>NW_026844367.1:21751129-21816800 GCF_025583915.1 Anolis sagrei ordinatus | reverse complement strand
TGTGGTCAGTTCTTACTGTTGCTACTTGGTCCTTGTACAGATTCCTCAGGAGAGAGACAAGGTGGCTTGGGACTCAGTGCGGCTTACATGAGAAAAAGATGCTAGCCTGCAATAACCCCATCTTCCCCAGGAGCCCCACTAGACCCCTGTCTCAGGTGTATTACACTTAGCTCTATCCTCTACAGAAGCCAATAAAATCTGTTCCTCCTCTTTGTTCTGTTTTTGGAGATTATATTAAATAGACCACCGAATATTACAAATAATTTTTGTGCAAACTGATTCGGGCTCAAGTCTATTACATAATCTCAGCAACTGGGCATTTTTATTTTTTCAATTTTACAGTGGTAGTAGTTATCTCTATTTTTATTTCACCTTCCTTCCAGAAACTGTGACTCAAGGCAGCTGGAGGATCCAGTAGTTGAAGGCTCTTTGAACTTTAAATAAATGGATAAATGAATACAAACGAGAGATGGAGAAAGAAACATGCTTTTGACTCAGTTTGCAATAAGAACACTTTGCAAAGCCTTAAAAATAAGGTCTTCTTTAAAAAAAAATAAGCAGAGCGCTACATTGAGCGACAGAATGCTGGCTGTCATAATGTGCCAGTTAACATGTCCAATATGAGGCGATCGTTTAGTGTCTCCGGGGATTAGAAGACAGAAACATGACAAAGAACAAAGAACTGGGATCAATAATGCTTGGGGGAAATAAGACGGAGAAGGTTATTTACTCTGCATTGATCCGTAGCTGTGCCACATAAACTTGGTCTGTTTTTCTTTTTTGTTAACCTTTAAGCTGGAGTACACTCACAAGCAACTGGGGAGCCAACTAACAGGTGTAGATTAAGGATCGAAGGAGGTCACGGTACCTCTGTCACCGCCAGGCACCCATGTAGCAAGATCCCTGAAGAAATTTAAACATCAATAGCTATAATAAGGGCAAATTTATCAAGCTTGGCCTACTTTTTGCTGGGAGCCGCGCAGTGTCCAGTCAGTTTGCCCTCGCTAAAGCTCAATTGATTCGGACATTCTTTTACTCGCGTTGATTATCAATTGTGACACAGCAAATTTGTTAGCTTCCAAGCACTGAACTAGTGGTGGCTGTTAGGAGTCCGGGAAAGAGACGCTCCTGGAGTGGCTTAGCTTTATTACACGGGTGGGGAAAAGAGAAGAGCCAAGGGGGAGTGGGCATTGTATGGGTATTCGGTGTGGAAAGGTGGGAAGGATAAGGGAAGGACATTCTACGTGGGTTTCCAAATTCAGAATGCCCTTTCATGTCAAGTGGTGTAATATGAGGGGTGTTGAACCTTAGTTGTCTTGAGATTAACAAGTACCTTGTCTGAACAGCTTGGAGGAGTCCTAAAGTGATGCGTGAAGGCAAGTGATCATGAGTTGGCGAAAATATTTATTAGGCTGGGTCCATTTATTTATTTATTTCATATACTTGTACCCCGCCCTTCTCACCCCCGAGGGGGGACTCAGGGCGGCCTCACAGCAAACACCATTTGGTGCCATCATGATGATAAGAACAATCAACAAATTCATTAAAACAAAACATTAAATAAACAGTTGTTAAAACACACCAATTTCAAATCCGGGTCCGGGTCAATTCATTGTCACTTCGAAATTGCTTATGTCTTCTTCATACAAGCCACTATTCAATTGTCAAATGCAAGGTCCCACAGCTAAGTCTTGAGTTTCCTTCTAAAGGACAGGAGGGAGGTAGCCAATCTGATTTCTTCAGGGAGGGAATTCCACAGATGGGGAGCCACTGTTGAGAAGGTCCTGTCTCTCGTCTCCATCAATCTCATTTGCGACGGTGGTGGGATCGAAAGCAGGGCCTCTCCAGATCATCCTAAAATGAATGATGATTCGTAGTAGTTTCTACATAGTGTTTACTCTCTGACCACTGCAAAGGTGGGAAGGAGTCTAAACCCAGTTTGATGCCTCTGGATAATTAGCAGTTGGGTGACGAACCAAGTTTGGTGCCTCTGGATGATCACCAGTTTTATGGATGAATTTTTATGGATGAATCTAATTTGGTGCCACTGCATAGTCACCTTTGCCACCTCCTCTTGTTCTTATCATAGTGACCACCACCAGGCGCAACATGGTTCTTGTCCATTGCTCTTCTTCTGGAGTGATGTTGAATGGGGTGCCAGCGCAATGTAGTAGAAGGGGGGGGGGAGAGAGAAAGAAGGAATCACTTCCTTTTTTCCTTCTTTCTCTGATCGCCTCCAACCATCTATCTATCTATCTATCTATCTATCTATCTATCTATCTATCTATCTATCTATTTATTTATTTACAGTATTTATATTCTGCCCTTCTCACCCTGCAGGGGACTCAGGGCGGATTACAATGTACATATACATGGCAAACATTCAATGCCATTTAGACATACAACATATATAGACAGACACAGAGGCATTTAACATTCCAGTTTTTCTGGCTTCATAAGGGTATGCTCGATTCTGGCCACAGGGGAGCTGCCGCTTCACCATCCACTTGTAACACAGAGTCCTTTGATGGAGTACTTCCTCATTCTTCTACACGCTGTTGGGTGGTTTTATGGCAGCATAAATTAGTTAAATTAGCCTCCTCTCATAAATCAGTATCTAAATTTCCTACTTGACAGATGCAAATGTCTTTCAGGAGGCATAGATCAACAGCAAGCTAGACTATTAATGGTCAGGAGCTTACTCAGATCCAGGCTGGCTTTGAACTCATGATCTCTCAGTCAGTAGTGATTTAATGCAACTGGCTACTAACTAGCTGTGCCACAGCTAGTCATGTTGCACCTGGTGTCAGCCACTACAATGAGGACAGTGAGTGCCATTCTAGTTCCCAGGAGTGCTGAAGCATGGAGAATATGGGATGGCCATGGAAACAGTTGTTGGTGTATCAGAACCAACCCAACTACTTACAGTGGCCCAAAGTCATGGTTAGCTCCAGATTCAGAAAATTTGGAATAAGCAGCAAATGCAGTTCAAGGTCACATTACCCTGAACCAGTTCTGTGCATTATATAGCCACCAATGAGCTTGTTCCTTCCTCTTCTTACAGGTAAAAATAAGAATGCCCTAGATTGGACCCAGTGAGACTTGTGGCCAGCATGTAGTCCCTGAGACCCAATTTATGACCCCAGAATCTGCCCACAAATCTCCCAAAGCTGCCATCCCCACAAAATATTTAAAAGATCAAAAAAGATTTGGGGACTTTTTGCTGTTTTTATAATAAAAAATAGAAACATTCAGGTAACAAAGCTCCATGTTCCAAAGCCCTGAAATGCACACTAATAGAATGTGAGCCTTCTTTTTCGATATGGAATTGAAATGTGTTTGACTGTCTATTCAGAGAGCCCACTTCCTAGTTGCATTCTCAAGCTCCAATGCCCACCTCACCCAGAGGCCTTGTCCAGGCTGACCCTGCTTGCTTGTGTTGGCCAGTTGACCACTTGGCTCCCTTCCCAGAAGTCAACGCTTTCTAAGCATGATATATATCATTGATGTAGTCAGGAAGATGGCACTTACCTGATGGGGTAGGCGGAGGAGCTCTCTCTTGCCATATGCTGGGAATTGTTGATGGCTGCTTGAAGCCAAGGTTGATGCCTTCCCATGCCAAGAAACAGGACTTCCCCTGAATCTGCCAGATGAAGAGATGAGCCAATTCCTCAACTGCATAATTGCTTTCAAAAGGAGTGATTATGGAGCAGTAATGATTTGGAGGTCAGTGTTTTCCACTGGCATCTTCCAAAAGAGTGTAGAGATCTACCTAAAGGTCTCCAGCTCTTCGACTTTGAGTTTATCCCCCAAGTAAGTTCTTTTCACATTCCTTATGACATCAAGGAAAAGGTTGACTTCCCTTACATTCACAAATAGACCATAAGTGTATAGAAATAATGGGAAATTGGACTTTGAATTTATTTTGTTTAGGGCATGGAAATCAATGATGCAGACATCAACATGAATTCTCAACTGAAGACCAACACAAAAGCATATTCTTAAATTGAATATTTGTTTTCCAGAACTCTCAGATCAACCTGAAAAGGCAATAGAATTAGTCAAATGATGGGAAGAATATTAAAAAACTGAAGTGTCAATACCATATTTCTCAAGAGTAGGGCTGGTCGGTTTCGTTCGTTAATTTCGTAATTCGTTATTAATTCGTATTTAAATTACCTTACGATCCGATATTGAGCGATGCAGGAGTAATTAAAAATCGAAACATTTTTTCCAATTTATTTCGTAATTGTTTCGTAATTGTTTCGATATTGCTTCGAAATTGTTTCGAAATTGTTTCGAAATTGTTTCGTAATTATTTCCATATGTCTGGTGCAAGTTTTATAGTTGTTGTTTGTTTTATCAGTGATAAAAAATAAATTATCACACCAACAGTCAACAACAGAGGGAGAGGGAAGCTTCAGAAGTTCCCCCTGTCCCATTTGGAGGGTTTTTTTAGCATATTGCGCAATTGCGTCCGCCATTAACGAATCGATTCGAAATTAACGAAATTTCGTAAGTAACGAAATTTTGAAATCTCAAAATTTTGGAAGTATTTAGAATTTGGAAACGCTAGCGCCCCCTGGAAACGAATCGAGTTTAGAAACAAATTTTTCTGTGGTTACCCAGCCCTACTCAAGAGTTGTAAAAATCTGATAAGAATCCAGGATTGGCAAAAATAAATTCTGTGTAGAATTTTCATGTGAATGTTTTGTACAGAAATTAGCATTTTACTGTGCAAAAAATGGTCTGTTCTTTATGTGGAAAACATTCTGCATGAAAATATTGTTTCCTACATAGAAAAGGTTTCATTGTATGTAGAAAATGTTGACTGGAGGCTTAGGCTGGCTCCACACTGTTGGATTAATGCAGTTTGACACCACTTCAACTGCTATAACTCAATGCTATCGATTCCTGGAATTTGTAGTTCTTTGGCAGAGAAGGTTAAAGACCTTATTAAACTTCAACTCCCATGAATATTTGAAACAGTTATTTTGTACAGTATAAGATTTCTCAGAGTGAATTATCAAATCTTCCATGCATTTTCTTCCAGAGAGGAAATGCAAAGGAGGTGATGAACTTTGAGGCTGAAGTTTACCATAGATTCCTTTAAGGCATAACGATTTTCAAATAATACAAAAAATGTGCATAATTCAGCATTTTCCCTTTCTTCTCTGAAATGTTTTCCCTGCCAACTCAAAAAACAGTCTTTCTTCCTCTTGATCTTCTTTTACTCTTTCTCTCAGATACAAACATTATTGTTAACCTCTCGCATATATAGAAATGTGAACTCTACGAAATCAGGACAGTCGTATCAGCTGCACTTTCCCCTGCCTTAAAAAAGGAAGATAAACAAAGTATCTTGGTAAAAAGAGCTGACTGTCAAGCTTTAAGGTTCCTTGGATTTTTTATATTCAATTCAAGTGCATTTCACATTTCCACTTTGCTTTGCTTGCTCAAGTAACTTGGGCACGATTTTGCTGGTGTTGGCAGTTTTAAGGTGCAGATTCATGCAGGCTATTTACAAAATGCCAAGGGATGTCAACTCCTCAGTGTGTGTTTTCCCCCCCGGTTCCTCCCTCCCCTTTCCTTCCTTCTCTGCAGCCATTCTCTGACAGCAAAAAACAGTCAGCATCTTACCAGTTCAATTCACCAGGATTATACATTTTGACAATGCCATTCTGTGTGTATCCACTCCAAAGGAAATCCCAATGACTTCAACGTGGCTTATGTCCACATAAAGAAACATAGGATCACAGCTTCAATTGCCATTATTCTTGTTTAAGAAAAGCTGGGCAAGGAGTTAAATTGTGATCTTCCTCTACTGTGATCTTTCCAACTGTGTGTCATGACATATTCGTGTGTCAGCCGCCGTGTGTAGGTGTGTTGTCCAAAACTGGGGAGAAACCTTAGAGTCTATATCAAATAAGCAATAAATCATCTATTTTCAAAAATCTAAGAGAAAGATTATCTTAAAATACATTGTGTCCCCATACATTGCATTATTACAATAATCATCATCATCATCATCATCATCCTGCAAATCTCTTGGGAAGACAAGCGGACAAATGTCAACATGCTGGAAGAAGCAAAGACCACCAGCATTGAAGCAATGGTCCTCCACCATCAACTCCGCTGGACTGGCCATGCTGTCCGGATGCCCGACCACCATCTCCCAAAGCAGTTGCTCTACTCCTAACTCAAGAATGGGAAACAGAACATTGGTGGGCAGGAAAAGAGATTTAAAGATGGGCTCAAAGCCAATCTTAAAAACCCTTGCATAGACACTGAGAACTGGGAAGCCCTGGCCCTTGAGCGCTCCAGCTGGAGGTCAGCTGTAACTAGTAGTGCTGTAGAATTTGAAGAGGCACGAATGGAGGGCAAAAGAAAGAAATGTGCCAAGAGGAAGGTGCATCAAGCCAATCCCGACTGAGACCACCTTGCACCTGGAAATCAATGCCCTCACTGTGGGAGAACATGCAAATCAAGAATTGAGCTCCACAGTCACCTACGGACCTATCACCAGTACACTGATCTTGGAAGACAATCCTACTCAGACTACAAGGGATCGCCTAAGTAAGTTCGAAGTAAGAAGCATTATTACAATTTATCTGTGTACATGTCTTTTATAAAGAGATTGGTTTAACCTTTGGCTTGCTTGTAGAACTCAATGACTGTGGCACAAAATAATGCATATTTAAAAAGTATGTCACTAACATGAAATGTTTGGAAAGTTCTGTTCTTTGCCAACCTCAACAACAACACCAACAACAACAGGATATACAGTAACATTTGACAGACATATTGGTGTTGTTATATATTTCTAAAACCTTAACTTTTTGTGGAAATTATGATCTATAAACTAGCATCCATTGGTTATGGAGATAATGTCAGTTGCTTCACCTACCCATCCCTCCTCTTTTTTTGTAAGAACATATTGGTGTTGTTCTCATCCTAAATTATATTATTTTTAAAACCTTAAAGACCTGGTGGTTTCACCAAGCCTTTGAGAATGACCAGTACTATCCCAGTCCTAGATATTGTGAGAATATGGCCTTATACCTCCCACCTATTATCCCGGTCACTCCTCTAATAGGCCGTGGAAATGAGCAGCCATAGGCTCATACCTACTATTGCTGTTAGCCAGTTATAGCACTTTACCCAATTCCCTGCCCCCCCATATTCTGGTTTTGAACTAGTCTCGGCCTCACCCCTTTTAATTGCCTTGACCTGTTTTTTCTTGGCTCTAACAAACAGGCATTATTTTTAATATATATGTTTTGTTGTGATGATTTTTATGCTTATGTTGTTTACTCTGTATGTTTTGGTGTCTGTTACTTGGAAACTGCCCTGAGTCCCCTCGGGGAGATAGAGCGGTATATAAATAAATAATAAATAAATAAATAATAAAACTTTATTTATATTCCACCCTATCTCCCCAAAGGAACTCAGGGTGGATTCCAAACATAAAAGGCAAACATTCAATGCCCGAATATAAGAAGAATACATCCATACTAACAAAATGTATACAACCCAACATATAAATATGAATTATAACTTAACAAACTAAAATTAAATAAAAAAGCACAGCCTGTTATAACAGACATAAGACAAAACATCAAACATCAAATGGAAACAGTAATTTCCCATTTCTTTGGGGCAAATTGATTGATCATTGCTCAAGATATCTATTGAGCTGATGGGGTGAGCAGGGCATGGATACGGATGGCAGTTATTAATCAGAGGTATAATGGTCGTATTACCAACTACTATTTCTCCTCCTCGTAAGCCAGTGAGCAAAGGTATGTCTTCAGCTGATTTTTTTTAAAGTGGGGAGGGAGGGGGGCATCTTTAACTCCTTAGGAAGGGAGTTCCAGAGGTGGGGGGCAGCCACAAAGAAGGCCCTTTCTCTTGTTCCCACCAACCGTGCTTGGGACAGGGATGGAACAGGGACGAGGACCTCCTCCGATGACCACAGTATCCGAGTTAGTCTGTAGAGGGAGATGCAGTTTGTCAAGTAGTCTGGACATAAGCCGTCCATCATCATCATCATCATCATCATCATCATCATCATCATCTGTACTATAATGGCAGTGTAGATGGGGTAGGGAGAGTGCGACTTGCTCAAGTTCACCTTCTTCATGTAGAAGGACTTCATAGCCCAACTTTCTTCATGTAGAAGGATCACACATCCCAACATTCTTTAAGTAGAAGGATCACATAGCCCAACTTTCTTCATGTAGAGGGACCCTATAGCCCAAGAACTCCACTTCTTCAAGAAGAAGAACCACACATGGGTTTTCCTGTGCCAAGCAGGGAATAGTCTCCAGAATGAGAGTCCAGTGCTCAAACCACTACACCACGCTGGTTCTTTCCTTTCCTTTCTACATTTTCTGATGTTCCATATGAGGATACATTGAGGCAGACAGGATAGATTTCCTTCCTTTTGCCCAATGGTTTCTACAAATGCCATGATGGGGAGAAGGTCATCTGGGGTGACAGAAATTCACAGGTATATATCACATGCACACACCTTTTGATTTAATAGAACTCCTGGCTTTTGGTATAAAGCTTTGTTTCCTTTTCATGGACTAAATTCCCGTTCTCAAATATATGATAGCCGCTGCTTTTGGCTGGTGTTTGCTCCCTCAGGCAAACCCAAGAAGCTGTAAGTGGTACTATTTTTCCTATAAGCCCCAGAGAGCACCGTGGCAGCCCTATGTGTTGTTAATGGATAAAATTTGAGCAAAAGCCAACCCCAAGGTGAACCCTATGCATTTAAAACATTTCATCAGGCAGCTAAGTATTCCCCTCCCCCCCCATGCTTTCTCCCATTGCACAACTGCAGTGGAGTTCTTGAATGCATTCTGCAGAACCTGGCTAAAAGGTAGCCGCCACTGGCTAGATTCAGTAAAGTAAGAGAATGGAAGAGACTCCCCTTTCGAATCAAGACAGGAAGCACTTATTTATGCAAAGTGGAAAAGGTGCTCTTTTCAGACTGGGGAGAGGGCCAATCTCTCTTTCTTTGTGCTGGCTGCAGGGGCACATCAGTCTGATGCTAGTCTACAGTGTTCCAACCTCCATGACCAACTAATCCCCAGCCATCTGAACAATGGTTCTTGATAAAAGGGCATTTCATAGAATCATTGAATCATAGCATTGGAAGAGACCTCATGGGTCATCCAGTCCAACCCCCTGCCAAGAAGCAGGACAATCACGTTCAAAGCACCCTCAACAGATGGCCATCCAGCCTCTGTTTAAAAGCCTCTATAGAAGTAGCCCCCACCATATTTTGGGGTAGAGAGTTCCACCAGCTCTCACAGTTAGGAAGTTCTTCCTAATGTTAAGGTGGAATCTCCTTTCCTGTAGTTTGAAGCCATAAGAAGTTCTTCCTAATGTTCAGGTGGAATGTCCTTTCCTGTAGTTTGAAGCCATTGCTCCACATCCTAGTCTCTAGGGCAGCAGAAAAAACATTTTATCTCAATAAGTGTAGAACTCATTCACTGAACTCGTACTGAAGAGGGTGGTGAATCTCTTGCTTTTGAGGCCTTCTAGCAGAGATTAGATAGATAGTCATTTCTCAGGAATGGTTCAGATGTTCACGTTGAACCAGAGACTCAGAATGCTCTGAGTCTCTGGTTTCTTTTCCCAATTCCCCTTTAACTTTCCTGGTGTCTGCCTACATGATGGAAATGAAATATTACAACTTGATCTATAGTAACCCAACTCCTTCAAGTAGAAGAACCATACATCCCAACATTCTTTAAGTAGAAGGACCCCAGAGCCCAACTGTCTTCATGTAGAAGAACCACAAGCCCAACTTTCTTCATGTAGAACCACACATCATAACATTCTTTAAATAGAAGGATCCCATAGCCCAACTTTCTTCCTGTAGAACAGGGGTAGGGAACCTTTGGCCCTCCAGCTGTGGTGGACTTCAACTCCCACAATTCCTTGAGGCTCGGCATTCGCCCCAAAGGCTTACCTTGGCCCAATGCCGAGCCTCAAGGAATTGTGGGAGTTGAAGTCCACCACAGCTGGAGGGCCAAAGGTTCCCTACCCCTGCTGTAGAAGGACCTCATAGCTCACTTTCAAGTAGAAAGACCCATAGCCTAACTTTCTTCAAGTAGAAGAACCACACATCCCAACATTTAAATAGAAGGATCACACAGCCCAACTTTCTTCATGTAAAAGGTCCTCATAGCTCAACTTTCTTCATGTAGAAGGACCCTATAGCCCAACTTTCTTCAAGAAGAACCACACATCCCGACATTCTTTAAGTAGAAGGATTACTTCTACTTAACATTCTTCATGTAAAAGGTCCTCATAGCCCAACTTTCTTCATGTAGAAGGACCTCATAGCTCAACTTTCTTCAGGTAGAAAGACCTCATAGCCCAACTTTCTTCACGTAGAAGGACCATACAACCCAATGTTCTTTAAGTAGAAGGATTACGTAGCCCAACTTTCTTCATGTAGAAGGTCCTCATAGCCCAACTTTATTCATGTAGAAGGACCCTATAGCCCAACTTTCTTCAAGAAGAAAAACCACACATCCCAATATTCTCTAAGTAGAAGGATCCCACAGCCCAACTTTCTTCACGTAGAAGGACCACACATCCCAGCATTCTTTAAGTAGAAGGATCTCATAGCCCAACTTTTTTCAAATAGAAGAACCACACAGTTCAACTTTCTTTAAGTAGAAGGATCCCATAGCCCAAATTTCTTCTCATAGAAGGATCCCATAAATTGGTGTGTGTATTTATCAAACCCATAAAACCCAATTCTTTGTGCCAGGAACCTGAAGCTTGACTTGACTGAAGCAGACTACCCAGATCAATGGATTTACTTATGTATTAAGTCATCCTTCATCAATTGATTCAGAGACATTTTATCATATGTGATAGGCATCTGAAAAAGCAAACTCTTCATTTGGATGATTAGAAAGAATAGTCTATTTAAAAAAGGAATATCATGAAATTTTGAAAACAAAGGTAAGCATAACTTACGCACTACACCGATATGACCACTGAAGGAAAGATTGGAACTCCTTTCTTTCTTTTTGCCTTCTTTCTGTTTTCTCTTATTGAGTGGTTGTTTTGTTTCATTTTCAGATTATAGAATATGGCCATATGTACACCTTTCACATTTGCATTTTTACACCGATTCACACACGCACAACCCGTGCACATAGTTTTGCAGCTGAGAACCACACAATTTGTGGAAGTATGTTGCCCGAAAGGTAATCCCACTCCTCTATGCAAAAATAATTTGGAAAAGTAAATTTGATCTGTTCCCTTTTTGAAAATATTTGTTTACAGTTTTGCATGAAATTATTGATATGTATTTACCAAAAGACGATCACTGGTGGAATATATTTTTCACGAAGGATGGGCTAAATCTGTTCAAGTCATATAGAACGCTTCTGATCCAGATAGTGTACTGTGACTGTACAAAACATAGAAGCAGAAGGAAGAAAAATGTGAACGAGCTATATATGTTTCATCTTACAAATATATGTGTATGGTCTAAGGTTGTTTGAAACGTCTCCTTCTGTACTTCTCAAGGTGTGCCATTCTTACCTGTTATGAGATAAAGGTAGCTGTTTTTTTGGCATGCCACTAGAGGGAGTGGAGGGTAAATGCAGAGCATCGAGTTTACATTGCTGTTATTTCCCCATACACAGTCAGAAAAGATGTCTAGAGTTTATTTATTTACAATATTTCTATCTCGCCTTTCTCAGCCCGAAGGCGACTCAAGGTGGCTTACAAATTGGCAGCAATTCAATGCCATAGTAGCCATAAAATATAATTAAAAACATTTAGAACATTATAAAAATCAATTTAAAAAACAATTTAAAACATATAATCACCTATGTCTTCCTGTTAATCTCATTTTCCAGTAGTATTGTTTAAGCTGTTTCAAGTTTTACTCTTTCATAATTCCATTTTCATCTATTACGCTGCATTTCCAAAGGCTGGTTCAGGTTTTTACTTTTTTAGGAAGGTCAGGAGGGAGGGGGCCGATCTACTATCACTAGGGAGAGAGTTCTACAGCTGAGGGGCCACCACTGAGAAGGCTCTGTCTCTCATCCCCTCCAGACAAGACTGCGAAGAAGGCGGGATCAAGAGCAGGGTCTCCCCAGATCAGCGTTTCTCAACATTCCTAATGCTGCGACCCCTTAATACAGTTCCTCATGCTGTGGTGGCCCCCAACCATAACATTATTTTCGCTGCTACTTCATAACTGTCATGTTGCTACTGTTATGAATCATAATGTAAATATCTGAAATGCAGGATGTATTTTCATTCACTGGACCAAATTTGGCAGAAATACTTGATACGGCCAAATTCGAATACTGGTGGGATTGGGAGAGGGGAGTTAATTTTGTCATTTGAGAGTTGTAATTGCTGGGATTTATAGTTAACCTACAATCAAATAGCATTCTGAACTTCACCAATGATGGAATTTAACCAAACTTGGCACACAGAACTCCCATGGCCAACAGAAAATGCTGGAAGGGTTTGGTGGGAATTGACCTTGAGTTTTGGAATTGTAATTCACCTACATCCATAAAGCATTGTGGACTCTAACAATAATGGATCTGGACCAAACTTGGCATGAATACTCAATATGCCCAAATGCGAACACTGGTGGGGTTAGGGGAAAATAGACCTTGACATTTGGGAGTTGTAGTTGCTGGGATGTATAGTTCACCTACAATCAAAGAGCATTCTGAACCTCACCAATGATAGAATTGGGCCAAACTTCCCACACAGTACCCCATGAACAACAGCTGAGGGGCCACCACTATGTTTTCTGATGGTCTTTGGTGACCCCTCTGATGCCCCCTCACGACCCCCCAAAGGTCCTGACCCCCAGATTGAGAAACACTGCCCCAGATGATCTTAAATTCCTAGATGGTTCATAAGGAGAGATATGTTCAGACAGGTAACCTGGGCTGGAACCGTTTAGGGCTTTATAGGCAAAAGCCAGCACTTTGAATTGTGCCCGGTAGCAAACTGGCAGCCAGTGGAGTTGGTGCAACAGGGGAGTAGTATGCTTCCTGAGTGCTGCTCCAGTTAGCAACCTGGCTGTCACCCGCTGGACCATTTCAAGCTTCCGAACAGTCTTCAAAGGCAACCCCACATCGATCGCATTGCAGTAGTCTATATGGGATGCAACCAGAGTGTGGACTACAGTGGCCAAGTCAGACTTCCCAAGGTATGGCATGTTTTGCAAAGTGCCTTGATTTTCCTCAAGAGCTGGCCATTTTTACACCACACCTATGGTTGCAGGTCAATACTTGTCCAAGCTTGAGGAAGCACTGCTCACCTGAATAGAAGAGAGAAGGACCATCAATCACATCTTTGTGGAAAGTTTTGGAGTCTGGCAGTCCCCAACAAGTTGGAGAAAATGCTGATTTTTTGAAAACCTTCGGAGCTGCTCACTGGAGACTCGTTTAAGTCTGCTTCAAGTTCTAACACCCAGACTGCAAAATTTCAGGAAGCAGCTGGGTTCCTAATTAAAATGAATCGTTAGTAGATTTAGTAGGCCAAATTTATGGTTTTCAATTAAAAACACTTGTGCGCTTGATATCTGCTCCTAACTTGAGTGGGTGGCTGTATGTGCTTATATGAAGAGGAATATTACTCCAAACATCTGATGTCAGAATGCCAGCATTTGGAAGCACCGGGCTACATTCGTGCCTCGAGTTTTTCCTTCATCATTCTATCAATTAAGCCTGCCTTACTTTCAACTCAAGTCAGTTAAGATAAATTCTATTATTATTATTATTTGAAATACAACAAGATGAGTCCACAGCAGACACTCTGCTGGCTGTTGTATTGGATCACACATCGGACACTTCCCAAGTGTCTAGGACTGTGTGATGTATCGGCGAATAATGCGTACAGATCCCAGTAAGGTGGCCTTTTGCAGCTGGCAGATGGTAATTTTGTCAGCACCGATTGTGTTTAAGTGCAGGCCAAGGTCTTTAGGCATTGCACCCAGTTTGCTGATCACCACTGCGACCACCTTGACTGGTTTGTGCCAGAGTCTTTGCAGTTCGATTTTTAAATCCTCATATTGTGTCAGCTTTTCCAGTTGTTTCTCTGCAATCCTGCTGCCACTCGGGATTGTGAAATCGACGATCCATACTTTGTTGTTTAACACGATTGGGAGGTCAGGAATATTATGCTCCAAAACTCTGTCTGTCTGAATACGGAAGTCCCAGAAGAGTTTGGCGTGTTAATTCTCTGTAACTTGTTCCAGCTTGTGATCCCACCAGTTTTTTGTCACAGGCAGATGGTATTTGTGGCACAAGTTCCAATGAATCATCTGAGCAACGGTGTTATGACTCTGCTTGTAGTTTGTCTGCATGATCTTCTTGCAGCAGCTGAGGATGTGATGTATTGTTTCATCTGCTTCCTTGCAGAGTCTACATTTGGGATCTGTTGTCAACTTTTCAATTCTTCTTCTTCTTCTTCTTCTCATCATCATCATCATCATCATTTTGCCCACTCTGTCACATGAGGCAGGGCCTCACCATGTTTCAGTCTTTGCAATGATTCCCCCAAGGAAAATCCAAATATCCAGGTGTCTCTATTTTTCAAAAGTCATTTCTAGTTATTTCATTTCCAAGAGCAAGGCTTTTGTAAAGCTTATCATAATGTAAGTGGCATACTACATATCCAAAATGCTTGGATTTTCACACATTTTCAGGTTATGGAATGCCCGTACTTGCATGGATGTAGGTATTGAGATGTCTTCAAAATGGGACCCTGGCCTGTACAATAAATTAATTGATTCTTCATATATTCTTTACACATATAGCCTGAAGTATGTTTATACTATATTTTAGAATAGTTTTGTACATGAAACAAAGTTGGAGTGTATTGAACCATTAGTGGACACTGGACAACATGCTGAACATGAGCCAACAATGTGATGTAGCAACTCAATAAGCCAATGAGATTTGGGTCATGGAGTCTTTCCATTCTGCTTTGGTCAGACCTCTTTACCTGGAATTCTAGGAGCCCTCGGTGGCGCAGTGGGTCAAACCCTTGTGTTGGCAGGACTGAAGACTGACAGGTCACAGGTTTGAATTCAGGGAGAGCGTGGATGAGCTCCCTCTGTCAGCTCCTGCTCCCCATGCAGGGACATGTGGGAAGCCTTCCATAAGGATGGTAAAATATCAAAAAACATCTGGGCATCCTCTGGCAATGTCCTTGCAGATGGCCAATTTTCTCATATAATAAATAATAACAATAACTTTATTTATATACCACTCTAGCTCCCCGAGGGGAACTCAGGGCGGTTTCCAAGTAACATCACTGAAACATACAAAGTAAACAGCATAATATAAAATTAACAAAACAACATAAGAGTAAAATTATCACAATAACACATGGATACTTAATTCAGAGCAATAAAAAAGCTGGGCCAAGGCTAGTGCAAACTCAAGATATGAGGGATCCGGGAATTAAGTACGTTGCTATAACAGGCTAACAGTAAGAGCAGGTACAGGTCTGTGGCTACTCATTTCCAGGACCTATTAGAGGCATGACCAGGGTAATAGGTAAGAGTGCAAGGCCATATTCCGCAATGTTTGGCCTGGACTAGTACTGGTTATTCTCAAAGGCTTGTTGAAACCACCAGGTCTTCAAGCTCTTATGAAAGGAGGGGAGGGGCCTGTCTTATTTCCCTGGAAAGGCGTTCCAGAGGCGGGGGGCCACCACTGAGAAGGCCCTCTCTCTTGTCCCACCAACTGCGCTTGAGACCGTAGTGGGACCGAGAGGAGGGCCTCCCTGAAAGATCCGCGCCGGTTCATAGAAGGATATGCGATCGTGGAGATAGGCGGGGCCTGAACCGTTTAGGGCTTTATAGGTCATGACCTGCACTGTAATTTTGCTACTGTTGTGAATTGTAATGCAAATATCTGATATGCAGGATGTATTTTCATTCCTTGGACCAAATTTGGCACAAATACCCAATACACCCAAATTTGAATGCTAGTGGAGTTGGGGCAGGGGGTTGATTTTGTCATTTGGGAGTTGTACTTGCTTTCATGTAAAGTTCACCTACAATCAAAGAGCATTCTCGACTCTACCAATGATTGAATTGAACAAAACTTGGCAAACAGAACTACCATGACTAGCAGAAAATACTGGAAAGGTTTGGTGGGCACTCACCTTGAGATTTGGACTTGTAGTTCACCTACATACAGAGAGCACTGTGGACTCAAACAATGATGGATCTGGACCTAACTTGGCACAAATACTCAATATGCCCAAATGTGAACACTGGTGGCATTTGGGGGAAACAAACCTTGACAGTTGGGAGTTGTAGTTGCTGGAATTTATAGTTTACCTAAAATCAAAGAAAATTCCGAACTCTACCAATGATAGAATTTGGCCAAACTCCCCACACAGAACCCCCATGACCAACAGAAAATATTGTGTTTTCTTATGGTCTTTGGTGACCCCTCTGACACTCCCTGGTGACCCCCACAGGGGTCCCAACCCCCAGGTTGAGAACCACTGATCTATAGCAGTGTTTCTCAACCTGGGGGTCGGGACCCCCATGGGGGTCGCAAGCGGGTGTCAGAGGGGTCGCCAAAGACCATCAGAAAACATAGTATTTTCTATTGGTCGTGGGTGTTCAGTGTGGGAAGTTTGGTCCAATTCTATCATTGGTGGGGTTCAGAATGTTATTTCATTGTGGATGAACTATAAATCCCAACAACTAAAACTCCCAAATGTCAAGGTCTATTTTCCCCAAACTCCACCAGTGTTCACATTTGGGCATATTGAATATTTGTGCCAAGTTTGGTCCAGATCCACCATTGTTTGAGTCCACAGTATTATCTGGGTGTAGGTGAACTACAACTCCAAAAACTCAAGGTCAGTGTCCACCAGACCCTCCCAGTATTTTCTCTTGGTCATGGGAATTCTGTGTGCCAAGTTTGATTCAATTCCATCATTGGTGGAGTTCAGAAGGCTCTTTGATTTTAGGTGAACTATAAATCCCAGCAACTCCAACATTCCCAAATGACAAAGCCATTCATCCCCAACCCCACCAGTATTCTAATTTGGGTATATTGGGTATTTAGGATTTGAAAATACATCCTGCATATTAGATATTTACATGACGATTCATAACAGTAGCAAAATAACAGTTATGAAGTAGCAACAAAAATAATGTTATATTTGGGGGTCACCACAACATGAGGAACTCTATTAAGGGGTCACAGCATTAGGAAGGTTGAGAAACACTGATCTATTGCCTTCTGCATCTCCAGCTTGACTCCTTAAGCTTCTGAAGTGTCAGCAACACTTGGTAGAAACTAATTTTTGCAGAAACTTCTGGGATGGTTTTTCTTGCCTATGCAAGTTGAGAGCAGCCAGAAGGAATAGCCTTCGACAAGCCCAGTTGTGAGACATGATAGCATGCAGCCCAATGTCATCATTAACACCCCCCTCCAATGAAACCGTTTGTTTAAAAAGAATGAGAGGTGAAAGAAAGAGTAAGGCCATTGCAAAAGAGAGGGAGAGATAAAAAAAAAACCCAGCTGTTGACTCTGGAGGCTCCCTCTCCTTCACTCATAACTTTGAAGGAGTGGACTATATCTCACTTCCTGTAAGTGCTTGTCCCTCACACTGTGTCTCAAGGACTTGGCCAAATTCCCTTTTTGTAAATAGCCCAGTGTTTTATATTTCTCTATTACTCTGGAGCGTCTCTATCAATAACTCTGGAAAGGCATCCGTCCAGGGCTCTGAGATTATTTTTCTGATTTCCGCTGACAGTTATGGTAATAGTTTGGCAAACAATCTACCCCACCATCAGTGACCTCCAATTACAGTTGCTGCTGTTGTTGTTTTTTTAAAATGTACTCTATTGGATGTTTAAATGATTGATGGTAAAGAAAGAGAGAGAAAGAAATAGAATCATCCCTTCCATGGTTTTGTAAAACTTAAGCATTTCATTGTTTCTTTTGGACTATTTATTTTTAAAGGAATAACATGGATGGAGAAATCTCTCTGTTGTTTTCCACACACTGAATTTTTTATAAAACATCAGGGTTATTTTTCCATTCCAAATTTGTCATCTGCAAATTTGAGCAACATAATATGTGGGGCTGCTTTTGAAGACTGTTCAGAAGCTTCAAGTGGTCCAACGGGCGGCAGTCAGATTTCTCACCGGAGCAGCATACAAGGAGCATACAACTCCCCTATTATGCCAGCTCCACTGGCTGCCAGTCTGCTATGGAGTACAATTCAAAGTGCTGACTTTAGCCTATAAAGCCCTAAACGGTTCCAGCCCATCTTACCAGTCTGAATGTTTCTCCCTCTATGACCCACCTGTCACGTTGCTAGGGCTCTATCTTGTTTAGGTAGAGATTAATCAAGCTCCCAGTTTTAACAAACAATTTAATTAGAACAGCACTTACTTGCTGGCTGTTTTTATAGTCCAAAATATAAAACACAAAGATAGCACGCAGCTACAGAATAAACAAAAACTGATAGCAAAAATAACTTCGTAGTCAAAAGGGTCCAGTCCAATGGTCAAATGCCGAGAGTTCAATAAACAAAGTCCAGGGATCAAGAGTCTATACCATAGTCAAAAGCCAGTCCAAAGGTTCAAGGTTCCAGGATTCCAAAGGTACAGGAGACAGGTCAGGATACTGAAAAATCCAACACACATGGGGGGGAAACCAGCAGGATCCACCACCAAAATATGACAATATTTTTCTCCCAAAGATCACTTCCAAGACTCACTCCTTATATCCACAAACACCCAGCTGCAACCTATCTCTTGCATATCTCCACCCTTAATTGCTTTCACCCATGAACTCTTACTTACAGATTACAAAACCCTTTACAACTAATACTTATATTAACCCTTCCATCACCAAGCACCATCAACTGCAGAACATGTGACACCACCTCAGTTAAGATAATCTGGGGAGGTCCTGCTCTTGGGTCCACCTCCTTTGCAGGTGTGGTTGGTGGGGATGAGAAACAGGGCCTTCTCAGTGGTGGCTCCTCAGATATGGAACTCCCTCCCTAGCAAAATCAGGTCAGCTCCCTCCCCCTTCTGACCTTTAGGGAGACATTAAAAACATGGATGTGGGACCAAGCCTTTGTCCAGCAATGCAGTGCAATAAGCAAAGTTGTAATATATTCAATAATGACTGGAATGACTATGATCTATGATTTCAGACTGCCTGGTTTTAATAATTGGTTTTAATGTTTTTTAATTTTCTGTTTTATTGCATATGTTACTTTATTATATGTTTGTTTTAAGTGGCATCAAATTACTGCCTGTTTGTAAGGCTGTTCTGAGTCCCCTTCAGGGTGAGAAGGGTGGGGTATAAATACAATGAATGAATAAATAAATAAATAGATCTAGTATCATAGTAGGTTTGGAAAAGAGATTTCCTCTAAAATATTAGGAAGAAACTTTTGATAGAGCTGTTCAACAGTGGGATCTGCTTCCTGGGAATCCAGTGCGGTCTTTTCCTCTAGAAGTCTTTAAACCAGTGGTTCTTAACTTTGCCAATGCCGTGACCCCTTAATGCAGTTCCATATGTTGTGGTGACCCCCAACCATAATATTGTTTTTGTTGCTACTTGATACCTGTCATTTTGCTACTGTTATAAATCGTAATGTAAATATCCAATATGCAGGATATATTTTCATTCACTGGACTAAACTGAGCACAAATACCCAATATGCCCAAATGTAAATGCTAGTGGGGTGGGGAGGACTGATTTTGTAATTTGGGAGTTGTAGTTGCTGGAATTTATAGTTCACCTATAATCAAAAAGCATTCTGAACTCCACCAGCGATGGATTTAAACCGAACTTGGCACAAAGAACTCCCATGACCATCAGAAAACACTGGAAGGGTTTTGTGGGTATTGACCTTGAGTTTGGGAGTTGTAGTTCACCTACATACAGAGGAGTGCTGTGGATTCATGCAATGATGGATCTGGACCAAACTTGGCATGAATACTCAGTATGCCCAAATGTGAACACTGGTAGAGTCTGGGGAAAATAGACCTTGACATCTGGGAGTTGTAGTTGTCGGGATTTATAGTCCACCTACAATCAAAGAGCATTCTGAACTTGACCAACAATAGAATTGGGTCAAACTTCCCACACAGAATCTCAATGACCATCAGAAAATACTGATTTCTGATGGTCTTTGGCGACCCTTTTGACACCCCCTCACGACCCCCTCAGGGGTCCCGACCCCCAGGTTGAGAAACACTGCTTTAAACAGAGCCTGGATGGTCATCTGCCAGAAGAATCAAAGAATCATAGAACCATTGAGTTGGAAGAGACCTCATGGGCCATCCCCTCCAACTCCATTCTTCCAAAATGCAGGAAAATTGCATTCAAAGCACTCCTGACAGATGGCCATTCAGCCTCTATTTAGAAGCCTCCAAAGAAGGAACCTCCATCACACGCCAGGGCAGAGAGTTCCTCTGCTGAACAGCTCTCACCATTAGGAAGTTCTTTCTCATGTTCAGGTGGAATCCCCTTTCCTGTAGTTTGAAGCCATTTTTCCACATCCTAGTCTCCAGGGCAGCAGAAAACAAGCTTGCTCCCTCCTCCCTCCTCCCTCCTCCCTCCTCACATCTTGATCCATGGCCTCTCAGTCATGTGTCCACTCAGTCTTGTCTTCTGCAGGCTGAACTTGCTCAGCTCTTTAAGCCACTCCTTATTCTCCAAACTTTTGATCATTTGAGTCTGTATGTTGCCTGGGCTTAGCCCCATGTAAGCCGCCCCGAGTCCCATTGGGGAGATGGAGGTGGGGTAGAAAAATAAAGTTCTTCTTCTTCTTCTTCTTCTTCTTCTTCTTCTTCTTCTTCTTCTTCTTCTTCTTCTTCTTCTTCTTCTTCTTCTTCTTCTTCTTCTTCTTCTTCCTCTTCCTCTTCCTCTTCCTCTTCCTCTTCCTCTTCCTCTTCCTCTTCCTCTTCCTCTTCCCCCCTCCAGCTTAGAGTCAACATTTCCCTACAATTGCGGTGCCCAGACTTGGACACAGTGTGATCCAGGCATAGCCTGAGCAAGGCGGAATAGAGGGGTAGCAGGACCTCCCTGGATCTTGACACTATAATTCTATTTATGCAGACCAAAATCCCATTAGAATTTTTAGCCGCCACATGACATTGTTGACTCATGTTTAACTTGTTGTCCATGAGGACTTCAAGATCTTTTTTCCACCTCCTGCTGTCGAGCCAGGCATTGCCCCCCATTCTGTCTCTTTGCATTTCATTTTTTTCTGCCTAAGTGGAGGATCTTGCATTTGTCCTTGTAGAACTTCATTTAGTTGGTTTTGGCCGATCATCTCTCTAATCTGTTAAGATCATATTGAATTCTGTTGCTCCTGTCTTCTGGAGTTTTGGCTATTCCTCCCAGTTTAGTGTGATATGCAAACTTGATGTTCATGCCGTCTAACCATTCATCTAAGTCATTAATAAAGATGTTGAACAGAACCAGGCCCAGGATGGAACCCTGTTTATGGCAATCCATTTGTCACTTCCTTCCAGAATGAAGAGGAAGAATTGGGGTGAATTACCCTCTGGGTTTGCTCACTTAAGCAATTACAGATTTACCTAATCATAGTTTTGCCTATCCCACATTGGACTAGTTTCCTTGCCAGAAGGTCACGGGGACCTTCTCAAAGGAAAGCCTTCCTGAAATCCAGATACGCTCCATCCATGGCATCTACCCAGCTTGTAACTCTATTGGAAAAAGAGATCAGATTACTGTATATACTTGAGTATAAGCTTAGTTTTTCAGCCCTTTTTTTAGACTGAAAAAGTCCCCTTCGACTTATACTTGAGTCAAGGTTATTTATTATTTTACTCTATTATTATTATTATTATTATTATTATTATTATTATTATTATTTTATTTTATTCTATTTATTATTATTATTATTATTATTATTATTATTACATTTATTATTTTACTCTATTTATTATTATTGGAAGGATATGCAATCACATTTACATTGAAGAAGGTTAGAATAATGGTTTGATCAGAGTTGGACAATCTTATCTGAAATTACCATTTTATGTAAATATTCAAAAAACATTTAACCAACTGATTTCTCAATTAATGTAATTTTATTGGTATCTATTATTATTTTGAAGTTTACCAGTAGCTGCTGCATTTCCCACCCTCGGCTTACACTCGAGTCAATCCATTTTCCCAGGTTTTTTGTGGTAAAATTAGGTGACTCGGCTTATATTCGGGTCGGCTTATACTCGAGTATATATGGTAGTTTGACATGACTTGTTTTTGATTAATCTATGTTGACTATTAGCAATGAATGCATTTGTGTCTAAGTGTTTGCAGACCACTTCCTTAATGATCTTTTCCAGAATCTTGCCTGGTATTGACATGAGGTTGACTGACATGAGATCGTCTGATCTGCAAGAAGAACGTTGATTGGGTTTTCCTGCCTGTCAAAATGGGATTGGTCTGGATGGCCTTTGGGTTGACTTCCAACTCTATGATTCTATGACTTCCATGATACTGTGAAAAAGACCCCACCCAATATCTAAAACATTTTGTTCAGGAAACCTGGCAAAATTACCACTCTGGGGGGCCTCCCCACCTGCCTAGCTCAATCTGTCCTCCAACCAAGAGAGCATTGAAGATATGCCCAACCTTCATTATATCAGAAACCCTTCAGTTGGGGCTATACTTGGCTTAAGCGGTTGGGGAAGCATCCACAGAAGTATTTATGATGATGAACCTCCATTGTATAGCTACACCTGCCAGTGTAAGATCTTGGCCGATGACCAGAATATGCTGGCCATTATTATAATATGCTGATTATGATCATTTCTTCTCCTTCGTAGTTATTAAAGAAAAAGATGAAGCAGGGATGAATAGGGTTAGCGCTGGAGACGGTGCCAGCTTTTCAAAATTCAGGTGGGGTGCTTTTGTCTTGTGAACCATTCACCCAGGCCCCAATTAGTTTTATATTAACCTCCTTAAACAGAGGATGGCTGTGATCTTAACACTACTCCAAAATGGTCTATTAGTTACCCCATTTCCTGGAAATACCTATAGTAGGTCATTCACTGGCGTCCGTTGATGAATTCTGTGAGCGATAATGAGTGTCCCATCTACCGAGAGCTCAGAAAGAATGAATGCGTCAAAATGTATGTCTCATATGCATATGTTTCTCAGTCTTTGACAGTATGGAGGGACACATGCATGCACAGAATGAATCATAACATTCTCTCTAGCATGCCATATAACATTGGCATTGCAATAGCATTTATCGGGGTCTATTAATGGCTTTCTACCAAATTTCTGGAGGCAAGGAGATATCTGCCTCTCTCCCTATTCCTTTCACTGTTTGCAATTTGCACATTCCTCCACCTTTTGAGCATGAATGTTTTTTCCCCAAATGCCATTGGTCAAATGGCCTGCAAGGTGTGCTGACCCACTGGTGCTATGCAGGACTATGGCAACATATTTAAGACAAAGTTGTTTTCTCTTTATCGTCATCATAATCCATCATCATAGGCTTACTCACTTAGGCGATCCCTCATTGGCCAAGTAGGATAGTCTTCCAGGATCAGTGTACTGGTGGGTCCGTAGGTGACTGTGGAGCCCTATTCTTGATCTGCATCTTCTCCTGCAGTGAGGGCATTGGTTTCCAGGTGGAAGGCAGTCTCGGTCGGTGTTGGCTTGACACACCTTCCCCTTGGCACGTTTCTCTTTTTCGCCCTCCATTTGTGCTTCTTCAAATTCTGCAGCACTGCTGGTCACAGCTCACCTCCATTTGGAGTGCTCAAGGGCCAGGCCTTCCCAGTTCTCAGTGTCTATGTCAGAGTTTTCAAGGTTGGCTTTGAGTCCATCTTTAAATCACTTTTCCTGTCCACCAACATTCCATTTTCCGTTCTTGAGTTTGGAGTAGAACAACTGCTTTGGGAGATGGTGGTCGGGCATCCAGACAATGTGGCCGGTCCAGCAGAGTTGATGGAGGAGGACCATCGCTTCACTGCTGGTGGTCTTTCCTTCTTCCGGCACGCTGATGTTTGTCCGCCTGTCTTCCCAAGAGATTTGCAGGGTTTTCCGGAGGCAGGGCTGATGGAATTGTTCCAGGAGTTGCATGTGATGTCATAGGCTATCACTCGTGGTCAAGTCTGATTGTCTTCCAAGTGTAGAGTCTTGGTGGTGGGTCCGCAAATAACTGTAGAGGACTATTCTGGATTTGCATGGTCTTTTGCAGTGAGGACATACATTTCCAGATGGAAGGCAGCCCAAGCAGCCCCCTGAAAAGGGTTGCCTGGGCATGCCTTCCTTTTGACACATTTCTCACTTCCATCATTTTTTCGTGCCTCTTCAAAACCCAAAACACTATTGGTAATAGCTGACCTCCAGTTAGATCCTCGAGAGCTGTCCACCAACATTCCGTTTTCCCTTCTTGAGTTGAGAGTAAAATAACTGCTTTGGGAGATGGTGATCAGGTGTTTGGACAATGTGACCATACAGCGAAGTTGATGGTGGAGAATCATCACTTCAATGCTTGTGATCTTTGCTTCTTTGTCTGCCTATCTTATTCCCAAAATTTTTGCAAGATTGTTCAGAGGCAATACTGATAGAATCTTTTCAGAAGTTGAAAGTGATGTTTGTTTGTAGGTGGTCCATGTTTCGCAGGTGTACAACAGAGTTGGAAGAACAATAGGTTTGGGTTGTTGTAGGTTTTTCCGGGCTATATGGCCATGTTCTGGAGGCAATTTCTCTCCTGACGTTTTGCCTGCATCTATGGCAAGCATCCTCAGAGGTAGTGAGGTCTGTTGGAAGTAGGAAAAATGGGTTTATATATCTGTGGAATGACCAGGGTGAGACAAAAGACTTTTGTCTGCTGGGGCTAGGTGTGAATGTTTCCGCTGATCACCTTGATTAGCATTCAATGGCTTGGAAGTGCCTGGGGGGATCCTTTGTTGAGAGTGATTTTATGTGCCTGTTTGTTTCCCCTCTGTTGTTTTGCTGTTGTAATTTTTGAGTTTTTTAATACTGGTAGCCAGATTTTGTTCATTTTCATGGTTTCTTCCTTTCTGTTGAAATTGTCCACATGCTTGTGGATTTCAATGGCTTCTCTGTGTAGTCTGACATGGTGGTTGTGAGAGTGGTCCAGCACTTCTGTGTTCTCAAATAATATGCTGTGTCCAGCTTGGTTCATCGGGTGCTCTGCTATGGCTGATTTCTCTGGTGGGAGTAGTTTGCAGTGCCTTTCATGTTCCTTGATGCATGTCTGGGCGCTGCGTTTGGTGGTCCCTATGTAGACTTGTCCACAGCTGCATGGTATACGGTAGACTCCTGCAGAGGTGAGAGGATCCCTCTTGTCCTTTGCTGAACATAGCATTTGTTGGATTTTCTTGGTGGGTCTGTAAGTGGTTTGTATGTTGTGTTTCCTCATCAGTTTCCCTATGCGGTCAGTGGTTCCCTTGATGTATGGCAAGAACACTTTTCCTCTGGGTGGATCTTCATCTTTACTCTCGTGGCTTCTTCTTGGTTGTCTTGCAGCTCTTCTGATGTCTGAGGTGGAGTATCCATTGGCCTGGAGAGCCCAGTTTAGGTGGTTCAGTTCATCTTGGAGGAGGTGGGGTTCGCAGATTCTTTTTGCACGGTCTGCCAAGGCTTTAATTGTGTATCTTGGTATCCCTATGAATGTCCCAATCCTCAAACACTCTCGGCTACATTCTGAGAAATGCTGCACTCGCAGAGCTCAGATGGTACTGTTTTTTGGTGTCAATGTTGCACCATTAAGCTTTATTTTTTGCATTGCAAAGGGATTTATTGGTGCCTGCTGATAGAACAGTTTGGTTTTCTCTATGTTTGTGAGATGCCATGTTTTTCATTTGCATCTGCAAAGGTATAAGATATTCCTCTGAATGAGCACAGACTACATTATCATCAGCGTACAAGAAGTTGTTGTGGACTTACTTTTGACTTTCAGCACCGTCAGCAAGGTGCCCAATTTTATTTTCTCTTTATAACATCCCTATAAATAATCACAAGAGTCTGGTGAGGATCCAAAAGATGGTTGAACTCATTAGATTAAGAAATTAGCCGAAAATCCTTTTATCACTAATAAACTTTCCTAGTGTATCTTTAGCTTTTGGGCTGTTGCTTAATGCTAGACACAGTTCCATTTTCCCCCTTCTGTATTCATAAGGATGGAAAATTCTGCTTCCACGACTCAATTTTATGTCTATGCACTAAAACCCTGGACACCCAGGAGTGAGTTGATAATATCAAGGATTGCTTATTGTTGGCATCTGGTGTTATGACATTGGCTACATCATAAGCTGGCTAAATCAATCTTAAATGCTATTTTCTGTATCTCAGCACTTCCCCAATGACTAGCTCATTAAAATGATGTAACCTTATATTAGCAAAGATCTTACCGGCTGGCTGGGTTGGGTTTTTTTTAAAAAAAAATCACTTGTGAATTGCTATGTTTTAGCCAAAAAAAGAAAAAAAGGGGGAGGAAAGAGAAAAAGTAATAATATGGAGCCTGCCACTATTAAAGAGATTGAAAGCTGAAGGTGTGCATTTATGCCACCAAGCCAACTTAAATGTTCATAAAGACAATGAAATTTCCAGTATCCCAAGTTGTTGATTTCAAGCGTCAGGTCAAAGACGGATGACTCCATACTGAGATTTATTACTGAGAGGCAAAGCTTTGGAGTTTGTGTCAAGGTGGGCCCATTCATCACGAGGAGAAGTCTGCCATAATATTCTGCTGTCACATCCCATCTGCCCTTGATCAATCGATCAGCCAGCCTACTTAGGAAATGGGACGCAGGTCCGGCGTAATCAGCTTAGACACCCAGAAACATGGACAATATGGTTAATCATGCAGACAAACTGGAAAGGGCATCTGAACTGAATTGTATCCTGTTGGAAATATTTCAGCCATGCATAAGTATACGTTTTTGGGAAGGGCTTTGTCCATGTCACACTTGCTCTTTTGTTTGGTATGCATGCAGCTGCTTCTTGTGTCAGGGTCAAAGACAGTTTAAGATAATGATCGTTTGACCTAGTCATTCCCATATATGGCATGGTCTATAACTCAAGAGGTCCTACTGAGTATATCATCTAGACCAGTGGTTCCCACCCTTTGGTCCTTCAGGAGTTTTGGACTTCAGCTCCCACAATTCCTAACAGCTTGTAAGATGGCAAAGTTTCTGGAAATAAAAGTCCAAAACAAGTGGAGGACCAAAGGTTGGGAACCATTTATCTAGACCAGGGGTCCTCAAACTAAGGCCCGAGGGCCAGATACGGCCCTTCGAGGTCATTTACCCGGCCCTCACTCAGGGTCAACCTAAGTCTGAAACAACTTGAAAGTACACAACAACAACAACAATCCTATCTCATCAGCCAAAAGCAGGCCCACACTTCCCACTGAAATAGTAATAAGTTTATATTTGTTAAAATTGTTCTCCATTTTAATTATTGTATTGTTATAAAGTGTTTTTTGCACTACAAATAAGATATGTGCTAGGCTTGGGTAACCACGGAAAAATTTGGTTCTAAACTCGTTTCGCTTTTAGGGGGGCCCTTGCGTTTCGTTTTTTTAAAGAATTCAGAAATTTTCCTTTAAAAAAGTTCAAAATATATGAAATTTCGTAAAATTACGAATCGATTCGTTAATGGCAAACGCGATTGCGCAATATGCTAAAAAAAACCCTCCAAATGGGACAGGGGGAACTTCTGAAGCTTCCATCGCCCTCTGTTGTTGACTGTTGGTGTGATAATTTATTTTTTATCACCTATAAAACAAACAACAACTATAAAACTTGCACCAGACATACGGAAATAATTACGAAACAATTACGAAACAATTTCGAAACAATTTTGAACCAATTACGAAACAATTACAAAACAATACAAAATAAATTGGAAAAATTGTTTCGATTTTTAATTACTCCTCACAGTAGTCCTGCATGGCTCAATATTGGATCGTAAGCTAATTTAAATACGAATTAATAACGAATTACGAAATTAACGAATGAAACTGCCCAAGCCTAATATGTGCAGTGTGCATAGGAATTCATTCATGCTTTTTTCAAATTATAATCTGGCCCTCCAAAAGTTTGAGGGACTGTGACCTGGCCCTCTGTTTAAAAGTTTGAGGACCCCTGATCTAGACCAACAATGCTCCAGTGTTTCACCAGTTATGTCCCAGCATGGAGTAGACCTAGGATCTTCTGTATAGATTAGAGACCATGCACTCCACATACAGAGTGAAAGCCTTTTGCATAGACCCATTGATTCCTCACATGGGGATGCTGAACCTCATCTGCAGAAAGCAGAAAGTTAATGACTGTAAACTAAGATAAGCAAAAGTTTTTCCGGTTAGATGCAGGTTCTACTCCAAGAACAAAAAGCCGGGTTATTCAAATGTGCAAGAGTCCCGTTGAAGTCTCCTGTCTGACTGCAGGTCCAAGTAATGTCCCATGTCAAGGTATTAGGAGTAGAACAGGTATTAGTTTGGAATCTTGACTGCTTGTTGACTTATTTGAAGCTTAGTGATGTTTGAGAACAGAAGTTGGGGAAAAATGTGGAGCATTTGGGTCAGAATCAGCATTCAGCGGTAAAGGGTTTTTTCCTTCTTCCTTAGGACTCCACAGTCTGTATCTTGTGAAGCAGCTGACCCCCTTGTTGCTTCTTCTACCTTCTGGATCATGAAATTGTCAGCAAGGCAAGCGAGGAATTTGTTGGACTTTGTACTCTTGGCCGAGTTTGTTTTCCAGGAAATATTGGGATAGTTGAAATCGCCCATGACTGTGTCTGTTTGGTCAACTGTTGGCAGAAGACTTCATCAAGTTCTTCCTCCTGGCTTGGAGGTCTGTAGTAGACACCTACAACAAGATCTTGTTGAGTCCCAGTTCCCTTGAATCTTATCCAGATACTTTCAAGCTGATTTCTCCAATTGCTGTCTTGCATCTCTTCTGCAGAGTAACAGTTTTTGACATATAAGGCTACTCCGTCTCCTCTCCCCTTTGTTCGGTTTCTGTGAAAGAGGTTATAGCCCTCCATGTCTACATTCCAGCGATAGGAGTCATCCTAACAGGTTTCAGTGATGCCTATGATATCATATTTGTGGTGTT
Organism: Anolis sagrei ordinatus; assembly: GCF_025583915.1. Lineage (NCBI taxonomy): Eukaryota > Metazoa > Chordata > Lepidosauria > Squamata > Anolidae > Anolis > Anolis sagrei. The sequence continues at coordinate 21,787,645 of NW_026844367.1, read as the reverse complement.
GTGCTAAAAATTGGAGTTCATCATTTTTATTTCCCATGCTCTGAGCATTAGTGTAAAGACATGTGAGCCCCTCAGATCTTTTCCTGAGCTGTTTATTTGGGATTATTGTGTTTTCAGTACTTGGTCCTTGTGTTTCTGCAGCCCTCCGTTTAGGCTTCTGGCAGTTTCTTGACATTTTGGGTAAAGTTCAGCAGTGGAACTCTGCCCCGGAGTGTGGTGGAGGCTCCTTCTTTGGAAGCTTTTAAACAGAGGCTGGATGGCCATCTGTCAGGGGTGATTTGAATGCAATATTCCTGCTTCTTGCCAGGGGTTGGACTGGATGGCCCATGAGGTCTCTTCCAACTCTTTGATTCTATGATTCTAAGTACTGTTCACAAGGCTGTTGTCCCTCTCCCCTAGTTTAAAATGTGCCTAATGAGGGTTGTGAGTCTGTGAGCAAAAAGGTGTTTTTCTACTTGTTTGGGATGCACCCCATCCCTTGCCAGTAGGCCATCTTCCTGGAAAAGCAGGCCATGGTCGAGGAAGCCAAAGCGTTCTTCCTGACACCATTTTCTAAGCCAGTTATTGACCTGTACTATTTTTTCTGCCCCTTGTAGGGCTGTGTCTTACAACAGAGAGGAGGGATGAAAAGACCACCTGTACATTACATTGTTTTAGCTTTGTTCTGAGAACCAATTGGAAAATGACATTTGTAACCCAGGAACAAAAATTGTGTTGTTTAAATGAATACTCTTTATTTCCCCAGAGAGTTGGGGGAGGGGGCAACAACTAATTCCTAAATCTTGTTCAAGTTGCCCGCCACAGAACAAACCATTTCTAATGGGTTAAGATAATTTGAAAGTATGATAATCTAAATCCCCACAACTATAATGATTGCAGATAAAAAGAGACAGCATGAAGTTTCTTTCTTGTTCATAGCCAAAGCTCTCCTGCATTGCAGATGAGGGGACGTCACTTGGCCTCAGGTAAACCCAACACAATTGATATGATGTCTCTTGAGGAACTGAAAAACAGCAAGGAGGGGGAACCTCACTGTGCCAACATTCACAGAGTGATCTCCTGATCTAAAGCTAGATTTTATATCGTATCTCCCAGTGGAAAAGCAATGAAGAAGGCTAGCATACATAGTGACAAGTATTACAGGAACCATGGCTCTTGACGCTCGTGGACCTTTTCTTTCCCTTTCCCTTGAGAGGCTCTTGGCTGAGTAACCCTCCAGATAAACCACCCCAATTCAGTGCTTTATCCTTGGAGCAGGTGCAATGCCGTCCTCAGAGCCTTTGTGTGCCCGGCTTCCTGTTTCTGAGCCCTTGCAGGTTCATCTCTGCTGCTGAAGCCAAGACGTTCAGAAAGATGAATTTTCCGAAATGAGGCGGACCAGTGAACTGTGATGGTGATGTAATTCCATTACTTTCAGAGGAGTTGAGTCTGTTATAGTCAGCCAAGTATAACAACGCTGCACCTTTTAAGAGAGAGAAAGTATGGTGGTGGAAGGGGGAGGAAGCGAGACGTGCTTTATTGTTTTCATTGTTTATTTTTCCCCCTTCAGTGGAAATGCTTGGCAGGGTAATGGCAAATGCGACTCAAGACACAACACAGGTGGCTCTTTTGTAGGAGAGATGGGAAGCAGCAGTTGTCTGACAAAGTCCATTAGCTGCTTCATCAGAAGGCTGCTGGTTCCAGGGAATTGTTTTCTGTCTCAGTGCCCTCTGATCCATCGGTGAGTTGGAAAATCTGACTGAAAGAAGGAAATACACCAGAATGCTGAAAGCTTGTCTCTACCTATCTATCAAAAATTGGTTTGATAGATAGCCAGTGTGGAGCAGCAGTTTGGGGGGTGGACTAGGACTCAGTGAGGTCAATGGTCAGATCCCAACTGAGCCATGGAAACCGATGGTTGACCTTGGTTGGATCACACTCTCTTGTCCTAAGGGGAAAGCAAATTGCAAACTTCTTCTGAATAAAACTGTCCATGAGAACTTCAAGATAGGTCCCCAATAAGTTGGAGTGGATTTGAAGACACATAATAACAACATATAGCAACTTAATGTTTAGATAGAACAGATGAAAAAGGGACTTGATTGCATTCATCCTAAGACTTTTTCCATAATCTCTCCAGTCATTTACCCATTTCATTAGTCTAAGATCCTGAGTCATCTCCCTATTACACAGTAGGCTTGGGTAACAACGGAAAAATTTGTTTCTAAAATCGATTCGTTTTTTGGGGGTTTTTGCGTTTCGATATTTAAAAGAATTCCGAAATTTTTCTTTAAAAAGTTCGATATTTACAAAATTTTGTAAATGTTAAAAAAATTACGAAACATTAACGAAACAAATACGAAACAATAACGAATCGATTCGTTAATGGCGGACGCAACCGTGCAATATGCTAAAAAACCTCCAAATGGGACAGGGGGAACTTCTGAAGCTTCCCTCTCCCTCTGTTGTTGACTGTTGGTGTGATATTATAATTTTCTTTCACTAATTAAACAAAAAACAACTATAAAACTTGCCCCAGACATGCGGAAATAATAACGAAACAACCTCAAACCTATAACAAAACGAATACATAATGAATCCAAAGCATTTACGAAACGAATTTAAAAATTCGTTTCATTTTTAAGTTGCTCCAGAATGGTTCGTTATAGCTTCGTTATAAAAAAAATAACGAATTTTTAACGAATTACAAATTAACGAAACGAAACCGCCCAGCCCTATTACACAGATCAACCAGAGCCAGCAGAAGGCTTCTGTTGTAGAGTTGCTGTGTAACAATGTGTGTATCAGGTCAGTTTTCTACATTTGCTGGGGTAGAAGCACAGAACCCCCATGAAAGTGGGAAAACATCTCATAAAATCTCTTGGGCTTTTCTTGGCTTTCGAGGGGAAGTTGATTATGGAAATACACTTGAAGACCATGAAATTCCTAGAGAAGTATTCTCTCCAGTAATTTCTAGGTGCTCCAGAATAACTCTTTTGTCAAAATCCAGTAGAGGTTGACCAAAGAATCACACCGGAGAACCTAAAGATTCAAAGAAAGAACATTTCAAATCGGAGAACAATCCAATCCACAAAGGTCAAAGCCCTAAATGTGAAGGCTGCCTTTAGATTTACACAGTGGAAGCATGATGTAAGAGGTCAGCCCAAATATTGTGAGGCTTCAATGCTCACAGTCCCTCATCATTCTCCATGCTGGCTAAGTCTGATGGAAGCTTCTGTCCAACAACATCTGAAGGCCTATGAGTCACTCATCCTGGTGTAGGCCATAACAGGATTTGCCATGCATTGAACCATATGTGCATGTGTGGGATAGAACTCCTAAAGATGTCTGGTAGCTCCCATTTTTGCTCTATTTTTGCTGTAATGGTTTTGCTTTTCTGGTTTTTAGCAGCTGCTAACTTTTGTTCAGTGAAGAGTTTCAGTACATTGGATAGTTATTTGATGTTAAAACCAAGCCGAGAGTGGCTTCACACTCACACTAACATGAAAATATCCATAAATTCTACAGTTAGTTAATGAGATCATGTACTCTGTGCATGGGGGTGGGGGGAGGCTGAAAATGCTCTTTATTTGCTGTGGGATACATCCTCTGCTTCTACAATGCCCCCCCCCCCCGGAAGCCATTGTGTCTTCCTCTTCAAACTCCTATCCCTCATGTTTTGCAGCATTCACACCCATGAAACCCATGTCAATATTATTTGTCATGTTCTCAATACCTGGGAGAGGTTGAGCATTGCTTAGAAGTGGATGGGCACGCATCCAGCCTCAAGCATCTCTATTTCATAACAGAGACCGGAGTCATGAGGAAGAAAGGACATTCTCCCAGGAGCCTAGATTTGAAATGCCAAGCTTTAATGATTTGGAAAAAAACACATCTCCGCACTACAGTGGCACAAGTTATCAGAGGCATAGTAAGAACGCAGCCGTGTTTTGTTTTTCCCCAAGTACCTAAGGGGAATTTTAAAAAATGTTCAACCTTACCCATGTACCTCCCAAGGGCAGAATGTGTACAGGGCAGTCAGATTGTCAGGGTTGGGTGATATAATGTATTACATCACCAAAATTGTACTGAGGCCGCTACAGTGGGATTAGGTTGAGGTATTTGACAGGTGCTGTTGCAATGCTGTAGACCCCCACACCCCCTTTGCTACTATGAATAGTAAGATGAGTAACAAAGCAAGCTTTATTGTTATGTGGAACCATTACCTCAGAATGGCATTCTTGACCTTAGAAGCTTTATTATGCTGGAGGTCCAAATATTTGGAAGGTGTTACAATTTTTGATTGAACCAGCTACTGCTTTCACTTAATGTGACATCTTGTTTGCTTCTACCCTTCTTCCAGAGTGTCAGTAACTTCTATTTTCAAAACAACTCACAGCCTATAGCCCAGATTTTCTCAACCCGAGTTGATCCGAGTAATCAAATGGTTGGTCATTGATGGATCAAGTTTTTTCAATATTGGAAAATGAGTTAGGTAGTCAAACGGTTGGTTATGGATGAGCAGAAGTGATAGTCTATAGACCAAGCTTCTTTAACTTGAGAAGATGAACGAAGTAGTCAAATGGTTGGTCAGGGTTGGAACAGAAGTGACAGTCTATGGACTAGGTTTTCTCGACCTCAGAAGATGAGCTTGGTCATGGCTGAGCAGGAGTGACAGTCCATAGACCAAGTTTTCTTGACCTGAGAAGATGAACCAAGTAGTCAGTGGTTGGTCATGGATGAGAAGGCGTGGCCATCTGTAGACCATATCTTCTCAACTTGAGAAGATGAACCAAGTAGTCAAATGGTTGGTCATGGGTGGAGCAGGAGTGACAGTCTATGTACCAGGTTTTCTCAATCTCAGAAGATGAACCAAGTAGTCAAATAGTTGGTCATGAATGAGCAGGAGTGACAGTCTATAGACCAAGTCTTCTCGACCTGAAGTGAGCCAAGTAGTCAAATTGTTGGTCATGGATAGTAGGCTTGGGTAACCACGGAAAAAAAATGGTTCTAAACTCGTTTTGTTTTTAGGGGGCCCTTGCGTTTCGTTTTTTAAAATAATTCCAAAATTTTCCTTTTAAAAATTTCAAAATATACGAAATTTCGTATAATTACGAATCGATTCGTTAATGGCGGGCGCAATTGCGCAATATGCTAAAAAAAACCTCCAAATGGGACAGGGAGAACTTCTGAAGCTTCCCTCTCCCTCTGTTGTTGACTGTTGGTGTGATAAAACAAACAACAACTATAAAACTTGCACCAGACATGCGAAAATAATTACGAAATAATTACGAAATAATTACAAAATAATTACAAAATAATTACAAAATAAATTGAAAAAATGGTTTTGAATCTAATTTACTCCTCACACTATTCCTGCATGGCTCAATATTGGATCGTAAGCTAATTTAAATACAAATTAATAACGAATTACGAAATTAACGAACGAAACCGCCCAAGCCTAATGGATAGAGCAGGAGTGAAAATTCAATTAGTCCAATACTAGTTCCTTCCTTGAGAAAACAATTTTATTTTCTGAGTTAGTACATTCTTAGCCATTCATTGTCCCACTGCCACAGGTTATGCTCATATTCTGCTTTACTGAATGTTAAACCTCTGCAACTAGCATTTTCACAGCTTTTGAAGGTTGCATATAAAATGGCTTTCAGTTACATGATGAATACATTTGCCTAGGCATCAGAAGAAATCCCCCTAATCCTTTTGAAGGTTACAGAATCTCCTTTATTAACATAGTGATTTTACCCAAGTTTATAATTCCTTGGCTTGGAATGCAAATCCCAGTGAGTCAGAATACTTGCCTCTTCCTTGATGTTGGTAATGTATCCTTCCAAAATCTTAGATGGCCTCAATTTTAATCCAAGCTGTGGAAACATTCTTTCACCCAACTTACCTATTGGATTCTCTCTCTTTTTCTCTTTCTCTGTGTGTTTGAGACAGGGAAGGTTGAGAGATCAGAACTATCCCAGGTGTCAAAATCTGAGATGTCATAGAATAGTTAATATCTTAAGAATCAGCTAAAGATGGTTTAAAAGCCAGATCAGTATGGGAACCAGCAAAGACAATCTGCTGTTTTTGAGTTTGGTCTGGAGACCGCAGGGGAAGTCCTACCTCTTCTTCACACAATTCCAAGCCAAAGTGATGGAAGCCAAGATTGAGTATGCCGTGGCCTACTCAACATCTACGTCTGGAGGGCAGAACAACATCCCTTTAAAGGAGGAGGAGTTCCATGTGGGCAAAATGACAGTGACCCACAAAGAAGGTAAATTCTGGGCCGAGCTTTCCAAACTCCTCATCACCATGAAAACCACGCACAACAAGCTATGAATAGCTGACCCTTTGCAAGGACAATGCGGTGACCTTTCAAATGTCCTGGATGGGTAGGATTCTGGCCATTCCAAAACAGGAGTCTGTTCTTGCAATGTCTTTTTATGTGAGTAAAAATACCTTCTTCGATGGCGAGAAACACTTCATCATGGAATAAGGGAACACTTTTCTTCAATCTGGTGCCGCCGAAGCATTTGAAACCATTTCTATTCCTTCTGGGATGCTTCAGGATCCAGGATATGATTTAACATTTGCATGAGAACTCCCTTTTCGGTGGGGATAAAAGAGGGCACATCTGAATAAATCAGAATAAATCTCTTAAGTAAAAAAAATGTTGCCCAGAAAGCACCACTCAAATAAATAAAAAACAGCATTCTAACAAGAATGATGAAAGAATGATGATGATGATGATGATGATGATGAATGGTATATTCAATAGGGCTGGGCAACCACGGAAAAATTTGTTTCTAAACTCGATTTGTTTTTAGGGGGTTTTTGCGTTTCGTTTTTAAAAAGAATTCCGAAATTTTTCTTTAAAAAAGTTCAATATTTACAAAATTTCGGAAATTACGAAACAATTTCGAAACAATAACGAATCGATTCGTTAATGGCGGACGCGATTACGCAATACGCTAAAAAACCCCTCCAAATGGGACAGGGGGAACTTCTGAAGCTTCCCTCTCCCTCTGTTGTTGACTGTTGGTGTGATAATTTATTTTTTTATCACTGATAAAACAAACAACAACCATAAAACTAGCACTAGACATACGGAAATAATAACGAAACAATTATGAAACAATTACGAAACAATTACGAAACAATTACGAAATAAATTTTAAAAATTCGTTTCGATTTTTAGTTGCTCCTGAATGGTTCAATATCGCTTCGTTATCAAAAAAAATAACGAATTAATAACGAATTATGAAATTAACGAACGAAACCGCCTAGCCCTAATATTCAAATCTCAGAGTGAGAGTACTGTCTAGAATCATAGAATCATAGTATCATAGAGTTGGAAGAGACTTCATGGGCCATCCAGTCCAACCCCCTGCCAAGAAGCAGGAAAATTGCATTCAAAGCATCCCCAACAGACGGCCATCCAGCCTCTGTTTAAAAGCTTCCAAAGAAGCAGCCTCCACCACATTCCAGAGCAGAGAGTTCCACTGATGAACGTCTCTCACAATCAGGAAGTTCTTCCTAATGTTCAGATGGAATCTCCTTTCCTGTAGTTTGAAACCATTCTTCCACATCCTAGTGTTCAAGGCAGCAGAAAACAAGTTTGCTCTCTCCTCCCTATGACTTCCTCTCACGTATTTATACATGGCTATCATGTCTCCTAAGTGCATGATGTCTGTTTGTTCTTGCCTTAAAAAAGCAAGGGCATATACATACCATAAACTTTTTCCAGGCAGTTCTCTCACTCTGAGATTCCTCTCAATTACCTAAAAGATCAGAGAAGATCCAGATTCTGAGTTCTGGAAACTGAAACACACAGAGACACATACATTTACTATACTGCTGTGGCTGCCGTAGCAATGGTGGCCAACAGTTCTGATCTCTCTCCTGCAAATTGTATTTTCACCAGGGGTCTTCACACCTGCAGTACTGACATAACACTACTGTAGAACTTTAATATAAGAAATAAAGAGACTTCTCACTCTTCCTAGTATATTTTACATGGAGAAAGAAATGCGACCAGGACATATGAAGAGCGATATTGCCAAGAATGGAGGAAAGAACGTGGTTGTACTCACAGAGATTTGGATTTGAGGTTGCAATTCATCTGCCACCTACTTTTGTTCTCCAAACCAATGCCATTTCAGTTCAATAATAATCAACAACAACATCATTGTGGACAGTGCACAATGGCATTGTTATAGCAACAACAGAGGCACTCCAAGTAGCCAGATACTGGTCAAAGGACATTTAATAGAATGCCAAGTTTGCAAAGTTTGTGTTTTCTTAATATTTATTTTTTTAATCTATTTACTGTATTTGTATTTCTCAGCCTGTAGGCGACTCAAGGTGGTTAACAGGGAAAAATTCAGTGCTTACAGTGTCATAACCACAATTAAAAACCTAACATATAATAAAAAATTAAACAAACCAATAAAATATAAATTCATAGTGTCTCCTTAAAAACGTTGTCCGGACTCATTGACTAGTCATTCCATTTTCCTATGTCAGTTACTCTGCATTTGCAAACGTGTTCAAAAAGCGACATCTTGACTTTTTTCTGAAATGTAAAAAGGGAGGTGGCCAATCTAGTATCTGTAGGGAGGGCATTCCACAGCCAAGGGGCCACCACCGAGAAGGCCCTGTCATCTCTGTCAAACGTACTAGTGGCGAAGGTGGTAACAACAGCAGGGCCTCCCCAGATGATCTTAAGATACTAGATGGTTCATAAGGAGAGATGCGTTCAGATGTGTAAGTTGGGCCAGAACCCCGGTGGCACAGTGGGTTAAAGCACTGAGCTGCTGAGCTTGTTGAGCGAAAGGTCACAGGTTCGATTCCGGGGAGTGGTGTGAGCTTCCGCTGTCAGCCCTAGCTTCTGCCAACCTAGCAGTTCGAAAACATGCAAATGTGAGTAGATCAATAGGTACCGCTCCGGCAGGAAGGTAACGGCGCTCCATGCAGTCATGCCGGCCACATGACCTTGGAGGTGTCTACAGACAACGCCGGCTCTTCGGCTTAGAAATGGAGATGAGCACCACACCCCAGAGTCAGACATGACTGGACTTAATGTCAGGGGACTACCTTTACCTTTACCTTTACCTTTACCTTAGGCTAAAGCCAGCACTTTGAATTGTGCCCGGTAGCAAACTGACAGGCAGTGAAGCTGGTGCAACTGAGGAGTTGTACGCTCCCTGAGCGCTGCTCCTGTTAGCAATCTGGCAGCCATTCATTGGACCATTTGAAGCTTCCAGACAGTCTTCAAAGGCAACCCCACATAGAGCTTGTTGCAGTAGTCTATATGGGATGTAACCAGAGCGTGGACTACCGTGGCCAAGTCAGACTTCCCAAGGAACGGGTGCAGCTGGTGCACAAGTTTTAACTGTGCAAATGCTCCCCTGGTCACAGCTGAAACCTGGGGTTCCAGGCTCAGCTATGAGTCCAGGATCACTCCCAAGCTGCGAACCTGCATCTTCAGGGGGAGTGTAACCTCATCCAACACAGGCTGTAACCCTATGCCCTGTTCGGCCTTACGACTGACCAATACAATACAACTCTTTGGTTCATTCCTGATACGATAAATAAATATTATGGAAATTTTATAAAGAGAGGATGAACTGGTGAATTCCCAGAGAAAAAAAACCTTGAAAGGTCTGATCTCCTGCCAATTGGCCAATGAGCCTTTGGCACGGAGTGTGACCCCTGCTAGCCTTGTGTGTAATTTTCGGGTTTCCAGCTGCCAGTTCCAAGGTTTATACCATCATTAAGCAACTGGAATTGTTTAGGAGAAATTCCATTAATCATTCACATTCCACAATGAATGATACACAAAGGAGTTGTCAAAAGCAAAGAGCTACTCTCCGTTTATTTCACAATTAGGAAATGTTGGGCCAGTGATGCAAATTCAGTGCCCAAACAGCACTGATGGTATAGGGGGAATTGTCTGTTTGCAAACAATAATGGCCATAATTTGAGAAGGAGATGCAAAATGGTAGTATTTAAGCATTGCTGTAACATAAAGAAGACACAATGGTAGACTAGGGATGCAGCTACACTATAGAATGCATGCAGTTTGACATCAGTGCTAGGGAATTATGAGTTTGGTGATTTGGTGAAGCACCAACACTCTTTGGCAGAGAAGGCTATAGGACTTGTAAAAATACATGTCCGATAATTCCATAAATTTGAACCACCACATTTGAATGTACATTATGCTACTGGAAAATGAGATTAATAGGAAGACGTCAACGATTGTATGTTTTTAATGGTTTTGTATGATTTTTTTATAATGTTGTCCTAAATGTTTTAAATTCTATTTTATGACTATTGTGGCATCAAATTGCTGCCAATTTGTAAACCGCCTTGAGTTGCCTTCGGGAGCCCCCGGTGGCGCAATATGTTAAACCCTGTTCCTACAAAACCGAAGACCGACAGGTCAAAGGTTCGAATCCCGGGGAGAGCGCGGATGAGCTCCCTCTGTCAGCTCCAGCTTCCCATGCGGGGACATGAGAGAAGCATCCCACAAGGATGGTAAAACATCAAAACATCCAAGCGTCCCCTGGGCAACATCCTTGCAGACGACCAATTCTCTCACACCAGAAGCGACTTCCAGTTTCTCAAGTCGTTCCTGACACAAAAAATAAATAAATAAACTGGAGAACATAGAAATGCTGGACCGTTCTGTCAACCGCCATTTCAGGCTACCCAGAGAAGTCATTGAAATCCACAAACATGTGGACTATTTCAACAGGAAGGAGGAAACCATGAAAAGGAACAAAATCTGCCTACCAGTATTTAAAATCTCTAAAATCAGGGCAATAAATAAAGAGCAACACTCAAAAAGAAGGGAAATTCCAGACAACAATCAACACCTCCCAACAAAGGATCCCCCAGGCAGTAATCTTTGAATCTGCAAGTCCTGCTAACACCTCCCAACAAAGGATCCCCCCAGGCAGCAACCTTTGAAGCTGCAAGGCCATTCAATGCTAATCAAGGTGACCAATTGCAACATTCATGCCTACAGGAAGCAGCCAGGCTTTGAAGCTGCAAGGCTATTAAATTATAATCAAGCTAGGCAATTGCAATATTAACATTTGCCTCAAAGAGACAAGAGTCCTTTCTCCAACCCTCACTCCACAGATATATAAACCTCACTTGCCTAGCTTCCAATAGACCTCACAACCTCTGAGGATGCCTGCCATAAATGTGGGCAAAACGTCAGAATCATAGAATCACAGAAACATAGAGTTGGAAGAGACCTCATGGGCCATCCAGTCCAACCCCCTGCCAAGAAGCAGGAATATTGCATTCAAAGCACCCCTGACAGATGGCCATCCAGCCTCTGTTTAAAAGCTTCCAAAGAAGGAGCCTCCACCACACTCTGGGGCAGAGAGTTCCACTGCTGAACGTCTCTCACAGTCAGGAAGTTCTTCCTAATGTTCAGATGGAATCTCCTTTCTTGTAATTTGAAGCCATTGTTCTGCATCCTAGTCTCCAGGGTGGCAGAAAACAAGCTTGCTCCCTCCTCCCTGTGACTTCCTCTCACATATATTGTCGAAGGCTTTCATGGCCGGAATCACTGGGTTGTTGTAGGTTTTTTTCAGGCTATATGGCCATGGTCTAGAGGCATTCTCTCCTGACGTTTCGCCTGCATCTATGGCAAGCATCCTCAGAGGTAGTGAGGTCACCTCACTATATATGAGGATGTTTGCCATAGATGCAGGCGAAACGTCAGGAGAGAATGCCTCCTCTCACATATTTATACATGGCTATCATGTCTCTTCTCAGCCTTTTCTTCTTGAGGCTAAACATGCCCAGCTCTTTAAGCCACTCATCATAGGGCTTGTTCTCCAGGCCCTTGATCATTTTAGTTGCCCTCCTCTGGACACATTCCAGCTTGTCAATGTCTCTATTATATCTGTCAGGAGAGAACATGGCCAGACAGCTTGAAAAACTCACAGCAACCCATTTGATGTCTTGGTTCATTCATGAAACAATGGTTTTGTAGTACAAGTAACTCCATAATTTATGATATGTTGGACTTGGTGATCCAACCTTGGGAGGCAGTGGCCTCTAGAATGGAGCTGGAAAGCGGTATTTGGGGGGCATATTGACACCAAAGGAGACACTCAGGAGGCCTTTTGGGATGTTCCTTGGTCAACGACAAGGTTGATCAACTTGTATATTCTCCTGGCCCTGGTTTTCCAGAGACGTTGAGAAATAACAACTCAAAACCCAGCAAATGTTACTGCTAGTGTGAATTGGGTAGTAGAAAAAATAGGAGCCCTGAGTAAAATGGAATGAGGCAAAATGCCCTCTAACTGATGGAAATAGTTCTGGCCCAGGCTGGCAGAGACCACACCTGGGATCACCTGAAGGGTTGTAGGTTTTAGATAGAGAGATAGAGAGAGAGAGAGAGAGAGAGAGAAATGGTATAGAGGCAGGCAGATAGATAGTAGGCCTGGGTAACAACGGAAAAATTTGTTTCTAAAATCGATTCGTTTTTTGGGGTTTTTTGCGTTTCGATATTTAAAAGAATTCCGAAATTTTCCTTAAAAAAAGTTTGATATTTACGAAATTTCGTAAATGGTAAAAAAATTACAAAACAATAACGAAACAATAACGAGTCGATTCGTTAATGGCGGCCGCGATTGCGCAATACGCTAAAAAAACTTCTGAAGCTTCCCTCTCCCTCTGTTGTTGACTGTTGGTGTGATATTATAATTTTTTTTCACTAATTAAACAAAAAACAACTATAAAATTTGCCCCAGACATGCGGAAATAATAACGAAACGACCTCAAACCAATAACGAATCGAATACATAACGAAATACGAAGCATTTACGAAACGAATTGAAAAATTCGTTTCGTTTTAAAGCTGCTCCAGAATGGTTCGTTATCGCTTCGTTAACAAAAAAAAATAACGAATTTTTAACGAATTACGAATTAACGAAACGAAACCGCCCAGCCCTAATAGATAGATAGATAGATAGATAGATAGATAGATAGATAGAAGATAGATATAATTAATCCGTTTTTTAAAAGGTTTGGTATATATTAACTGAGACGTATATACATGTAAATTTGCAATTGTGTTAGTAACTATAATTGTAATTGAAACCAAAAAAAGAAAGAAAAACTGTGAAGAATTACAATGCATGCAAGGTTTTTCTCTAAATGGGAAACTGTGTGGTCAAAGGAATCATCTTAATTTGTTCCTCTTCTACTCCATCCTGCCTCTCTCTCTTAGACGATACACATCGTAAATGTCAAATAGAGGCATTTTAGCCACAGTTAACTGGAGTGAAAGATCTCCACCCAGGTGTAATTGAATGCGAGTAAAAGCCTTGTTCTTTTTTTATCCCCCAAGATTTGATAATTCCCCTCCCTAACACAACAGGACCAGAAACATGACCCCACGCTGACATTTAAATGTGACCTTTTCTTAAAACCACAATGTAGTTGCCTGCTTATATGATACTTAGCTTGATATTCTTAATCCATTTATACTTAGGCCAGGGCACATTCGGAATGACTCCAAAGCCTTTCCAGCATTCCATCTCATGGGTATGAACTGTGTGACCTCTTCATTGCTCTTTTGCTTTGTCAACAAGTTGTTCAGCCATTCCCTATGTTTTGGGGCAAATAATAATTATATGGGAGTATTGTGTGGCTATTATCATGACAATTATTATCATCATCATTATTATCTCACTTTCCTCTCCTGAAAGAGACTCAGAGTGGATTCTTTCATTGCTACAGAAATATTCTGCTACACAGTTTATGGGAAGATAGGAGCACATTGCCATCCCTTTTCATTTCTGGATATTCCCTACATCAGTGTTTCTCAACCTGGTGTTCAGGACCCTTGTGGGGTCATGACAGGTTGTCAGAGGGGTTGCCAAAGGCCATCAGAAAACACAGTATTTTCTGTTGGTCATGTGGGTTCTCTTTGGGAAGTTTGTCCCAATTCTATCGTTGGTGAGGTTCAGAATGCTCTTTGATTGTAGGTGAACTATAAATCTCAGCAACTACAACTCCCAAATGCCAAGGTTCATTTTCCTCAAACTCCACCAGTGTTCACACTTGGGCATATTGAGTATTCATACCAAGTTTGGTCCAGATCCATCTTTGTTTGTCTCCACAGTGCTCTCTGGATGTAAGTAAACTACAACTCCAAAACTCAAGGTCAATGCCCTTCCAGTATTTTCTGTTGGTCATAGTAGTTCTGTGTGCCAATTTTGGTTCAATGCACTTTGATTGTAGGTTAACTTTAAATCCCAGCAACTACAACTCCCAAATGACAAAATCAATATCCCCAACCCTTTTAGTATTCAAAGTTGGGCATATCAGGTATTTGTGCCAAATTTGGTCCAGTGAATGAAAATACATCCTGCATATCAGATATTATATTACAATTTGTAACTGTAGCAAAATTACAGTTGTAAAGTAGCAATGAAAATAATGTTATGGCTGGGGGTCACCACAACATGAGGAACTGTGTTAAGGGGTTGTGGCATTACACTGTCCTACATGATTGAGAGCCATGGGTATACCATCCAACTGTCCAAATTGGGGAGCAAATGTCCCCATTAGGCATGGTTAGGTACTAGGGCTGGGCGGTTTCGTTCGTTAATTTCGTAATTCGTTAATAATTTGTTATTTTTCTTGAATACGAAGCGATAACAAACCATCCAGGAGCACCTAAAAAACGAAACGAATTTTTAAAGCTATTTTGTAATTGTTTTGTAATTGCTTCGTTATTATTTCAGCTCCCGGGCTGCAAAGGGGCCCGAGCAGGGGCAAGGAGAAGGGAAGGCAGGCGAGAGAGAGAGACTGAGTGAGCAAGCTCCCTTCCCGGCCTGGCTTCCTCCCCTCGCTCCCCTGGCTCCCCCCGCCCCCTTCTTCCCCCTTTTCCCGGCTCACCTGGGCATGCACACCCCACACATGCCCGGCCCGGCGCAGGGGTGGTCCGGCGTGCCCGCTCGGCGGGGCCCTGGCATCCGCCGCCCTGGGAAAGACCCCCGCCCAGCAGCAGCGGCAAGGCCGACGACGCTGCGGTTGCTGACTCCCCCGATCGCCTCCCCGCCGGGAAAAGGAAACGCAGGAGGAGGCGCAGCAACGAGACGGAGGCGACCGCCCGGTTGGTAGGGAGGGAGAGGGAGGGAGGGATAGAGAGGGGGCGGACTAAAACTATTATTAAAAACTATTATTATTAAAACTATTATTTAAAAAACTAATATTTTCATGTTGCGCAACCGCGTCCGCCATTTTAACGAATTGATTCGTTAATAATAACGAAATTTCGTAAATACCGAACTTTTAAAAAGGAAAATTTTGTAATTATTTTAAATATCGAAACAAAAAAACCCCCCAAATACAAATCGATTTTAGAAACAAATTTTTGCGTTGTTACCCAGGCCTATTAGGTACCATCAGAATCATCGGAATTTGGAATAAAGTCAGAAAAATTACCTTTTTGAAGCAATTTTGAAGTTTTTAAGAAAACTGAAAGTCCCTTTCTCCTTCAAAAACTTCTCTCGCCATTTTTCTTCCGACTCAGGAAGCGAGTCGGAAGTGACTCAGCCTTCGAAGGTAAGCAGCTTGCATGCTGGGATGCTTGCCTCCTGGCCAATGAGGGGAGAAGTTTTGGGGAGGGAAGGTGCGGGGTTTCAGCATGGCAGCCATTGCGCTATATAAAGGGCAGTCCATGGTTCAGAGGCTCATTGTGAGCCCGGAAAGGGAAGGGAGAAGGGAAAGGGAAAGTGAAAGGGAGGTTGGAAGAAGAGCAGGGCAGGGCAAGCAGAGAAGGGCTGGAAGCAGGGCTGATGCCTGCCTGCCTGCAGGCCTGCCTTGCAGCCACTTGTGTGATGTTGCTGTTGGGGGGGGGGGGACAGAAAACAGCAAGGCAGCAGAGAACCAGGGCAGGGAGAACGGCTGTTGCCTGCCTGACTGGCTGCCTTGCAACCACGTGTGTGTTTTTGCTGTTGGGGTATGGGACGGGTGGGTGACATGTGGGTGGGTAATATTGGGGTGTGAGGGTGCTGTTTGTTTCCTCACTTTGCCTTGCGTTGCCAAATAGTAAAAATATTATCCTCCCTAAAGTTGTGAAATCAACTTCAAAAAGCCAAAAAGTCCCCTCTCTGCTGTTTGTGTCTTTAGTTGCTTTGTGTTGCCACCGACAGAGGAGGATGTTTTCTACCACAGTAGCAAGTTTTGTCAGGATTGGTCTAAAAAATGAGGGAGAGAGAATCCCCTGAAGTTTGGCCAATGCCATTTGCTGTTTTTTGTTTGTTTGTTTGTTTGTTTGTTTTTTGCGTACTGCGCAATCGCATCTGCCATTAATGGAGCGATTCGGAAATTTTGGAAATTTCGGCAAGTTCTGAATTTTTTTCAGAAAAATTCAGAACTCAATTCTGAATTGAACCATCAGCACCCCCTACATCCAAAATGAGTTTTGAACCATTTTTTAATCAACCAAGCGTAGTCCTCCATTAATCCCCTGTCATCCTAATTTTCTGACTGTTTTAAAAATATCTCAGCTTCTTTCAACTCCTCCCACTTTCTCTCCTTGTCCTGAACTTCCAGAAATAGTAATGTAAAGTACCCCCCAAAATGATGGCAGACTACATCCATATTCCATATTTACTTGAATCTAATGCTCACCTTTTTTGGCTAAATGACTTTGCCAAAATTGGGGTGCACGTTCAATTCCTATCATACAGTAATGTTAGTGCTGAGCCAAAGAAAAAGGGGAAGGTGGTTTAGGAGCTGCACTTCTCTTTGAGGGTCATCATTTCTAATTTAATGGCCAGGGCTCAATGCTATGGGATCATGGGATTTGTAGTTTGGTGAGGCACCAACATTCTTTGGCAAAGAAGGCTCAAAACCTTGTCAAACTACAGCCCCCAGGATTCCATAGCATTGAACCAAGCAATTAAAGTGGATTCAATCTACAGCATAGGTACACCGCAAGGATTTCTTTTCCATCGCTAGAAGTTTTGGTGTTCTAACACCATTGTTAGCAATGAAGGAAATCTAAGCAACTGTAATGTGCACCTTTTTTGACCAAATGACAAAAAACACACTTTGGACCACTGCACATGGCATTCAGCAGCAAATACCTTTTTGGTTTCAGTGTTTTGAAAATTGAGGTTCGCATTAGATTCGATGGCACATTAGATGGTAAGTATGGTAAGTACGCTAGGCCCTCCTAATTGGTTGGGGGTAGGGGAACAAGACCCCCATGAAAGTGGTAAAATTCAAATAAAAATACTATTGTTTTGAGAGAACGCCAATTCTATGTTCAACGTCTAACTGAAGTCAATGATAGAGTTATACTGGAGGACCTAGAAATTCCCAGAGAAACCATATTAATTCAGTATGTGAATAATCAAATACATGAGAGTCAAATATGCAAATGGAGAAGACTGACTATATTACCATTTAGACCAGAGTTCTTAAGGTTCTTGTTTATTTATTTATTTGTTGTTTGTTTACAGCATTTATTTGTTTGTTTGTTTACAGCATTTATATTCCACCCTTCTCACCCCGAAGGGGTCTCAGGTCAGATCACAGAACACATTCACGGCAAACATTCAATGCTGTTAAACAGATATGACAGAAAACAGATAGAGGTATTATGTCGGCATTTTTCCCAACTTCGGCATCCTGGAGATTGTTCTTGATCCTGGCCACAGGGGGTGCTGTTGCTCCATCCTCTATGACAAAGAACCTTGATCACAAATTTTTTCCACTCGTGTCCCCTTTGTGCCTAAGAATGATTTATGCAACTCTGGGTATATAAGTCTGTAAAATACAAATGAAAAAATTACTGGTAATAAATCAGCATTTGGAAGGCTTGCTAAACAGGCTGATTTTCTAAGTACAGCTGAAGTGCAGAGTCCACTGTAAATGCTACACAACAGATTCATGTACATTCCTAAAACAGTCACTAGGTGGCGAGAGAAACCAAATTTTTCATGATCCCAACATTGACCTAAGGAGACCACATTTTGGTCAGGGCCCCAGTTTAAGAAGCAGTGATTTGACCATCATCTCTTTTGCATTACCTTACCAATAGGTAGGTAGGTAGTCCCCCTGACATTAAGTCCAGTCATGTCTGACTCTGGGGTGTGGTGCTCATCTCCATTTCTAAGCCGAAGAGCCAGTGTTGTCCGTAGACACCTCCAAGGTCATGTGGCCGGCATGACTGCATGGAGCGCCATTACCTTCCTGCCGGAGCGGTACCTATTGATCTACTCACATTTGCATGTTTTCGAACTGCTAGGTTGGCAGAAGCTAGGGCTGACAGCGGAAGCTCACGCCGTTCCCCGGAATCGAACCTGCAACCTTTCAATCAACAAGCTCAGCAGCTCAGTGCTTTAACCCACTGCGCCACTGGGGGCCCCACCTTACCAATAGACCTCCTCAAAGCCACCTATTTTTGTCTGAGAGTGCGCCTGCTAGTTAGTCCATAGTACGGATATAATTTTGTCCTTTTTTTCCTTGTGCCCTTTTTTCCTTCAGAGGGGCAAATTAAAGGTCAAGTTAGACATTTGATCTATTTTAATGCAGGCAGCTATGCAGATGAACCGATCTGACATATTTAAATAAAACATTCTAATGGCATGTTCTGGCCTTGGAGGCCTTAGGCAGCATAGATTGTATTTGTTAGACACTATGGCTTAATTACTCTCATAAATGAATTATACCCGTTTCAATTTAAAACCATAAGTGTTGCATTTGAACTAGGGTCAAATTAAACTTTCTGTCAATTATGTAGATTACTTAAGCAATTATGTAAATTGTTAATAAATTCTTAAGCAGAGAGGGAAAAATGGAGCTTACTAAAATATATATATTTTATGTGCTACTGAGCTTATGTGAGAGGGAACACAGAGATGTTAAACTAAAGACATGTTGCAATATATATTTTTGAGGGGAAAACAATCTTTTCATCGATAGGTTAAAGTGTACATATAGCTACAAATTTGCAGTGCTATATAGAAAAAAATGAATAATTGTTGTTCAATCATGAAGATTATTTGTTTTATTTATATTTTGCTGTTCCAAGTCACATGAGATACCCAAAGTGGTCTGTAAAGGTTGATTATCCCTTATTGCAGTGTTTCTCAACCTGGAGGTCAGGACCCCTGGGGGGATCGCGAGGGGGTGTCAGAGGGGTCACCAAAGACCATTAGAAAACACAGTTTTTTTCCCTGGTCATGAGGGTTATGTGTGGGAAGTTGGTCCAATTCTATCATTGGTGGGGTTCAGAATGCTCTCTGATTGTAGGTGAATATCCAGTCCAACCTCCTCCCAAGATGCAGGAAAATTGCATTCTAAGCGTCATAGGGGTCTTATACTATACATGGGACTAAAGTTAGAACTAACTTCAAATTATGATCAAATTGTGATTGCCGTGTTCTGATGTCCAACAAATGGATTTCCATCTCTGAGCAAAGATTCAGACATTGATTTCCCAATGTCCCAGTCCAATACACAACCCAGTACACTAGGCATGGGCAAACTTTGGCCCTCCAGGTGTTTTGGATTTCAACTCCCACAATTCCTAACAGCCTCTGGCCCTTTCCTTTTCCCCCTCAGCCACTTAAGTGGAAAAGAAAAGGGAAAAGGAAAAGGAAGGGGTCTGAGGCTGTTAGGAATTGTGGGAGTTGAAGTCCAAAACACCTGGAGGTCCAAAGTTGGCCCATGCCTGCAGTACACCATATCAACTACCTATCAGTAAATTAACGCATGAATGCATAATCAATTGTTGTCCCTTCACAACACCCAAAAATGTTGCCTAAATTGTTTAATGTTAGAACGAGCCTAGAATACCCCAAATTGTGTGCAAAATAGGCTTGGGTAACCATGGAAAAATTTGGTTCTAAGCTCGTTTTGTTTTTAGGGGGCCCTTGCGTTTCGTTTTTTTTAATAATTCTGAAATTTTCCTTTTAAAAATTTCGAAATATACGAAATTTTGTATAATTATGAATCGATTCGTTAATGGCGGACGCGATTGCGCAATATGCTAAAAAAACCTCCAAATGGGACAGGGGGAACTTCTGAAGCTTCCCTCTCCTTCTGTTGTTGACTGTTGGTGTGATAAAACACACAACAACTATAAAACTTGCACCAGACATGCGAAAATAATTACGAAATAATTACAAAATAATTACAAAATAATTACGAAATAAATTGAAAAAATTGTTTCGAATCTAATTTACTCCTCACACTATTCCTGCATGGCTCAATATTGGATCGTAAGCTAATTTAAATACAAATTAATAACAAATTACGAAATTAACGAACGAAACCGCCCAAGCCTAGTGCAAAACATTTCAAGTCAGACAAAATGTGTGCAAACATTTCAAGTCATGTTAATTCTGGAAAAGCATCCTGCTGTGTTCAGTTGAGTTTTTACCAAGCTCACTATGGCAAAATTGCATTGGGAATATGTTGGGACATAATGCAACTGGCAACTCGGCCCAGGAGAAATGGAGACCTGGGGATACCACCAGGCGGAAAAAAGGAAAGGAAACTTTGCAGCTGTCTTTCCCTCCCTTTTCAGCTGTCATCTGGACCAAAAACCTGGGCATTCCCCATTTCAAGCACACCTAATTGAAACCCTAATAAAGAGGAGGCCTCCGACCTTATTCCTCTAGGCCGCTTACCTTGTGCAAATTAACATTTTAACATCAGTTACGGAAACGTGCTACATTTCTAAGTGGTGGTGGAAGAAAGCGACCAATGTGCCAAAATATACATATCAAAGCCGGAAAGGAAATGGGGAAAAATTCAATGAATGCTAAATTATGGATCTAGAGAGGACTGCCTTTGGTTTTCTTTTTCTCTCTAAAAAAAGAAGAAGAAAAATCTACATGGCAGTATCTTTAAACTCCAGAGTATTCAACCAAAGGCATGGGGCCAAGCATACCTGGCAACCTTTTTACTTTTTGATTCCTTTGCAATGCTTTATAAAATAATAGATGAAAGGATGCTTTCAAAACTACTTTCCCTTTTTGTAGTGCCTCTCTCTCAAGCTGTTCTGCATAGTAAAAGTCAGGCCCACCTTGAGTGGATTACATCTCTAATTTTTTTTCCTTTCTCTGTTAAGTGCATGCTTTTAAAAGCGAGCACTCGCCCATGGATGAAGATCCTGTGGCTCCCAAAATGGGTGGGGAGGCAAACTCTGTCTGTAACCCACCACCCACCTGGGCTTCTAACAGGTATCCATCAACCATCCGTCAGGTGAAGGTACCCATGATTCTGTTTTTCTCAGAATTTATATTCACAGAATGCAGAACATTTCACTAAAGATGAGTTATTCCTCTATGGAAGGATCTTGTTTGAACTTAGCAGTCAGCTCTCCATATCCAGTAGAGCTGTGCAATCAATTTAAAAAATGTTTCAGAAGTCATTACAAAAATTGGATGCACCAATGTTTCATTTCTAAACTATTATTAAAGTATCATTAGTAAAACTTAAGTTACTATAATGAGAATAATTAAATTTTATTACATTTTCGTTATAGGAATTGTGCAAGTGGGGAAACTTCAGGGGCTCCTTTCTCTGAAACTTGCTACAATGGTAGAACCCATTTACCACTAGTAGCCCATCAAGTTTCAGAACATTTCACTTATCTACAGATTTTGTGGGAATTTTCAAAGTTTTTATTAGAGAAGGCATGAATAGAAGGTGAAAGGGAGAAATTTGCCAAGAAAAAGGCACATCAAGCAAACCCTTGTCAGGACCACTTTCTATCTGGAAATGTATGTTATTGTCTTCACTGTGAAAGACTATGAGGATCTAGAATAGATCTCTCTACAGTCACTTAGGAACCCACCACCAAGACTCTGCCCTTGGAAGGAAATCAAATTTGGCCACAAGGGATCACATATAGTAATATAGAATGCACTCTTGGCTTGGCTGGCCATCCGGACACAAATGGGAGATGCTCTAAAGCAGAGTACAGATTATTTTGATAGTTATAGATGCAGCCCTTGATGGGTTTCATTCATCTTCCGGGTGAAGATTAGTGGAAGAAAATGATTTCTACTTCTCCCTACCAGAAGGAACACTAGATTCAGACAGTGGACCTGGAACCTTACCTAGGTGTCACCTAAAGATATTTAAACCCTTTCCCCCTTGTGGTGGAATGGCCACTGAAATTCTCATTACAACCCAGTTCTCTTTACTTGTGAAATTGTTTCTTTTCTTTTCCAAATTAGGCCGCCCCAAAGCAAGCCTACCATGGGATTTCCTTGACAAGGGTTGTTCCAAAGGGGATTGTCATTGCCTTTCTCTGAGTGCCCAGAGTATGGCTTTCCCAAGGTATAGACTACTGCAATGCTCTCTACATGGGGTTGCCTCTGAAGACTGCCCAGAAGCTGCAATTAGTCCAACGAGCTGCAGCCAGATTACTAACAGGAGCGGGGTATAGGGAGCATACTACTCCTCTGTTGCGCCAGCTCCACTGGCTGCCAATTAGCTTCCGAGCACAATTCAAAGTGCTGGTGTTGACCTATAAATCCCTAAACGACTCTGGCCCAGTTTATCTGTCCAAACGGATATTCCCCTATGAACCATCAAGGTTGTTAAGATCTTCTGGAGGGGCCCTGCTCTCGGTCCCACCACCCTCACAATTGCGTCTGGTGGGAACGAGGGACAGGGCCTTCTCGGTGGTGGCCCCTCGGCTCTGGAACTCTCTTCCACTGGAGATTAGAACTGCCCCTTCTCTCCTGACTTTTAGAAAGCTGGTGAAAACTTGGCTCTGGAATTTAGCATTGGATGAGTGAATCAATAACTCTTGACCACACGGACGGATGGTGATGAATTATGATTTCATTTTGACGACTTGGCCTTATGTAATTATATGATTGCATTTTAATGTATTTTATGTATTAGTGTATTATGGGGTGTGATGTTTCAAACTATTGTTTATGAATCTTTGTTGTAAGTCCCTCTTCGGAGGTCGAGAAGACCGGTATATAAAAGTTCTAAATAAATAAATAAGGTCACCCAGATTCAAATCCTGCTCTCTCATTGACCTACTCCAACATTTGAACTACTATAACATTAGACAACATATGCCAAATAAATGCATTATTGTGATTTTATCACGTGGACTTTAATATTGTACTTCATCTACAATACCCAATGGTTGTTTTTCACCATGGAATTTATATTCCCATTTTCAACCTTTGCCTTGATTTGGGATCCTCGTCTAAAGCACTACATTTTGCATAAGTACTGGGAAATGGTACATGCCTATAATATCATGACCTTGCCCTTCTCTTCTCAGCTCTTTCTTTCTTTTCTCTTTTTCTCCTTTTCTTTCTCTCTCCCTCTTTCCCTCCATGACATTAGAGAGTCCAAAGTGACATACATTTTTTATAGCTTCATAAAGTCGTCTCCTGACCGGGTCACTCTTCTCATAACTAGGGAGCAGAACACTTGAAAAAAGCCATTCATCAACGTGAAAGGAGACGCTGTCTACCGGCTCCAATATGTGCATGGTCTGGCAAGATTCAGCTCTGTGCAAATGCTAAGTTACTTCTTTGCTAATGCGAGATGACCTGCTCCCTTCTATTAGCACTCCGAAGGGGACGGGAAGGACAGCAGAGGTGGTCTAGGTCTGCATAAGCAGCTCTCGGGATGCAGCCCCAAACCCAATTCGGTTTGCTAAATGTACTGAACACAATCAGCCAAAACTAAATTCATATTTATACTAATTAAAGATTCAATTAAATAAAGATAAAAAATGGGAAGGAAATTTGTTCCTGCCTAATGGTCTATGTCCCATTTATTATTATTTTTCCCATGCATGTTCTCCGGGAAGAAGAAAAAAGCTTGCTCAATTACTATTTCTGGTTGATGTCTCAAGTTTATAGGCACACACTTTATTTTTAGTTCAATGGCGCTCACTGGAATTTGCATGAAAGAAGACTAGCTTGGGCAAAATGAGTGCTCTGTGCTTTATCAGAATTGCATAAATCTATGTGCAGCCTTGATAGGTGAAGAATCAGAATTACAGAGTTCGAAGTGTAATAAGACATTCAATGCGCAGATCTGATAAATGTGGATTTAATAAGATATGTTGGCATGAATGAGTTGAATGGAAGGATGGATGTAGCTAATAATTTGGGAAACAACAGTAAAAAACTAAGGCCTTCAATGACTAACTATCTGCTTGTTGGACTGTAATTAAAAGTTGCTAATAAGAACTGAAAAGGAAACTGTGATAAGAACTGCACAGTGATAAGATAAATGTTTACAATGTTAAGAAGGAAGTCAACATAAGATCAACACCAATTAAGAAGAGTCAACATCTGGCCAGGAAACCGAGATGGAGCCAGGATGCGAGACGTCTGTCATTAATTTTCAACTTTGGGACTACTTCAGCAGAATATTCCTATAAAAGACTCTGTCTTATAATGCTCAAATTGTGACAAACCTGAGGAGTCTGGTTCACCTGCCTCTCTGCTCCATGGAAAGGACAGAGATGGTGTATTCGGAGAGTGGCAGATTTGCAAGGGAGCAGTCTGGTCACTTTGGGGCTTCTTTCTCATGCCTATAATATCATGACCTTGCCCTTCTCTTCTCAGCTCTTTCTTTCTTTTCTCTTTTTCTCCTTTTCTTTCTCTCTCCCTCTTTCCCTCCATGACAAGTGTGCTTTTGGAGTATTAGATTTTGTGCAGGGAGTCAGGTTCTGCTGTATGGAAAACAGAGATCTGGTCCTTGGCATTGTTCTTAGGGAAAGAAGCTTTGGCATTTTGGTGTTTTGAAGTTTTGGCGTTATGGAAATTTTGGAACTATGTGTTGGAAGGCTTCAGGAAAGCAGGGTCTGACCTAACAGGTGCTTCTCCAAGGAGGGAGAAAATGATATGGTAATATCTGGATGCAAGACGATGAATGCATGTACATGTGTGTGAATGGTAATTGAAAATGTAATTCTCTGTTGTTTGTTAGCCATGCAATTGCAAATCCAATGTAGTTGCATATAATCTGTATGTCTGTATGTCCAATGTCATTCTTTGGCTAAACGTTTTTCTGTAATCTGATATACCCTCTCACACTTGAAATTGCAATAAAAAGAAGTTACTGAAAAGTTATTCATGACAAATTGGTGTCAGAAGTGGGATGGTCTTTTCCAGTGTGGGAAAGTTATTCATAACAGAAGAGACCGCAAGAACCATCCAATCACATTCTGCCATGCAGTGGAATCAAATGTGAAAAAAGTGTTTAGGATAGTTGTGGATGAACACATCCCTCCACCTTGTGCTACATAGGGAGAATGAAATGTCAAGATCTTACCTCCCCATTCATCAATTGTCTACTTACCACTTCATCACACTGGGTTTTTTTTTTAGTGTTCTAAGACACTTCCCCACCAGACCAGTGATGGATGGGCATGCTGTCCATCAAACGATGGTGCTGGATTTCTGGAGGAGGCCCCACTCACAATCAAAGTGAACCTTCCCTTCAAACACAGGAAACTCCCCATGTTTTTCTTGCTCCAGCACAGATCCGGGCCACCTCAATGATGCTTTCCCCATGTGATAGGGGAAATGTTACCACAAGAAAGCATCACCCATGTGATGAAGTCCTTAGAAAGGAATTTGCAGATGTTCATCCTCTGTGTATGCCAATCCTAATTTACTTTATCACCACCATGGTTGAAAATATAGGGAGCCAACTATTACAGCCATTGGAGTCAGAAGATGAGCTACAACATGGAGGCCCATGTAACAAATTTAAAATAAGGGATTTATTTGCATAAGTTGTCTAATGCAGGCCAAACTGGTGTGCTTAACGACCTATAGAAGTGATCCTTCTGAAGTGCCAAGTGGGGATATCTATATTTAATAGAACCATAAAATTGGAAGAGACCCCAAGGGCCAAGCCCGTAGCCAGGATTTCGTTTCGGGGGGGGGGGGCTGAATTTTTTCAGGGGGGGTTTGGGGGGGTGAGTTTTTTTGGGGGGTGAGTCTGAGTGAAAGAGGGTCTAGCCTAGCAAACTTTTTGTATCATTACCCCAATACCCCCATGCATATGGGATATATTGAGTATGGTGATCAGATCATGATATGAATAAACATAACAGTTTAAATAATGCACCAGTAAGGCCTTTTCGCGAACCACCATGAGAATTTCGGGGGGGGGGGGGGCTGAAGCCCCCTGTGCCCCCCCCCCCCGGCTACATGCCTGGCAAGGGCCATCTAGTCTAACCCTCTGCCATGCAAAGAACTCCTGGCAGAAGGCCACCTAATCTCTGTTTAAAGACCTCCAGCCACATCACACTGTTGACTCATGTTCAGCTTGCAGTCTACTAAGACTCCTAGATCTCTTTCACACATCCTGTGCACTGATAAACAGCAACTCTACATGCTTTCAGCTATAGGTTATTCCTATTTCCATCTGAAATACCCAAAACTGTAACTGTGCCTATGTGTTCTAACACATGTGCTTCAGTCAGTGAATTGTGTCAGTGAATTTAGTCAGGTTAAACCCCTGTGCTTGCAGGACTGAAGACTGGCAGGTTTCAGGTTCAAATCCGGTGAGACTGTGGATGAGCTCCCTCTATCAGCTCCAGTTCCTCATGTGGGGACATGAGAGAAGCCTCCCACAAGGATGACAAAACATCAAAACATCCGTGTGTCCCCTGGATAACGTCCTTGCAGACGGCTAATTCTCTTACACTGGAAGCAACTTGCAGTTTCTCAAGTAGCTCCTGACACAACAAAAAAAAGTGAATTATGAACTATCCTCCAAACCATAGGATGTTGTCTTATACCAAGAGCCCCCGGTGGCACAGTGGGTTAAACTCCTGTGCCGGCAGGACTGAAGACCGACAGGTCACAGGTTCGAATCCGGGGAGAGGCGGATAAGCTCCCTCTATCAGCTCCAGCTCCTCATGCGGGGACATGAGAGAAGCCTCCCACAAGGATGATAAAACATCAGATCATCCGGGCGTACTCTGGGCAATGTCCTTGCAGACGGCCAATTCTCTCACACCAGAAGTGACTTGCAGATTCTCAAGTCTCTCCTGACATGACAAAAACAAATGTCACACCATTTATTCTGCTTTGGATCTGTATACACTATTTCATAGTGGAACTTAGAAGTACAAACATAGGACTTTTCCCAATTTACCTTTGTCTGACTTCAATTAAAATTTCCTTCCAAGGAAGAAAGGGTAGAGAAGCAAGGTAATGTAGACTATAGAATCTGGATATGATGACAGCCTGCAAGTAGCAATTATATCCTTTTTTAAAATGATTGTGAGGTTGTGGTATTGATTTGTGTCAAGGATAGGGAAAAAAAGCAGTCAACATGGCAGATTTTGCAAATATCAGAGTTTCAAAGTACCAAGTGAGATGAAATAGGGCCAGGGGATTTGGCCGATAGAAGGAAATATACATCAAATGCTTCTATTGACAACTTTAAAAATCTTTCCAAAAATCTTTTCTCTTGGGCTTTTCCTCTCCTCTAAAAAGAAAACATGTTGCAAACTGTAAAGATGCAAACTTTGAAAGCAACTCAAAACACCTTTTGTTGAGTTTGAAATGTTGTGAGCCTTTGTCAAATCCCATTCACTTCAAAAAAATATTTCAAAAATGTGCTTGAATGTCACCGCTGACAAGTTTGAAACTTTTGAGAAGATCCCATCATGCTTGTCTGGGAATCGAGTTCAGTTTTGACCTGAAAGCATTTGAGTGGTGATGGAATCATACCATCAGGTTTTCAGAGGATAGTTTGCTTCCTATGGACAATAATCCTTTTAACAATCAGGGAGGGAAATCGCTAACAAAAGCTTTGACAGACCCACTTTTATGGTTTCAAATATTCTTTCATGTTCATAATAAACTATCAACCAGTCACTGTGTATATACTTTTTCAAAAAAGGCTTTGAGAAACATAAAGAAATAACCCCCCAATAGAAGAATCAACATAAAAAAAGAGTTGTTGTTGGGTTGTTGTAGGTTTTTCCAGGCTATATGGCCATGTTCTGCAGGCAATTTTTCTCCAGACGTTTCGCCTGCATCTATGGCAAGCATCCTCAGAGGTAGTGAAGTCTGTTGGAAGTAGGAAAAATGGGTTTATATATCTGTGGAATGACCAGGGTGAGACAAAGGATTTTTTTCTGCTGGGGCTAGGTGTGAATGTTTCAGCTGATCACCTTGACTAGCATTCAATGGCTTGGAAGTGCCTGGGGGGAATCTTTTGTTGAGAGTGATTTTATGTGCCTGTTTGTTTCCCCTCTGTTGTTTTGCTGTTGTAATTTTTGAGTTTTTTAATACTGGTAGCCAGATTTTGTTCATTTTCATGGTTTCTTCCTTTCTGTTGAAATTGTCCACATGCTTGTGGATTTCAATGGCTTCTCTGTGTAGTCTGACATGGTGGTTGTGAGAGTGGCCAAGCACTTCTGTGTTCTCAAATAATATGCTGTGTCCAGGTTGGTTCATCAGGTGCTCTGCTATGGCTGATTTCTCTGGTTGGAGTAGTTTGCAGTGCCTTTCTTGTTCCTTGATTCGTGTTTGGGCAATGCTGCGTTTGGTGGTCCCTATGTAGACTTGCCCACAGCTGCATGGTACACGGTAGACTCCTGCAGAAGTGAGAGGATCCCTCTTGTCCTTTGCTGAACGTAGCATTTGTTGGATTTTCTTGGTGGGTCTGTAGATAGTTTGTATGTTGTGTTTCCTCATCAGCTTCCCTATGCGGTCAGTGGTTCCCTTGATGTATGGCAAGAACATTTTCCTCTGGGTGGATCTTCATCTTTATTCTCGTGGCTTGTTCTTGGTCTTGCTGTTTACTCATTCAATTGCTTATGATTCTTTGTGACCTCATAGACTAGCCCACACCAGAGCTCCCTGTTGGCCGTCACCACCCCCAGCTCCTTCAAAGTCAAGCCAGTCACTTCAAGGATGCCATCCATCCATCTTGCCCTTGGTCGGCCCCTCTTCCTTTTTCCTTCCATTTTCCCCAGCATCATTGTCTTCTCTAAGCTTTCCTTTCTTCTCATGACGTGGCCAAAGTACTTCATCTTTGCCTCTAATATCCTTCCTTCCAATGAGCAATTGGGCTTTATTTCCTGAAGTATGGACTGGTTGGATCTTCTTGAGGTCCAAGGCACTCTCAGAATTTTCCTCCAACACCACAATTCAAAAACATCTCTCTTCCTTCACTCAGCCTTCCTTATGGCCCAGCTCTCACATCCATAAGTTATTATGGGGAACACAATTGCTTTGACTATGCGGATCTTTGTTGCCAGTGTGTGTCTCTACTCTTCACTATTTTATCGAGATTGCTCTCCTCCCAAGAAGTAAACTTCCTCTGATTTCCTGATTGCAGTCTGCGTCTGTAGAAATACAAAGTCTGTCACTGCCTCCATGTTTTCTCCCTCTATTTGCCAGTTGTTGATCAGTCCACTTGCCATTATCTTGGTTTGTTGATATTTAACTGCAACCCAGCTTTTGTACTTTCTTCTTTCACCTTGGTTAGAAGGCTCCTCCGTTCCTCCTCGCTTTCAGCCATCAAAGTGGTATCATCCACATATCTAAGGTTGTTAATGTTTCTTCCAGCAATTTTAACTACAGCCTTGGATTCATCAAGCCCCACATGTTGCATGATGTGTTCTGTATGCAAGTTGAATAGGTTGGGTGAGAGTATACACCCCTGCCATACGCCTTTCCCAATTTTGAACCAATCTGTTGTTCCATGGTTAAAAGAGATAATTCAAGGAAAAGAGTTAATTCAATCTAATTTTAAGTGCTTCTATTAGCAGGTTAAACCACTTAGCTGCTGAACTTGTTGGGTGGGAGGTCAGTGGTTCGAATCTGCGGGGCGGGGTGAGCTCCTGTTGTAAGCCCCAGCTTCTGCCAACTTAGTTCAAAAACATGCAAATGTAAGTAGATAAATAGGTGCTGCTATTTAAAAGGCAAAAAAAAAAAGAAGAAGCTCCAAGCAATCTTGCCAGCCACACAATCAGGAGGTGACAATGCAGGCTCCTTGGCTTGAAAATGGAGGAAAGCACTTCCTCAGAGCCAGAGATGAGCACCACCTCCAGAAGCCGGAAATGAAAGGAGAAGCCTTTGCCTTTGTTTGTGTTTCTGTTTGCATATAATTGTAAAGGCATCAAATGTTTGCCTATGTATGTAAATGCTGTAACCCACTAGGGGAGAAGGACGGAATATATATAAAGTGTATTATTAATATTATTATTATTTATTATTATTCATCATGATGTCTTTCATAGAATCACATTGGCGGACCTAGAGGCATATTTTGTCAGCAGTGGATAAATGAAATCACAAATACCGTCCCATGGATATGGAAGTAGTAATATTGTATTTAAAAGGGGAATCACTTTGAGAGAAGAAATTCTTATTTGAGAGTGGGTCATTTGTACACCAGTCCCCCAAATCACCTTGGACAGTTGTACGCAACATCTAGGCTCCATTTCCCCCATCTTTGCATGAGGAAAAGGCACTAGTCACCCACGAGTGTCCTTTCAATGGGTGAGCTCCCATTGTCAGCCCCAGCTTCTGCCAACTTAGTTTGAAAACATCCAAATGTGAGTAGATTCATATAGACTGCTCCAGTGGAAAGGTAATGGCATTCAATGCAGTCATGCTGGCCACATGACCTAGGAGGTGTCTACGGACAATGTTGGCTCTTCAGTTTAGAATTAGAGATGAGCATTAACCCCCAGAGTCAGATTCAGCTAGACTAAATGTCAAGGGGAAACCTTTACCTTAATAGGTTCTTGTGGGTTTTTTCGGGCTATAGAACCATGTTCTAGAGGCATTTCTCCTGACGTTTCGCCTGCATCTATGGCAAGCATCCTCAGAGGTAATGAGGTGATTGCCATAGATGCAAGTGAAACGTCAGGAGAAATGCCTCTAGAACATGGTCCTATAGCCCGAAAAACCCCACAAGAACCTAGTGATTCCAGCCATGAAAGCCTTCGACAATACACCTTTACCTTAATTTTAAGTGCTGATGTTACAAATAATGAAAGCCAATATATTGTGGATCCGCAGATGTTTTGGCCTTCAGATGGTAAACTGGCTGGGATTTCTGGGAGTTGTAGGCCAAAACGCCATTGAGAACCATTGCCGTAGATGAATTGCTGGTAAGGCTCTCCATCTGATCAATGAATTGCTTTGAGTCGTCAAGCTTTCTCAGAACTGTCACCTCCTACTTTGTCTCCGTCACCATTTCTCCCATTCACTTGCACAGCTGAACTTTGAAAGGCCCAAGAGGAGGAGGAGGAAGCAGGGGAAGGGAGATATAGGACTTTAAATAATTTATTTGGGGAAACAGTCAGTGATGAGGAACAAATAATGTTTCACTCAAAGAAGCCAGACCTCTGACCCTCCCCTTTTCGCTCCGGTACCTGAAGCCCGAGCCCGGTTGCATTAGTGAAATTCTCATTTGATGACATTTTAATATTCTGCCTTGATGACTTTTTAGCAACATTTACTTTCCGAGGTCTTGAGTGTTCCCTCGGAGGAAATGAAACATGTCAAAGCCCATTATAAAAATCAAAATTTAAATACCTTGGCCACGTCAGGGCTCGCACACAATCCCATCAGCACGTCGACGGTGGCTTCCAGCGACTCATTTGCTCGCTTGCTCAATAATGAGTACATTTGATGAAGCATTCTGGGGTCACGGAACATACGTTACTGATCTAACTTAACCCATGGATTGCTTATACACCAAGCACTGGGAAGGGGAAGATTGCATCGCAACCAAAACCCGACGATAATCTCTGCCGGCAGGAAAGGGAAAAGCTTCTTTTCCAGTCGTACCTCTAACAATTGCAGTGATGAATTGACATTTTAATAACCAAATATGGGTGGGCTCTATTTAAAGGTGGGGGGAAGCAAAAGCAATTTCTGTGATGGATTAGATTCTGCAAGGTGATTGGTAGGCTTTGCAGAAAGTGAGGAGGTTCCCCCTTTACTAGCTCCATTTGGGGCCCAGGCAAGTTCCGTATTTTCCGAATGGTTTGAAATGTTGAGAGAAAACCTCAGGACATTGGATGCTCAGGGCACCCTTTGAAAAACATATTTATTTGTGTTTGCAGAATAATTTGGATTCAGGGAGTAAAATCAAGTAAAAGAGAATGGTGCTGTGAGTTATTATTTATCTATTTATTTCAATTTTGCTTTTCTCCCATGGGTGGGATTCAATGTGGCATACAATGGTCAAAAACAACAAAATTACATAACATAAAATACAATAAAAAACATCATATAAGCAAAGTAAACACTAAAGGTAAATGTAAAAGATTCCCCTTGACATTAAGTCTAATTGTGTCCGACTCTGAGGGGCGTTGCTCATCTCCATTTCTAAACCGAAGAGCCAGCGTTGTATGTAGACACCTCCATGGTCATTTGGCCAGCATGACTGCATGGAGTGCTGTTATCTTCTTGCCGGAGTGGTACCTATTGATCTAATCACATTTGCATGTTTTTCAAGCTGCTAGTTGGGGCTAGTTGGGGAAAATGGAAGGAAAAAGGAAGAGGGGCTGATCAAGGGCAAGATGGATGGATGGTATCCCTGAAGTGACTGGATTGACCTTGAAGGAGCTGGAGGTGGTGATGACCGACAGGGAGCTCTGGCGTGGACTGATCCATGAAGTCACGAAGAATCAGAAATGACTGAACGAATTAACAACCCCGCTTCCTGCATTCGAACCACTAACCTTTCAGTCAGCAAGTTTAGCAGCTCAGCGGTTTAACCTGCTGTGTCACTGGGGGCTCAATACACACTACGTTAGCCAAATTTAACAAATTAATAAATTAAAACATCACACCATTATATCATTAAATTACCTGACCCTCAGGCCAGTAAGGTTATTCAATAAAAGAGTTGTTCTAGGGTTCTAAAAACTCCATTTCCTTTAGGCCATGTTAAAATATTGCCGGTCCAAAACAGCATTCCAAAAATATACAATTGTCTGTTGCTTATTGTTGATTACCAGGAAAAGCCTTGTTCCATAAAAAGGTTTTAACTTGAAAGTGAAAGACCAGCAAGGAGGGGGCCAATCGCACCTCTCTAGGAAGGGAGTTCCACAGTCAGGGAGCCACCATCAAGAAGGTCCGCTCTCTCGTTACCACCAACTGTGCTTATGATGGTGGTGGGATTGAGAGAAGGGCCTCTTCTGAAGATATCAGGGCTCATGTGGGTTTGTAGGAGGAGATATGGTCCCTCAAGTAGCCTGGGCCAGAACTGTTTATGGCTTTATAGGCTAAAGCCAGCACCTTGAAACAAGCTGGGAGTCAGTGTAACTGCTTCAGTTGCAGAGTAGTTCTGTCCCTGTATCCTGACCCCGTAAGCAGTCTAGCCACTGACCTTTGTACCAGTTGAAGTTTCCGAACATTCTTCTGGGGCAGTCCCACATAGACTGCAATACAGTAGTCTAATCGGAATGTGACTGAGACATGTACTACCATGGCAAACCTGTATGTTCAGAGAGAGTGTGACTCTATCCAGCACAGGTTGGATACCCCGATCAGCCCTACGACTGACCAGTAGCACTCCTGTCTTGTCTGGATTCAATTTCAATTATTCATCCTCATACAGTTCATCACAGCTGACAGGCATCGGGACAGCATCCTTGGCATCAGGTAGAAATGAATAATAGAGTTGGGTGTTGTCTGCATACAGACTGAGGATGATCCACAATAATGATCCCCAACTGCATGGAGGTTGTCAATATTTGTTTGACTGGTGATATCCTTAATGAGAATGTATGGGTGCATCTATACTAAAGAATGAATGTGTTTTGATACTACTTTAACTACCATAGCTCAATGCTATGGGACCATCGAACTTGTCTTTTTATAAGGTCTTTTGCCTTTTCTCCCAAAGTGGCATCTCATGAAGATTCAGCTCTCAGAGTTCCATAACATTGAGCCATTGCAGTTGAGGCAGAGTCAAAATGCATTCATTCTACAATACAGATACACTCAATTTTAACTGAATTTCATGTATTTAAATATGAGTATATTTAAATATGTGCACCAGGGCTGTGGCGCAGCTGGCTGGGAGTCAGCTGCATTAAGATCACTACTGACCGAAAGGTTGTGAGTTCAAAGCCAGTGAGCTTCCAACCAAAATTGTGTAGCTTGTTGTTGACCTTTGCAGCCCGAAAGACAGTTACATCTGTCAAGTAGGAAATTTAGGTACCACTTATGTGGGCAGGCTAATTTAACTGATTTACAAGGCCATAAAAATCTCCAGGAAGTATGCAAAGAATGAGGAAGTACTTCATCAGTGTCACAAAAGGATGGTGAAGTCACAGCTCCCCTGGTGGCCAGAAGCTGGAATGTTAAAAAGCTTCTGAGTCTCTGTCTATATATGTTGTGTGTCTATGGCACTGAATGTTTGCCATGTTTATGTACAATTTAATCCACCCTGAGTCCTTTACTGAAAATAAATACATACATACATACATACATACATACATACATTTATGGATGTATTTAACAATGTTGTGCCCTGCCTCGAGCCGTAGAGAGAAGTGGGTAATTTTAAATATGAGGGTTGAATGAAAAGTAATGCCTCCACCTTCGTTACTTGGGTTTGGATGGGAATATTTTAATAAATCAAATGCAGAAATAATCCTTAGAATGTGCTCTATAACTACCACTATTCACTTTTCCACATAATCACCAGACAATTGGGTACATTTCTTCCAATGATGAACAAGTTTTCTGAAGCCATCACGGAAGAAGTCGACACTCTGTTTCTGCAACCAGCATCTCGCAGTTCTCTCAACATCTTCATCAG
The DNA here is from genome assembly GCF_025583915.1 of Anolis sagrei ordinatus. Taxonomy (NCBI): domain Eukaryota; kingdom Metazoa; phylum Chordata; class Lepidosauria; order Squamata; family Anolidae; genus Anolis; species Anolis sagrei. The sequence goes on along the minus strand of NW_026844367.1, from coordinate 21,752,836 downwards.
AAGCATAATGATGTCCCCATAGATCTTATTTCATTGTGGAAGTCAGACGGTGCTAAATCTGAACTGTATGGAGGATGTTGTACAGTGGTGAGATCCAGTCTCTGAAGTTTCAAGTCTGTGCACTTTCATTTCATGCATCAGTATCCTGGGTACCCATCGTGCACAGACCTTCCGATAGCCAAGCAAAGCAATAATGTGACCCACACATTCTTGTGAAATGGCAATTATGCTTGAAATTTATCTCTGAATGATACAACGATCGTCCTGAATCAATCTGTCAACCTTTTGCTTATGAAACTCGGTGGTTGCTATCACAGGACATCCAACTCTTTGTTTGTCACGCATGTCAGATGTTCCCACCTCAACATCTTTAAGCTTTCTCGCTCAACGATGCACAGTTGCGTGAGAACACCACAACCATAAACAGTTGGCATTCTCTGATGAATCTACTTTGGGGTGACACCTTCTGCTGTCAAGAATTCAATGACTGCACACTGCTTAAGTCACATTGAAGGGTTCCATACTTCACACTTTAACAGCACAACCATTCAATGCTAAGGCTTACCACAAAAATGGAACTGTAAAGGAGAGTCTACAGAACAAGCCAGTACCTGCCGCATACCTGTACTGCCATCTGTTGAGGAGTTACAAAGGTGGAGGCATTACTTTTCATTCAACCCTTGTATATTGTTATTGTGTTCTTCTTCAAGTTAGCCTTAATGGCCTTTGCAGCCTCTTCCATCTCTAATATTCTATGATTTTGAATTCTGCTATGCATACATAAGCCAGACCTAAATTTCCCCGACTTGCTTCTCACTCATTTTGCTGCCCACTGTGTGCACCATGGATGTTATAAATCCATTGCTGGGTGTATGTTCTGCTCTGTTCTCCTGAAACATGAATTTATGCTAATGGCTGTCTGCATATGCTTATATCAAATATCTATATTAAACTTAATAGTCTGTTACATTGCTTCTTAACCTCGTGTCCACACATGATTAACTTCTCTGATTTCTTCCGAAGGCACTATTAACACAGTGTAGCATTTCGCTCAACATGTCACTAACTTTGTCTCCCCGGCAAAAGGAGTAATTATACACCTCCCTGCTTTTTACAAAGGAAAGGTGTATACAAGGCGTTGGTTAGTCTATTAAGAGCTGGCTTGCCATTTATTTATTTGTGGCTTGTGCTTATAAAAAGAAGAAAGAAAGCTCATATACAGAGCAGTGTGAAAAGGTGATCAATCAATGGAAAGCATTTTTAAAGACTCCTTCCTGCTGAAATATTACCTCTGTGGGTCCATAACTTAAATGTCGGAGGGAGGGAATGGCATAGGTGTGTGCTAAATATTAAATTTGCCTTTCTTTGAAATCTGCAGCTATGGTCAACCTTTTGCTGATGGTCATCTAGCAGATGTCAAGGGAAAATAGATGGGAGTTGAATTGGATGGTACATGAACAAATTATTTATATTGGTTGCTAATGTATTAGAATTCCCAAAGTTGTGGTGTGTCTTCTTTGGGTAATTGATGGAACAATCCCCTATTTATATCTTAATCCCATATGAGTATTTGATTGACTCAGGATGGAGAAATGTTGGCCTTATTTTTTTTAACAGTATTAATATTCTGCCCTTCTGCGAAGGGCTTGCCCCAATTCAAAGAAAAGGGGTTTTCAGGAGAGAGAAGTTACGATTTATTATTTATTA
>NW_026844367.1:21456530-21745015 GCF_025583915.1 Anolis sagrei ordinatus | reverse complement strand
ACACTCTCCTCTCTAAGCTCCTCCCACTTCTCTACAGCATCGTTTCCATGGTAACACACTCCTCACAGCTAGGCCGCTCCAGCATTAGGGCAACCAGTGCAAACACCAATACAGTTATAATCTTATCATTTACAATCAACTTCTGTACACCTTCCAACTCCACAGGGGACTCAGGGCGGATTACAATGCACATACACATGGCAAACATTCAGTGCCATTTAGACATACAACATATATAGACAGACACAGAGGCAAATTAACATTTCAGATTGTGCTGTCACGCCTGGGGGTTATAACACTTAATGAGAGAGGCATGGACATGGCATCTTTCCCTAGGGGATTGCTTCTTGCCCTCCTATAGGAAACTGGAACTCCCAAAGACCAAAACACAACAGATAACTCAAAATGGTATTTATTGTTCACAATGAGTTATCTTTCTGAGGCAGAAGCCTGATGTTTCAACAGGGATAAAGGAAATATACTTTACAATCTCTGAAGTCCAAGGAGTTTGCAGCTGAGAAGCTTTTCCTGATTCCTCTTTCCTCAATGGCTGTGAATATCGGAATAAACACTACCCCAGTCCAATGGCCTATGTTGAAGGGACAATATCTTCCTCTGGTGCTAAAAGAACCGGTTTGAAGGTTCTGGGGTCTCCTCAGTGTTGTCCAGGACAATCTGGACATAAAGCATGAGTCCCAAGGGTAAAAAACCTTAGAATTGGTGCTGAGAGGTAATTTAAGCAGGGGCTTTTAGAGCTAAGTCTCTTACTCACGTCCATCTGATAGAAACTCTGATGGCAGAATGAAAAAAAGGAAGCACTCCCCTCCTTCAGGAAGAGGTGGCGCCAAGCAATTGAGCTTGAGAAAGCAATTCTGGTGCAAACAACACTGATTGACAGCTATATATAACCAATCAATCCAACTATACATAAGCAGGGCAAAAAGGCAGGATTAAGCATGATACAACAGTTTAAATCTTGCAACTAACAGTTCTACACATAGGTGGCGCCACTTGCGCCGTCACACAGATTTTTCCGGCTTCATGAGGGTATGCTCAGTTCTGACCACAGAGGGAGCTGCCACTTCACTTTCCACTTGTGAAAACAGGTCCTTTGATGGAGTACTTCCTCATCCTTCTGCATACCGCTGGAAGTTTTTATGGTGTCGTAAATTAGTTAAATTAGCCTCCCAGCATATTGCAGTACCTAAATTTCCTACTTAGAATCATAGAATCATAGAGTTGGAAGAGACCTCATGGGCCACCCAGTCCCACCTCCTGCCAAGAGGCAGGAATATTGCATTCAAATCACCCCTGACAGATGGCCATCCAGCCTCTGTTTAAAAGCTTCCAAAGAAGGAGCCTCTACCACACTCCAGGGCAGAGAGTTCCACTGCTGAATGGCTCTCACAGTCAGGAAGTTCTTCCGAATGTTCAGATGAAATCTCCTCTCTTGTAGTTTGAAGCCATTGTTACGTGTCCTAGTCTCCAAGGAAGCAGAAAACAAGCTTGCTCCCTCCTCCTTATGACTTCCTCTCACATATTTATACATGGCTATAATATCTCCTCTCAGCCTTCTCTTCTTCAGGCTAAACATGCCCAGTTCTTTAAGCCGCTCCTCATAGGACTTGTTCTCCAGACCCTTGATCATTTGAGTCGCCCTCCTCTGGACACATTCCAGCTTGTCAATATCTCTCTTGAATTGTGGTGCCCAGAATTGGACACAATATTCCAGGTGTGGTCTAACCAAAGCAGAATAGAGGGGTAGCATGACTTCCCTGGACCTAGACACTATGCTCCTATTGATGCAAGCCAAAATCCCATTGGCTTTTTTTGCCACCACATCACATTGTTGGCTCATGTTTAAATTGTTGTCCATGAGGACTCCGAGATCTTTTCCACACGTACTGCTCTCAAGCCAGGCATCCCCCATTCTGTATCTTTGTATTTCGTTTTTTCTACCTAAGTGGAGTATCTTGCATTTGTCCCTGTTGAACTTCATTTTGTTAGTTTTGGACCAGCTCTCTAATCTGTCAAGATAATTTTGAATCCTGCTCCTGTCCTCTGGAGTATTGGCGGCTATCCCTTCCAATTTGGTGTCGTCTGCAAACTTGATGATCCTGCCTTCTAACCCTTCATCTAAGTCATTAATAAAGATGTTGAACAGGACTGGGCCCAGGATGGAACCCTGCTGATGGCACTTCACTCATCACTTCTTTCTTGGCCCACTGGACCAATTGAAATTTCTGGGCTGTTTTCAAGGGCAGCCCTACGTAGAGTGCATTACAGTAGTCCAATCTGGAAATGACTAAGGCGTGGACCACCCTGGCCAGATCCACCTTCACGAGGTACTGTCGCAGTTGGCGCATGAGTCTTAATTGTGCAAAGGCCCTCCCGGCCACCGCTGATGCCTGAGCTTCAAGTGACAGTGATGAGTCCAGGAGGACACCCAAACTGCGAACCTGTGACTTCAGTGGGAGTGTAACCCCATCCAGCACAGGTTGCCACCCTATACCCCGATCCGGTTTACATGAGGCCAAGCCCAAAAAACATATACATAAAGAAAAATAAAACCAAAACGCCAACAGCAACACAGTAAAATACATTACAGTAAGCAATATAAAAATACAATACAAAATTATTCACAATCACAATGATGATGAGTGGGCCGCATGTACAAGATAAAATATTAAAAACTTGGGGTGAGATAGAAGACAGGCTATCATGGGGGGGGGGAGAGTGTAGAGAACTGTTTAGATGGCAGTATTACAATATCTATCTTCCTTCCTTCCTTTCCTCCCTCCTTATCACCTTCCTTCCTTATCTTCTTCCTTCCATCCCATTTCTCTTTCAAAAGAAGGAAGTGAATATCCCTTGCTTTAAAAATTCCTATGGAATTTATGGGTGTCCCTACAACAGGAGACTTGAAGGTACTTAAACACATATTTTCTTGCTCGCTTTTGCTAAATTTCTTGACAATGTGACTAGTATTTCTGCCCTTCATTATAAGGGCTGGATTAAAATATTCTTCTTAAGATTGTGTTGTGGTCTTATCTTTTGTTTATATGGCAGGGTAGCATTTGGTTTATGGTTGTGTCTAGAAAGTTATGCAGACCTCTTAAAACACATACATAACTAAATTAATCCTGACAGCTTGCCATAGATGCAGGCAAAACTTCAGGAGATAATGCCTCTAGACCATGGCCATATAGCCCGAAAAAACCTACAACCCTATGCAGGGAGTTGCTCTGATTTGCACTATGCATGGATGCACATCACACACAGTTATAAATCCATATGTGGCATGCATGGCAAAGTCAATTGTGTGATGTTGCCATTCAGTACAATAGTTGCACAGTAAAATTAATGCCCGCATCTGCATATAGGAGTTTATGTGATGTAATTCCAATATAATGTCTTGGTTTCTGGAGCTCTCCTAGGTACTGAAACTCATTGTCAAATAGCAACAATCATGTCATTACTATTAGGGCTGCGCAGAATTATTGTTACTCCTTGCAAGTCATATCACATTCGCTAAATTTGTACATATGAATCAATATTTGAAACATGCAGGAAGGGGGCGGATTTAAGAATCCAAACACCAATAATTGTCGTTAAGATTCTGTAACATTTGGAATCCTTCCAAAGACAGTTTAATTTTCAGTATAAGCATGAGGCAACTTTGGCCAAAAGCCATTGCTAGTGTCTAAATCAGGGGTCCAGAAACTTTTTAAACAGAGGGCCAGGTCACAGTCCCTCATACTGTTGGAGGGCCGGATTATAATTTGAAAAAAAAATGAATGAATTCCTATGCACACTGCACATATCTTATCTGTGCAGAAAACACTTAAAAACAATATAATTAAAATGAAGAACAATTTTACAAAATATAAACTTGTTAGTATTTCAATAGGAAGTGTGGGTCTGCTTTTGGCTGATGAGATAGGATTATTGTCGTTGTTGTTGTGTGCTTTCAAGTCATTTCAGACTTAGGTTGACCCTGAGCAAGGGCCGGGTAAATGACCTTGGAGGGCCGCATCCGGCCCCCGGGCCTTAGTTTGAGGACCCCTGGTCTAAATGAAGTCCCTTTTGCCGGTTGCCATAAGAAACGGCAGCTGGGGCAGGAGACTGAGAGAACAGCATTCTGGGAAAAGTAGTTTGGGAAGGTGAGGCCCCCTTTGGCAGCGAATGCAAAAGGCCCTGCCCTAAGCTACATTTCCCAGAATGCAGTACTCAGCACCAGAAAGTCCAATGAAGAGTGAAGGAGCCAGCCATTTAGAAGGCTTGAGATGTGGTGGGACCAAGAGCAGGGCCTCCTCCACGGATCACAATGCCTGTGTTGGTTTGTAAATGGAGATGCGGTTTTTCTTATAGTCTGGACTATTTGATAATACATTATTTTATCCCCTCCCTCCCTCCCTCCCTCCCTTCTTCTCTTCCTCCCTTCCCTTCCATTTCCTCTTCCTCTTCCTCTTCCCCCTCCTCCTCCTCCTCCTCCTTCTTCTTGCATTTCACAATAGGAAGCCCTATAGAATACTTTACTTAATCTATGCATAAATTCAGCATTATCCATTGTGTTAGAGGCAAAGAGATGCTGTGGAGAATGGTGGGGATAATACATTATTTTATCCCCTCCCTCCCTCCCTCCCTCCCTTCCTTCTTCCCTTCCTTCCTTTCCCATCTTTCTTCTTCTTCTTCTCCTTCCTTCTCCTCCTCCTCCTCCTCCTCCTCCTCCTCCTCCTCTTCTTCTTCTTCTTCTTCTTCTTCTTCTTCTTCTTCTTCTTGCATTTCACAATAGGAAGCCCTATAGAATACTTTACTTAATCTATACATAAATTCAGCATTATCCATTGTGTCAGAGACAAAGAGATGCTGTGGAGAATGATGAGGATAATACATTATTTTATCCCCTTCCTTCGCTCCTCCTCCCTCCTTCTTTCTTTCCTCCCTTCCACTTCCTCTTCCTTTCCTCCTTCTCCTCCTCCTCCTCCTCCCCTCCTCTTCCTCTTCTTCTTCTTCTTCCTCTTCTTCTTCTTCTTCCTTCTTCTTCTTCTTCTTCTTCCTCTTCTTCTTCTTCTTCTTCTTCTTCTCCCCCATCCTCCTCCTCCTCCTCCTCCTTCTTCTTGCACTTTACAATAGGAAGCCCTATAGAATACCTTACTTAATCTCTGCATAAGTTCAGCATTATCTGTTGGGTCCGAGATGAAGAGATGCTGTGGAGAATGGTGGGGGTAATACATTATTTTATACCCTTCCTTCCTTCCTTCCTTCCTTCCTTCCTTCCTTCCTTCCTTCCTTCCTTCCTTCTTCCTCCTCCTCCTCCTCCTCCTCCTCCTCCTCCTCCTCCTCCTCCTCCTCCTCCTCCTCCTCCTCTTCTTCTTCTTCTTCTTCTTCTTCTTCTTCTTCTTCTTCTTCTTCTTCTTCTTCTTCTTCTTCTTCTTCTTGGCCTTTTACAATAGGAAGCCCTACAGAATACCCTATTTAATCTGTGCATAAATTCAGCATTATCTGTTATGCCAAAGACAAAGAGATGCTGCGGAGAATGGTGGGCGTAGGATATGAAACCAGCTTCCACTTGCACTCCAAACAAGCACAATGGAGAATATTTGGGGAATGTTCTCTGACCTTTTATTCAGAGAATGTAAAAAAAAAAGGCTTTCTGGAAATGTTAAGGTTTAGTTGAATTTTTTTGACACAGTGCTTCTTGTTCTCACAAAGACTGGATGAGTTACTGAAGGATGCATATTGTTGTCATGCCCTTGTTCTTGGGTTTCAAGGTTATTTATTTGGACAACCTACCTGGAATGGAAACAAGTCCTTTTGACGATGCATCCACTTAAAAAAATTGTTGTACTGGACCAATTCCACAATGATTCAACACAACACTTACTTTTAATAGTTAATACAATGGTTTATATTGTGCTACGTCAATGTAGGACCTTGGCTGTATATGTTTTATTTTCACAAATATATATTTTCCTATGCCATATGCAGCTTGTTTGTCCTGATTCCAAGAAGGAATGAATAAAAGGGGAAGGGGGGGGGGGCACAGAGGTCTTTCTATTTCAGAGTGAGGCATGAAGAGTCTTTCAGGACAGTTTATTCTCAGCACTAGAGATATATCCTAGTCTCAGTGAAACATAAATCATATTTTTTTCTCTAACTCAGAACTGACCTTCAGAATGAGAACAGATTTTATAGGCTTAAGCAGCTTTGTGGCATTGGCCTGCTTTTTTTTAAAGGCGCACAGTCAAGGGTATCTCCCTGTCTTCATATGGAAATAATTTTGCTTGTCATTTGCAATGTGTCTTATTCATTCTGGATCGGTTCTTCCTTTGTCTCCATTGCAGAAGGAAAGGCATGGAGAAAAGCTATGGAATTGTGGCTGTTGTTGTTTTACAAGGTGTTTGGTCTTCTCTGCCCAAGAATGCAAACTATGCATTCCAGGATTATATAACATTGGACCATGGAGGTTAAAGTAGTGCCGATGGATGTAGATGCACCCTAGGCATTATTTCTAAGTATGGTTCATGGTGGCGGAGTGAACTTGCTGACCGAAAAGTCACCATAGAATCATATAATCATAGAATCATATAATCATAGAGTTGGAAGGGACCTCATGGGCCATCCAGTCCAACCCCCTACCAAGAAGCAGGAATATTGCATTCAAAGCACCCCTGACAGATGGCCATCCAGCCTGTTTAAAAGCCTCCAAAGAAGGAGCCTCCACCACACTCTGGGACAGAGAGTTCCACTGCTAAACGGCTCTCACAGTCAGGAAGTTCTTCCGAATGTTCAGATGGAATCTCCTTTCTTGTAATTTGAAGCCATTGTTCCGTGTCCTAGTCTCCAGGGAAGCAAAAAACAAGCTTGCTCCCTCCTCCCTGTGGCTTCCTCTCACATATTTATACATGGCTATCATGTCTCCTCTCAGCCTTCTCTTTTTCAGGCTAAACATGCCCAGTTCTTTAAGCCGCTCCTCATAGGGCTTGTTCTCCAGACCCTTGATCATTTCAGTCGCCCTCCTCTAGACACATTCCAGTTTGTCAGTATCTCTCTTCAATTGTGGTGCCCAGAATTGGACACAATATTCCAGGTGTGGTCTAACCAAAGCAGAATAGAGGGGTAGCATGACTTCCCTAGATCTAGACACTATGCTCCAATTGATGCAGGCCAAAATCCCATTGGCTTTTTTGCCACCACATGATATTGTTGGCTCATGTTTAACTTGCTGACCATGAGGATTCAAGACCTTTTTCACACGTACTGCTCTCAAGCCAGGCCTCGTCCCCCATTCTGTATCTTTGCATTTTGTTTTTTTCTGACAAAGTGGAGTATCTTGCATTTGTTACTGTTGAACTTCAATTTGTTAGTTTTGGCCCATCTCTCTAATCTGTCAAGATCGTTTTGAATTCTGCTCCTGTCCTCTGGAGTATTGCCTCTCCCTCCCAATTTGGTGTCATCTGCAAACTTGATGATCCTGCCTTCTAACCCTTCATCTAAGTCATTAATAAAGATGTTGAACAGGACCGGGCCCAGGACGGAACCCTGCAGCACTCCGCTCATCACTTCTTTCCAGGATGAAGAGGAAGCATTGGTGAGCACCCTCTGGGTTCGTCCATTTAACTAATTACAGATCCACCTCACCATAGTTTTGCCTAGCCCACATTGGACTAGTTTCCTTGCCAGATGGTCATGGGTGACCTTGTCGAAGGCCTTACTGAAATCCAGGTACGCTACATCCACAGCATTCCCCGCATCTACCCAGCTTGTAACTCTATCGAATCAAATCTGGGGAGTAGAGTGAGCTCCCTCTGTTAGACCCAGCTTCTGCTAATCTAGCAGTTCAAAAACATGCAAATGTGAGTAAATCAATAGATACCACTCTGGTGTTGAGGTAATGGTGCTTCATGCAGTCATGCCAGCCACATGACCTTGGAGGCGTTCATGGACAATGCCGACTCTTCATCTTAGAAAAGGAGATGAGCACCAACTCCCAGAGTCAGACACCACTAGGCTTAATGTCAGGGGAAAACCTTTACCTTTGCCTATGGTTCATGGGAATCTCTCTGCATGATCAAGTTATGCCTGTTTTTCTATCTCTTTCACTTTCTCTCTCTGTCTTTGTGCTTGGCCTCTCCTCAGCTGGTTACCAGTCTTTGAAGGACAAGGAACTTAGGCAATAAGCTCTCTCTGTTGGGTTTCATAAGACCACCTTTAATTCCTCAGGTAGAAATTATCGGGGAACTCACATATCAAGCCGTGAAGCATCAAACCCATGGACACCCCATGAGAGGAGAAGAAAGCAGCAGGGAAGGTCCTCTGCACAGTTTGCTTCTCCGGATAATGAGATGCAACATATAAGGCAAGGAAAGAAGAGGCGAACTAACAGGGGGTGCCTGGATTGAAAAAAACCTTTACCGAAACTCATTTGGGCAAATGCCTTGGAGGCCGATTTTGCCTTGATAGCAAAATGTCAGCCATTCGCAGCTTAATCAGGACTTGGTTTAACTCATTCTTTCCTGACAGAGCAAGAGGAGAGAAATGAAAGAGAATAGGAAACTTGGGTAGTGAAAGAACAAATCCAAGCAAATCATCACCATCATCATCACCATCAATCTTTGGGACTTGAAAGTTGAACTTAATCCACCAAAGAAACTTCAGATAGACACTGATGATCTTGATCCAGCACAGTCTGGCTTTAAGCCAGGACATGGAACTGAGACAGCCTTGGTCGCCTTGGTAGATGATCTACACTGGGAACTAGGCAGGGGGAATGTGTCCCTGTTGGTTCTGCTGGACCTCTCAGTGGCCTTCAAAACTGTTGACCACTGTATCCTTCTGGGACGCCTTGCAGGTATGTGACTTGGAGCAGTGGCTCCGGTCCTTCCTTGAGGGACAGTCTCAGAAGGTGTTACTGGGTGACACCTGTTCGATCCCACAACCTTTGTATTGTGGAGTCCCACAGGGTTCAGTACTGTCCCTGATGTTGTTTAACATCTACATGAAGCCACTGGGGGAGATCATCCAGAGTTTTGGAATACAGTGTTATCTCTATGCAGATGACGTCCAAATCTGTCACTCCTTCCCACCTAAGGAGGCTGTCCAGACCTTGAACCGGTGCTTGGCGGCTGTGTCGGACTGGATGAGAGCTAACAAACTGAAACTGAATCCAGACAAGACAGAGGTCCTACTGCTCATTCAAAAGGCTGAACAGGGCATAGGGTTACAGCCTGTGTTGGATGTGGTTACACTCCCCCTGAAGATGCAGGTTTGCAGCTTGGGAGTGATCCTGGATTCATAGCCGAGCCTGGAACCCCATGTTTCGGTGGTGGCTGGGAAAGCTTTTGCACAATTAAAACTTGTATGCCAGCTGCACCCGTACCTTTGGAAATCTGATCTGGCCATGGTGGTCCATGCTCTCATTACATCCCAAATAGATTACTGCAATGTGCTCTATGTAGGGCTGCCTTTGAAGTCTGTTTGGAAACTTCAACTACTCCAATGGGCGGCAGCCAGATTACTTACTGGAGTGTCATTCAGGGAGCATACCACCCCCCTGTTATGTCAGCTCCACTGGCTGCTGGTCCCATTCTGAGCACAATTCAAGGTGCTGGTCTTGATCTATAAAGCCCTATATTGTTCTGGCCCAGCTTACTTGTCTGAACATTTCTCCCCCTATGTCTCACCTTGAAACTTACAAGCTTCTGGGGAGGCCCTGCTCTGATCCCACCTTTGTCGCAAACAGGACGAGAGACAGGACCTTCTTGGTGGTGGCCCCCCGCCTGTGGAACTCGCTCCCCAGTGAAATTAGGTCAACAGCTTTCCTCCTTTCCTTCAGGAAAAAGTTGAATACGTGGCTATGGGACCAGGCATCCGGATAGCAGGCTGACAATAAAAATGACAACAATGCTATGGAAAATGGACTATGGACAGGCTTCAGATTAAGTTGTTGATCATAGAACTCGGACTTAGACATGGCCAATTAATTCAGTTTGCACTATTTAAATGGTTTTTAATATAATTTTAATGTTTTACTTATTATGTAACTGTTGTTTTGTTTGTATATAGAGGGCATCGAATTGTTGCCAGCTATAAGCCGCCCCGAGTCCCCCTTTGGGGGGAGAGAAAGGTGGGATACAAATATTTGAAATAAATAATAAATAAAATATATTTCAAAATGCTCAAAAGATAGTTATCCTATCAGCAAAAAAATAAATAAAATAAAATAATCCAGATGCATGTCGGCTGAGAGTTCCGTGGGGACATTGGTTCAAATGTTTCCCCTTCATTGGGAAATTGTTTGAGAGTTCCTGTGCAGAAATACTGTGCACTCTTCCACAATGTAGAACCCTATATTGTCAACAGTTGTGTGTATGAGTTCGATATTTTAAATAATGTATCTTCCAGCGTTTTCTATAAGCCAGGTTCAGTTGGTGAGGACTTGGGAGAGAGCCTTCTCCATCTAAACTCACTTTCATAGGCAGTCCCCCTTGACCTCTTCCTTGATCACTTTTCCTTGGCATTGCTGTGAGATTCATGAAGTCACAACATTCCTAGGTTCTGCTGTCTAACCATCTCTTAGAAGACCAAATTTTACATTTACGGATGTACAAAGGTCTTGATGTAGTCCATTTTAATCTTGATTTACTAGCTTTTGCATTGGATACATCTGCCCTTTATTCTTTGCACTTGCCATGAGTGAGCTGCTAAGGACTTCTGGGAATTTTCTCCATTGGGTTTAATAATTTGCCTAAAGTGTGCCAAATACAGTAGAGTTTGACTTCTGTGGCCTAGTTATTCTCCCTTCCTCTGGTCACTGCTCATTTCCTCCCCTTCTGCTGAGGATTGTTTCCAGTGAGCAAGCTTTTATTTAAAGTGTTGCTAACACCCTAACATGAGCAGAAGCTTTTTTAGGTTGCAAGAGCAACATTTCAATTATATGAATAATCAAATCCCGAGTGTTATTTGAATCCTTCGCCTTCGTAAATTAACTGGGTCCTTCCCCCCTCTCCCATTCTGAAGGGCCCTGTAAATTACATTTTCCGCTACATTGGCAGTAAATGGGTAATTAATATCTCAACTTTTTAATGTTGATTTGAGAAAAATGAAACATGCCACATAACACAGAAACATTGTGATCTGAACGGAAATAGCCTTGCTTTAGATGAGAAGTGGAAACCCCAATTGGAAAGCAAGAAGAAAGCTTTCTCTTCCTTGATATTTTGAAATGGTTCTTTAGGAATTATTATTATTATTATTATTATTATTATTATTATTATTATTATTATTATTTGCTTTATTTCTATACCGCATTTTTCAGCCCGGTTAGGCGACTCAATGCGGTTTACATAATACAGGTTATCACAACAATATCATAAGCAATTAAAACACATTATACATAACAGACAAAATCAAAAACAATCATTATCATATCGTAACGCCTCAATAGCAAATCAGAATCCGTTCTCATAATCCTTGTACCATTTTCCTATGTTCGATTTTACCGTCTTCCTATGTTCAGTTGCACTCAGTTCTTGTGGGTTTTTTCGGGCTATATGGCCATGTTCTAGAGGCATTTCTCCTGACGTTTCGCCTGCATCTATGGCAAGCATCCTCAGAGGTGAGGACCTCACCTCTGAGGATGCTTGCCATAGATGCAGGCGAAACGTCAGGAGAAATGCCTCTAGAACATGGCCATATAGCCCGAAAAAACCCACAAGAACTGAGTGATTCCAGCCATGAAAGCCTTCGACAATACAGTCTCTTTATAACCAAACGCTTGTTCGTAAAGCCAAGTCTTAACCTCCGGAATGCCAACAGCGAAGGGGCCTGTCTGATGTCTACAGGTAAGGCATTCCACAGCCGAGGGGCCACCACTGAGAAGGCCCTGTCCCTCGTCCCCGCCAAATGCGCCTGTGACGCAGGCGGGATCGAGAGCAGGGCCTCCCCAGATGATCTTAATGTCCTAGTCGGTTTATAGGTGGAGATGCGTTCGGAGAGGTAAGTAGGGCCGGAACCGTTTAGGGCTTTATAGGCTAACGCCAGCACCTTGAATTGTGCCCGGTAGCAGATTGGCAGCCAGTGGAGCTGGCACAACAGAGGAGTGGTAAGCTCCCTGAGTGCCGCTCCTGTTAACAACCTGGCTGCCGAGCACTGGACCATTTGAAGCTTCTGGGCAGTCTTCAAGGGCAACCCCTGTCCTATTTTGCTATATGGTCCACAGAAGCTCTTATGAGCATCTTAATATAGCTTGATGCCTCTCAAGTGTCATAGTTCCATCACCAAAATTTCAATAAGATGCAGCTTCAAGACTTGTCAGTTTCTGGATTTCAGGAAGGCCCCATGACCTTCTGGCAAACAAACTAGTCAAGTGTGGGCTAGGCTAAACTATTGTTAGGTGCATCTGTAATTGGTTAAGCGAATGAACCCAGAGGGTGCTCACCAATGCTTCCTCTTCATCCCAGAAACAAGTGACGAGTGGAGTGCCGCAGGGTTCCGTCCTGGGATCGGTCCTGTTCAACATCTTTATAAATGACTTAGATGACTTAGATGAAGGGTTAGAAGGCATGATCATCAAGTTTGCAGACGACACCAAATTGGGAGGGATAGCCAATACTCCCAAAAACAGGAGAAGAATTCAAAACTATCTTGACAGATTGGAGAGATGGGCCAAAGCTAACAAACTGAGGTTCAACGGTGACAAATGCAAGAGACTCCACTTAAGCAGAAAAAAAAATGAAATGCATAGAAACAGAATGGGGGGTGATGTCTGGCTCGAGAGCAGTACATGAGAAAAAGATCTTGGAGTCCTTGTAGACAACAAGTTAAACATGAGTCAACATTATCTTGTTGCCTGCATAATAGGAGTCTGGTGCCTAGAACCAGGGAAGTCATGCTACCCCTCTATTCTACCTTGGTCAGATTACATCTGGAATACTGTATCCAATTTTGGGCACCACAATTGAAGAGAGACATTGACAAGCTGGAAAGTGCCCAGAGGAGGGCGACTAAAATGATCAAGGGTCTGGAAGACAAGCCCTATGAGGAGGGGCTTAAAGAGCTGGGTATGTTTAGCCTGAAGGATAGAAGGCTGAGCGGAGACATGATGGCCATGTATAAATATGTAAAGGGAAGTCATAGGGAGGAGGGAGCAAGCTTGTTTTCTGCTTCCCTGGAGACTAGGACACGGAACAATGGCTTCAAACTACAAGAAAGGAGATTCCATCTGAACATGAGGAAGAACTTCCTGACTGTGAGAGCCGTTCGGCAGTGGAACTCTCTTTCCCGGAGTGTGGTGGAGGCTCCTTCTTTGGAAGCTTTTAAACAGAGGCTGGATGGCCATCTGTCAGGGGGGCTTTGAATGCAATATTCCTGCTTCTTAGCAGGGGGTTGGACTGGATGGCCCATGAGGTCTCTTCCAACTCTATGAGTCTATTATTCTATATTTACATTACGATTCATAACAGTAGCAAAGTTAGAGTTATGAAGTAGCAACGAAAATAATTTTATGGTTGGTGGTCACCAGAACATAAGGAACTGTATTAAGGGGTCAAGGCATTAGGAGGGTGACTAAAATGATCAAGGGTCTGGAGGACAAGAACTATGAGGAGGGGCTTAAAGAGTTGGGCATGTTTAGCCTGAAGAATAGAAGTCTGAGAAGAGACATGATGGCCATGTATAAATATGTGAAGGGAAGTCATAGGGAAGATGGAGCAAGCTTGTTTACTGCTGTCCTGGAGACTTTTTTTTGTGTCGTGTCAGGAGCAACTTGAGAAACTGCAAGTCGCTTCTGGTGTGAGAGAATTGGTCGCCTGCAAGGACGTTGCCCAGTGGATGACCGGATGTTTTGCTGTTTTACCATCCTTGTGGGAGGCTTCTCTCATGTCTCCACATAAGGAGCTGGAGCTGATAGAGGGAACTCATCCGTGCTCTCCTCGGATTCGAACCTGTGACCTGTTGGTCTTCAGTCCTGCTGGCACAGGGGTTTAACCTACTGTGCCACCGGGGGCTCCACCTTGGAGACTAGGACACAATGGAATAATGGCTTCAAATTACAGGAAATTTGAAAGAAGAACTTCCTGATTGTGAGAGCTGTTCAGCAGTGGAACTCTCTGCCACAGAGTGTGGTGGAGGCTTCTTCTTTGGAGGTTTTTAAGCAGAGGCTGGATGGCCACCTGTTCGGGGTGCTTTAAATGTGATTGTCCTGCTTCTTGGCAGGGAATTAGACTGGATGTCCCACGAGATCTCTTCCAACTGTATGATTCTATGATTCTCTGTATGTAAACTGGAGAAGGTCCACCATTTTTGTCATTCACCTGAGGTAGCAAAACGTTTACAGTCAGCCCTATTTTGAGACTTTCTGGTTTGATTAAATGTAAATATTTTTGCAATAGTGACGGGAGCTTGCCATCGCACTGGTTTTTGATGGAACATATTCATTAAACACAGAGATACCAAAAAAGTCCATAAAAAAGAGATGCATGCAGGTCCCCTGAGCTCCCGGCCATATGCTACAGGAAAATGTCACCAGTTAAAGATGTATTCATTTGCTGTTTTGAAAAGTCTGTTTGATATTCATGCATTCCAAGTGTTTTGACCTAGATTCCAGGAAAGGCATCAGATCCAGAACTGAACAGGAAGCTAGACAGCTGTTGCTTGTGTAGTCAAAGGAAGATTCGAAAGTGAAGGAGGAGGGGGAAAGGGAGAACAAAAAAAGGGAAAACATTTATTAATGCATGCCAACATTTTGTGCAGCCAATATGTTTAATATGAGATTAACTAATATAAGCATATGGGCCTGCATTTGTTGCAAAGCTTTAAAGGGAAAAGAACAAAGAGCAAAGTTAAGAGTATGGAAAGTTCACAGAGAACAGAATTTGCACTTTCTCCCAGGAATGAAAGCCTGGCAAAATGGCAGCATCCTTTCATTATAACCTCCTTGCTTAATGTCAAAACATGTAGGGGTTCTTTTGTGGTGGTGGGTATGTTAATGATAGACCTTATGCAAATTGCAAAATTAATATGAAAGTTGACAGCAATGTTTAATTTCTTTTGGAAGGGATTGTTGGAGCTCAGATCTGTCTGAAAACACTACCTTCTCATCTGGCAGTTTCCCCCTTTAATTCCTAATAAATTGAGACCTTCTGTAATTACTTAATGGCTAGCTACATGCACTTTGCATATGTACAGGAGACTTTCAGCTATTCTAAGCCCTAGTGTTGATGGAATGACTAATCTCAGGCACATTGCTTGGATGCACTTCTGGACTCAAACCTAAGTCTAGATGGGTTGCTGTAGGTTTTTTTGGGCTATATGGCCATGTTCCAGAGGCATTCTCTCCTGACATTTTGCCTGCATCTATGGCAAGCATCCTCAGAGGTAGTGAGGTCTGTTGTAACTAGGAAAATGGGTTTATATATCTGTGGAATGACCAGGGTGGGACAAAGAACTCTTGTCTTTTGGAGCTAAGTGTGAATGTTTCAACTGACCACCTTGATTAGCATTTGATGGCCTGGCAATTGTTTGGTGTGGCTTGTTAGTGCCTGGGGCAATCTTTTGTTCAGAGGTGATTAGATGTCCCTGATTATTTCCTCTCTGTTGTTTGGCTGTTGTAATTTTAGAGGTTTTTTTTAATACTGGTAGCCAGATTTTGTTCATTTTCATGGTTCAACAATACATTGAACATCTCTACGGGGAGAAACTGTTCCAAGACACACAAAAATTGGAAAAACTAAGGACCAGGAAAGCTTATCTACTGTGCTCCCTGATTTTCCTTCTATGCTGCAGAGACACAGATACCAGATACCCACAATTTCTTGGAGCCAAAAGGACTTTCAAAACACCACAGGCTCACCGGATCTATGTTCGCCTGGAACGTAACCTCTTACGAGGGAGAATTCACATCATCCGCAAAGAACTGTTGCTCTCCCATATCAACATCAGCCAGAAGATGAATCCCCAGGACTGGTACAAAATAGATAACCTCACTTACAGAAAAATGGAGAAAAACATGGCTGTCCACACCAACAGACAAAAACAAAAATTCCACAAACACCTCTCAATAAAAGCTTGCCCCACGCACTAACAAGCCACAAAGAACAACTTCCAGGCCATCAAATGCTAATCAAGGTGGTCAGTGAAACATTCACACCTAGCTCCAACAGACAAGAGTTCTTTGTCCCACCCTGGTCATTCCACAGATATATAAATCCATTTTCCTAGTTCCAACAGACCTCACTACCTCTGAGGATGCTAGCCATAGATGCAGGCGAAACATCAGGAGAGAATGCCTCTAGAACATGGCCATATAGCCTGAAAAAACCTACAGCAACCCAGTGATTCTGGCCATGAAAGCCTTTGAGAATACATTAAGTCTAGATGCTTTTATGTCCCAGACTTATATGGTTGCCAACTTTGTGACCAGTGTTGCTCAGTGCAACCTATATATCGTACAGGATATAAGATATAGTGCAAAAAGCTAGATTGGAATGCATCTGCACTTATCATTGTGAATCCACCACCAGCATAACACCTTCTAAAATGTAAATAAGACAAGGGATGAGAATGCTGCCACTCATAACAATGCGGTGAGATGTGAGCAAGCATATATGGCCAGGAATCACCTCCTTGGAGTTGCAATGGACAGCGGTCAAAAGCCAAGATCAAGTGTGTTTAAACTCAGTTTGGACTAAAAGCGAAGTCATGTCTAAAGATCTTTGTTTAGATTGGATATTATACACACTTACACAGGGAATAATCAACATCTTGGTTTTGATCGGACGGCTGTGTCAGGTAAGAGAGGGAATAAAAGGAGCCAAATTAGTGCTACCAGGTTAGACTATTTATTTATTTCAAATATTTGTACCCCGCCTTTCTCTACACCTGAAGGGGGACTCAGGGCGGCTTACAGCCAGCAACAATTCAATGTCTCACATATACAACTATACTGTGCACTCTTCCACAATTACAGATCAAACAACAGTAACATAATAATTAAATTAAAAACCATATAAAACAATGCAAATTGAATTAGTTGGCATGTCAAGTCCGAGTTCTACTATCAACAACTTAATCCAAAGCCCGTCCATAGTTCATTTTCCATAGCATTGTCGTCATCTTTATTGTTAGTCTGTTATCTGAATGCCTGGTCCCATAGCCACGTCTTCAACTTTTTCCTAAAGGAAAGGAGGGAAGCCGTTGACCTAATTTCCCTGGGGAGAGAGTTCCACAGGCAGGGGAATTAACTAATTTACGAGGCCATAAAAATCTCCAGCAAGCATGCAAAGAATGAGGAAGTACTTCATCAGTATCACAAATGGTTGGTGAAGGGGTAGCTCCCCCAGTGACCAGAATACCCTCAAGAAAAGCTGGAATGTTAAATTGCCTCTGTGTCTGTCTATATATGTTGTGTGTCTATGGCATTGAATGTTTGCCATGTATGTGTACATAGTAATTTGCCCTGAGTCCCCTGTGGAGTGAGAAAGGCAGGATATAAATACTGTAAATAAATAAATAAATAAATAAATAAATAATAGGGTGAGCAGAAACCTTCCCTAGAACATTAGGGGAAAACATTTCTACCCAGCCCCACTGGCAGCCCTTAATGTATACTGTTAAAGGGCAGGAGGGTGGGTCAAAATTAAAGCAGGGGGAATGTAGCTACTCTGGCCCCTCTTTCTAATCCCAACCAGGACTATTTTACAAGCTCTCCCTTTGGTGAAAGGGAGCAAAGCTCCTTCCTCCTCCTCATTTTGAGAGGGGGAAGCAATGGTCATGAATACATAACTAAAACCAGCCCTCCACATTCCCTGGGTTTAAGGGCACAGGGCTCTCCATGACAGTGGAAAATGCAAATTTTAAAAAAACTTCCACCAGAAGTTGACCATAGAATTGCACTGAAAGATCTGAAGATTCCTAGGTCTCTTTAGGAATCCTTAGGTCTTCTAGCATCACTCTGTGGTCACCTTACAACAGAACCATTCTGGAAATCTTAGGGAGAACCGTCTAATGAAATCTTCAAATAATCAAATCTGCAAATGTCAACAGTAGAAATGTGTCCAACTGTAATCTCCTGGCTTGGACTCCCTATACAGCCAGCAGCCTTAATAAAGAATTGATTGATTGGGTAACCTAATTTGTCAAGGTACACACTGTTCACAATAATGCAGTATTCTCTGTTTTTAGTGCAATGAAACCCAGATCTTAATTACATATAGGACAACTCTGACCACTTTTTTAACTAGTTAGAGATTACTACTTTAGCACCATTCTTCTCCATTGTAACAGATTTATTCTGCACTAGCTGTACCCGCCACATGTTGCTGTGGCCAACCCTCCCTCCCTCTTTCCCTCCTTCTCTCTCTCTCTGTCTCTCTTTCTTTCTCTCTTTCCTTCCTTCCTTCCTTCCCTCCCTCTTTCCTTTCTTCCTTCCTTCTCTCTTTTTCTTTCCCTTCTTCTTTCTTCCTTCTCTAGCTGTTTCTTTCCTCCCTTCCTTTGCTTTTTGGTTCCATCTTTCCTTGTCTCTTTCCTTACTTCCCTCTTTTTCTCTTTTATTCCTTCTCTCCTTTCTTCCCTCTCTCTTTCCTTCTTTCTTTTACTGTTTTATTTCCTTCTCTCCTTCCTTCTCTAAGTTTCTTTCTTTCTTCCTTCCTTCCTTTCTTTCCTTCATTCTCTCTTTCCCTCCTTCTTTCCCTCCTTATTTATTTATTTATTTATTTATTTATTTAGTACACTTGTATACCGCTAATATCTCAGCCTAAAACGGCGACTCATTGCGGTTTACAATATTAAAAACAACAATATTCCGATAAAAATATAAAACACATACATATACAATACACAGTATTGGGCCACCAATACAGACCAATGCATCTCTTAACTTAAATCATAATCCAATTTCGTTGTCTGTAATTACCAGTCCTTGATCAAAACTTCATCGCATCGGATTAGCCGAATGCTTGCTCAAACATCCATGTTTTCAGTTTTTTTCGAAATGCCATCAGCAAGGAGGCTGATCTTATCTCTATATCCTTCTTTCCATCTTTCTCACCTTCCTTCCTTCCTTCCTTCCTTCCTTCCTTCCTTCCTTCCTTCCTTCCTTCCTTCCTTCCTTCCCCCTTTCTGTATATATGTGTTTTGTATGTGCATATATGTGTTTATATATTTGTGTATATGTGTATATATGTGTGTTTGGGTATATATGTGGTTTTGTGCATGTGTTATAATGTAATTTTTGTTTTTTGGCTTTTAAAGTCTCTTCTGCTGTGTTTTTCAGTGTTTTCATGTGTGATGGTCACTTGTTGGCCTGATAGGTGTCTTGTGTCCAAATTTGGTGTCAATTCATCCAGTGGTTTTTGAGTTATGTTAATCCCACAATTGAACACTACATTTTTATTTATATAGATTACATTGCTTCATAGAGACAGGGAAGCAGCTGACACACAGCATGTGTGTAGTCAAGTTGGTGCCTCATTTCTTTTCCCTCCAGCATGTTTACCTGCGATGCCAGGTGCTCTCATTAGCTCTGTGTATAAATATTTGCCTAACTTTTTTTAAAAAAAAAAAACCTGTCTTTGGATATATTAGGCAACACCACACCAATGAAACAAAGAGTTGACGCTTTCTTTTCAGCTGTTGGGAGGTGGATTCTCTTTTGCTTTCAGCCTTAGTGGTGCTCTTGAATGAAAGAGAAGAAGAAGAAGAAAAATACCATGCCTTTCTAGGCAGGTAGGTTGAGTTTTTGAAAAAATACCAAAGGTATTTCAGAGACAGTATCAACAGGTGTTGTCTATCAGACAGATTTTCAAGCTGGCGGGTAGTCACTTACAACATTGAGAGTTTTCGATCACAAACTTGGTAGAAGTGCTTTCAAGATGTTCTTAAGGCGTGGAAACTCTTCTGCCTCCCACAGACACTACTCTTCCACAAAGATACCTTTATGGCAGCTTAATGTTACCACCAAGGGCCACAATGTGTTGATCTGTGGTTCTTTTGTGAATTGTATGAATTTAATTTAAAGGAAGGAATATTCAGAGGTGGTTAAACCAGACCCTTCCTTTGAAACAGAGCCTTGCAGCATGTGATATTAATTGGTGGACTCCTTTCAAGGTACCAACCAGGAATGACCCTGCTTAGTCTCTGAAATCAGATGTTATTTTGTGCCTTTAGGGCAGAGCTTTCCAAATGGTGTGTTGCATCACATTAGTGTGTCGACTGAAATGATTGTGTTGCGCCAATGTAACGACAAACCTCTGAGTCTATGTGAAATAACAATAAATCTATATAAATAAAATGCAATGTTAGTTTGTGGTATTGACATAACTCAAAAACCACTGGACAAATTGCCACCAAATTTGGACACAGTACACCTACTAACCCAAGGAGTGACCATCACTCAAAAAAATTGAGTTTGTCATTTGGGAGTTGTAGTTGCTGGGATTTATAGTTCACCTACAATCAAAGGGCATTCTGAACTCCAGCAATGATGGAATTGAACCAAACATGGCATACAGAACTCCAGTGGCCAACAGAAAACACTAGAAGGGTTTGGTGGGCATTGACCTTGAGTCTGTGAATTGTAGTTCACCTCCAGAGAGCACTGTGGACTCAAACAATGATGGATCTGGACCAAACTTGGCACAAATATTCCATATGCCCAACTAGGAACACAGATGGAGCTTGGGGGAAATAGACCTTAACATTTGGGATTTATAGTTCACCTACAATCAAAGAGCATTCTGAACCCCACAAACAATAGAATTGGGGCAAACTTCCCACACAGAACCTCTATGACCAAGAGAAAATACTTAAGGCCATCTAGTCCAACTCCCTTCACCAGGACAAATACTGTTTACCCACAAGCATAAAGAAATTACATATTTTCTCATTACTTTATTATCCAGATCACCAGACTGGGCCATAGCAACGCCTGGCAGGGGATGGCTAGTCATATATAAATATGTATGTTATTAATAAGATACGTTGGATCACCATACATTTTGTCATGACAATTTATATATTAGTTTAACCTCCATTTGGTAGCTAAAACTGAATTACTGTGTCACAAAAAAGGATGAGTATCTAGAAAGCTCAGCTTTAGAGTATTTAGACTGTTGTCATATAGAGAATAGAAATAGAAGTATATTACTGACTTGATATGTTCTCAGATTAACCTGCAACAGTAGGAAGTACCATATTTCTACCGATATAATGCTAAATTTTATTGTATACCTATGAATTAGTACATTTATTTATTTATTATGGACGATGACTAGCACCAAAAATGAACAAACATCGGGAACAGGAACACATACATTTAGGCATTAAGAAGCAAACTTAAATGAATTAGTACATCCAAGTGGAGTGCAAAATCAGTGTCCTGTTTTGTCTTTTGGGCAGGGAGAATGGATGGAGATATAAATATAATATAATATAATATAATATAATATAATATAATATAATATAATATAATATAATAATATAATATAATATAATATAATATAATATAATATAATATAATAATATATATGCCAGCTACAATTAAGTCATGTGGAATTGTTCCTCCTTCTCAGAATGTAGGAATCATCTCAAGTTGTGGTGTTTTCTTTCAAAAAGAACTAGAGTTTTATTTGCATTGAATCGCTTGGATTTACTTATGTGTGAATTCAACATCCAGCAACTGATTTCATGGGATTAATCTCACTGCTGTTGTCTAGAGCCTCTAGGGGTGCATCTACACTGTCGAATTCATGCAGTTTGACCCCACTTTAACTGCCATGGCACAATGCTATGGCATCCTGGGAGTTGCAATTTGGTGAGACTCCAGCACTCTTTGGCAGAGAAAGCACAAGGCTTTGCAAAACAGACTCGGAGAAAGTTTGCTATATTCTTTCTTTAAAGCTGAGAAAGTGTGACTCGCCTAAAGATCTCCATTGGGTTTCCATGGCCAAACAGGGATTAAGTCCCAGGAATCATAGAATCATAGAATCAAAGAGTTGGAAGAAACCTCATGGGCCATCCAGTCCAACCCCCTGCCAAGAAGCAGGAATATTGCATTCAAATCACCCCTGACAGATGGCCATCCAGCCTGTGTTTAAAAGCTTCCAAAGAAGGAGCCTCCACCACACTCCGGGGCAGAGAGTTCCACTGCTGAACGGCTCTCACAGTCAGGAAGTTCTTCCTCATGTTCAGATGGAATCTCCTTTCCTGTAGTTTGAAGCCATTGTTCCGCGTCCTAGTCTCCAGGGAAGCAGAAAACAAGCTTGCTCCCTCCTCCCTGTGGCTTCCTCACATATTTATACATGGCTATCATATCTCCTCTCAGCCTTCTCTTCTTCAGGCTAAACATGCCCAGCTCCTTAAGCTGCTCCTCATAGGGCTTGTTCTCCAGACCCTTGATCATTTTAGTTGCCCTCCTCTGGACACATTCCAGCTTGTCAATATCTCTCTTGAATTGTGGTGCCCAGAATTGGACACAATATTCCAGGTGTGGTCTAACCAAAGCAGAATAGAGCATGGGGAGCATGACTTCCCTAGATCTAGACACTATGCCTTATTGATGCATTCCAGCTTGTCAATATCTCTCTTGAATTGTGGTGCCCAGAATTGGACACAATATTCCAGGTGTGGTCTAACCAAAGCAGAATAGAGGAGTAGCATGACTTCCCTAGATCTAGACACTATGCTCCTATTGATGCAGACCAAAATCCCATTGGTCTTCCATGGTCCAGTGTTGTGAGTCTGTGGGAGCCCAGCTTACCTGTCCGAACATATCTCCCTCTATATTCCACCTCAAAAGTTAAGATGTTCTGGGGAGGACCTGCTCTCGGCCCCGCCTTTGGTGCAAACACGCTTGGGACAGGGCCTTCTCAGTGGTGGCCCCCTGCCTGTGGAACTCGCTAACCAGTGAAATCAGGTCAACAACGTCCCTCCTCTCCTTCAGGAGGAAATTGAAAACGTGGTTATGGAACCAGTCCTTTGGATAGCTGGCAGATAATTGACAATGGTAATAATGATAATGTTATGGAAAATGGACTATGAACAGGCTTTCGATTGTGTTGTGCTCACTGAATTTGCTTCTATGTAAGGCTAGACAGCCAGTCTTATTGCACTTTTCATTAATGTACTTTTTATTTTAAAACTAATTTTCAATCAATTTACTGTGTTTTTATATATATTACTGCATGCATTATTTATATGCAATGGCATCAAACTGTGCCAGTTGTAAGCCATCCTGAGTCCCGTCCCCCCTGGGGGTTGAGAAGGGTGGGGTCAGGCATGTAGCCGGGGGGGGGGGGGGGCTTGAGGGGCTTCAGCCCCCCCCCCCGAAATTTCTCATGGTGGTTCGCGAAAAGGCCTTACTGGTGCATTATTTAAACTGTTATGTTTATTCATATCATGATCTGATCACCATACGCAATATATCCCATATGCATGGGGGTATTGGGGTAATGATACAAAAGGTTTGCTAGGCTAGACCCTCTTTCACTCAGACTCAGCCCCCCCCCAAAAAACTCAGCCCCCCCTGAAAAAATTCCCCCCCCCCCCCCCCCGAAACGAAATCCTGGCTACGGGTCTGGGTGGGGTACAAATGTTTGAAATAAATAATACTAATAAATAAGCAACACAATTCCAGCTATTGTAAATTTGAGTTAGACGACTATAACCTAATGAAACTATAATCCCCCTCTATTAAAAAAATGTGGGGTAAAAGAAAGATGAATTAGTTGTCTGCCTCAGATACAGTACCTTCTGCTGGAGAGATAAGAGAAGAACAGAAAGAATGCCTTTAAATAGAAAACCAGGCCTATCACTGGGTGTGTGGAATAATAAAATTCCTAAATTACTGAGAGCCGGCGTTGACAAATGACCACAGTCGCTTGTCACCAAGTCATGAAATCCACCCCTGCAGGAGCTTTGGGGGTCCATTCTTCAAAATCATCTTCTCCAGAGGATTTTGAGAGGTCTGGCTGGGACATCAAGAAACATCCTGGGCCTGGGGATGAATGAGCTGTTTGTTTTCTCTAGCTGATGGCACGATAAGAAGTCACAGGATGTGGTTGTGTGTGTGCAAGTGTGTTTAATGAAACAATAGGGAAAGGCCTAAAAACCTCTGCCCAGTCCCTATGGGCCTCCAGTTCCTGTCTCTCTCTCTTTTTTTAACACAGACATCCCTCTTTTGTTTCGGCATAGCCTGCCCAACGCGTGACCAGTGAGCAATTATTATTATTATTATTTGCCTGCAACCGTTCTCCCGTCCCTTCCCTGCTGTCCAAATGTCCTACTACCACCACCCAGCACCATTGCACACCAACGGGCCGCTTCCTGATGAGAAGAGGCCAAAGCCAACACGCTCGCCGCCCTCTCCGGAAGAGATAGAAGCCGAACACATGTATGCCAGGAAATCCCTGCAGCTGCCCAGTTCACAATGAGCAGGCAAGTGTCGGAGGAGGCTGTAATAGCAACTTCCCTTCGGAAGGGCTTGTTGCTCGGAGCCGACGGCACGCCAACTCCTCCACGTGCTCCAACTGGAAGTGCTGGGATCAAAAGATAAGGCCTTTTGGACCTGGTCAGCGGCAGGGCTTTGCCGTTTGAACTCTGGCCACACCAGACAGAAAGTAGGAAACTGTGCTCGTCCATAAACGGCATGGTCTAATCTCCTAATGGAGCAAACTCCATGCCTGGCAGCCCACCCAGATTTTTATTTAATTTGCTTCTTTACCTGGAAGAACTTGGGCTATAAATGTTCCTTTCCTCCAAAAAGGCAGGAAAGGTGGAAACCTGGCCCAACCCTGGCAGGCATTGTACTCTAGAAACTCCATGTGTATCTGTCTACTTTTCTTTCTATCTGACTCCTATAGCATCAAAACACCCTTCAAAGAAAGCATTCTGTATCACAGAAAGATGCAACTAACTGCTTGAAAGGACTCTATATTCTCATGTATAAGTCTAGGAATTTTACTTCAAAAATTAACCCCAGAAATCTAGGTAGACTTGTCAATAGGTCAATGTGATTGCTGTACCTTTACTCTGATCAGAAAAAGAACCCCTTTTCTCTGAGGATCTCATCACACTACAGAATGAATCCACTTTACGTATACGATCCTGGCCGCAGTAGTCAAATAGGTGAAGAATATATCTTTGTTTTTATCTAACTCAAAGTATTCATCTGTAATTCTTAGCAGAAAATATTCTGGCTTTAATTGTATTGTTGTTTTTAGGATCTTCTGACAGAACTCCTGGATCATCTTCCAATATTTTATCACTTTTGAACAAGTCCACCACATATGGTATTGTGTTCCCACCTGCGATCCGCACTTCCAGCATTTATTTGCACTTCCAGGATCGTATTCGCAAGGAAATGGAAATCTAATGAGTCAGCAACAAAAGAAGAATGGTAAAATAAAGTTTGGGAAATAATGGACATGGACAGACTGACCTATTTGAAAGAATCAGGGGAAAAACCTGTAGGGCTTACAGATTGAACACCATTCAAAGAGTATATGAAAACATCATAGAGTCCACTACCAACATATACTTCTGGATGAAGAGGCCCATTTTGAAAAATAGATTCCAGATTAAATAAAAATCCTCACCATCATAGTATCTTGATATTCTAGAAACACATATTTGGCCATTTGCTTCCAATATTATGGGACATTCCATCCATTTTTAGGAAATCCATGGCATTTGGAGGAGTTATAGTCACAAAAACTGGCTTAGGAGATGTGTGCCATAGTCACTCTTTGCCATTCCTGCTATGTAAGTTGACTATCAACAGTCCACCAGGGTTTCAGATTGAAGCCCAGATTGGTTATTTTGGATATAGCAAGGACTTGACTTGAGGTGTTCTACATGTAATTGAAGCTTAATCCCAACAAAACAGAGGTCCTCCTGGTCAGTCATGGGACCAATTGGGGTATAGGGTGGCTACCTGTGCTCAACGGGGTTACACTCCCTCTGAGGACACAGGTCCGCAGTCTGAGGGTTACTTTCGGAGAATAACCATGAAACTGTACTTTATTGCTCTCCTCAACATCTTATCCCTAAAGTACATTCCCCCTTCTTATATGATGGCCTGTTCTGGATGACTCTGGTTCTTTATGAACTCCCTCACAAATAATTATGCTCCACTCCACTTCTATCTCACTCCGGATTTTAATATCTTATCTTGTACATGCACCCTGCTCATCGTTATTGTGATTGTGAATGATTTTTTAATTGCTTACTGTATGTATTTTACTGTATTATTGCTGGTGTTTTGGTTTTAATTTTCTTTATGTATATATTTTAAGGGCTTGACCGCATGTAAGCCACCCCAGGTCCCCATTGGGGAGATAGAGGCGGGGTATAAATAAAGTTTATTATTATTTATTATTTGGGACTCCGCTTTGACACTTGATGCTCAGGTGTTGGCAGTGGCTGGGAGGGTCTTTGAACAGTTAAAGCTTGCGTGCCAGCTGTACCCGTACCTTGTGAAGTCTCTGCAATGGTGGTTCATGCCCTAGTTAGTTACCTCCAGGTTGGTTACTGCAACACACTCTACGTGGGGATGCCTTTGAAGATGGTCCAGAAACTGCAGTTGGTCCTAAGGTCGGTGGCCAGACGGCTAACGGGAGCTAGTTACAGGAAGCGGCCAACTCCCCTGTTTAAACAACTCCACTGGCTTCCAATAAGTTTCTGGCCTCAATTCAAGGTGCACATTATCACCTACAAAGCCTGAAATGGTTCAGGACCTGTGTATCTTCGTGATTGCATTTTCCTCTAAGAGTCAGCATGTACCTTGAGATCATCTGGAGAGGGTCTTTTCTCACTTCTGCCACCATCTCAAGCACGGTTGGTGGGTGCGAGGGAGAGGGCCTTCTCAGTGGTGGCCCCCCGGCTTTGGAACTCCCTCCCTAGGGAGATCAGACAGGTTCCCACCTTGTTCACATTCCACAGGGAATTAAAAACTTGGATGTTCCATTGTCTCAATCCTATTCTAGGTCCTCCCCTTTATTTTGGCCCCATATCAGTTACCATGACACTTTTTTTCTAAGGATATCTCTTAGTCCATGTTCATCTGATTTCCGCACTTTCCATTGGCTCCTTTTAGGAATTATTACATTTACTTCAGCCTGAACCCAGCTCTGACTTTTATCTCAGCTATATTGTTTTATGATGATCCTTTGTGATTGTGTTATGTTTTTATTTGACTGAATTTATTGTGTTTCTGTTTTTTGTTTGTAATTTGGGTTTGTCCATTTGTAAGCCACCCTGAGTCCCCTTGGGGATATGGTGGCAAAGTATAAAAATAAAGTTAGTTAGTTAGTTAGTATGTCCCACCACTATACTATAATTCTCCTTTAGATATCTATGGAATGCCAAAGGAATGGTGTGTGATCCATCTAATTTGATACCCCAAAACTTCCAGGATCAAGAGCAGAAAGCAAGAAGATCTTCTCTTTCCTGCAACAGTTTCCACTAGGCTTGGGCGGTTTCGTTCGTTAATTTCGTAATTCGTCATTAATTCGTATTTAAATTAGCTTACGATCCAATATTGAGCCATGCAGGAATAGTGTGAGGAGTAAATTAGATTCGAAACAATTTTTTCAATTTATTTCATAATTATTTTGTAATTATTTCATAATTATTTTCGCTTGTCTGGTGCAAGTTTTATAGTTGTTGTTTGTTTTATCACACCAACAGTCAACAACAGAGGGAGAGGGAAGCTTCAGAAGTTCCTCCTGTCCCATTTGGAGGGTTTTTTTTAGCATATTGCGCAATCGCGTCCGCCATTAACGAATCGATTTGTAATTTTATGAAATTTTGTAAATTTCAAAATTTTTTAAAGGAAAATTTCAGAATTATTAAAAAAATGAAACGCAAGGGCCCCCTAAAAACGAAACGAGTTTAGAACCAAATTTTTCCGTGGTTACCCAAGCCTAATATCTATGGAATGCCAAAGGAATGGTGTGTGATCCATCTAATTTGATACCCCAAAACTTCCAGGATCAAGAACAGAAAGCAAGAAGATCCCCTCTTTCATGCAACAGTTTCCACCCCATGTTTCCAGAGCAAAATGAAACCACCGGCTTCTGGGTCCAGCTTGGAAATGTCCTTGCTCGGTGTTAGAAGTTGTGTTTTTTTCCCATTCCTTACTGTATTCCTTCAAAAGACTCTCCTCTTTTTCTATCCTCAGCAATATTTCATTCTCCAAATACTACCTTTTCCAATCGCCCTGAAAATACACCATGTAATGGAGCATCATTTGTACCATACTTTTGAAAGGACACTTCAAGTTTGCCGTGACACTAATTTATCGCTATGCGCTTGGCACACTGCAACTGCACCTTGCCTCCACAATGAAAACTGACACATGTTTGTCCCAGGTTTCTTTATGCCACGACCTTGAATGTCAGGGGGAAATATAGCTCTGTAGCTGGGTTCTTGCTGGACTTCCTTCGTTTTCTTTGCTCCCTTTCCTGCATTATTACTTGGCACATTTCATACCTGCAAGGCCTGACAGAGCTACCAAAAGACCTGCGAGCAGCATAGCTCATCTCTCAGCCGCATGTCAGAGAGAAGTGGGTCTCTCTGCCATTTTGCACAAAAGGTGAACTCCTGAATGACTGATCCAAATAGCTGTGCTATTTGGCTTAAAATGAGTGCGCCTGAAGGACAGTGGAACAATTTATTCCCAGCGGAGCCTGGCGTTACTCAGTGAATTATTCTACCCAGAACTTTTCTCAAACTCTGATCCTGCATTGGTTGTACAATCATTTCAGGATCGAACCTCTCCTGTTCATGGATTGTATTTTGCATATCTTTCCAATATACATGAGCAAAAGGCTGAGACACCATTCATTTCTTAAAGTGGACCCTGATTGGTTGCAACAGCCGATGTGAGCATTGCATTTGCCATAAGCAGGGGTCCTCAAACTTTTTAAACAGAGGGCCAGGTCACAGTCCCTCAAACTGTTGGAGGGCCAGATTATAATGTGAAAAAACATGAATGAATTTCCGTGCACACTGCATATATCTTATTTGTAGTGCAAATATATATATATATATATATATATAAACAATACCATAATTAAAATGAAGAACAATTTAAACAAATATAAACTAATTAGTATTTCAATGGGAACTGTGGACCTGCTTTTGGCTGATGAGATAAGATTGGCTGATGAGATAAGATATTTACCAGCTATATGGTAAATAATTTGCACAGAAAACCAAATTTTCTGTACAGAAAATGAAATTTTGGACTTGCTGTGTACAACTTTTGCATGTTTTGTGTGTGTGTCCAGGAAATTCAGAAACAATATTTTCTGTTCAGTAAATACTGTTTCCATTGCATGAGGTATTATCACCTGTACATAAATTGCATACACTTTTCCAAGTAAATACAAAACTCAAAGGGTTTCATGAATCTATACTTTGGTGCCATAGATGCAGATGAAATGTCAGGAGAGAATGCCTCTAGAACATGGCCATATAGTCCGAAAAAACCTACAACAACCCAGTGATTCCGGCCATGAAAGCCTTCGACAATACATTAAATCTATAGTTCTCTTCATCAAGCTTTCCTAACATTTAAGAAGCTTGAGAAACCAAATTTTCATTGTTTTTCAAATAGTTTTGTGCATTCCAGACATTATGCTGGCAATAGGTGGGCAGACAAATATAACCGTCATTTTACATTACAATCTGAAGCACCTTTGTCTATTTGTATGTGTGCATGTTATTCATATCTCAACCCTTCATATCTTCCGTCAGCTATATTTGAAACTAATGAGGCTCTTTGCCTGGTAGTGCAATTGTTTTAAGCAGCCCATTCCAGAATGCAACTCCTCTAATGGATAATAGAAGCTGTCTTTTGATCCCCAGCCTCAAATGATTAATGGTCATATTAATGAACGCGTATTGTGAAAATCTTAATTGAGCAAGCATCAGATTTGTTTGGAGCTTTGCAAAACCCTCATCCCTTCATTTGCACATCACAGGCATGGAAGGAGCCCCAAGGAATCCGTGGCACAAAAGACGTTGGCCCCAAACCTACGGCTGTCAATTGTATACGATTCTGACACATTCCCAGCCTCTCCTTTTTGGAAAATACAGCAGACATTGAGTGTATATGGGTTGTTCCTGCCATACATCAAGGGAACCACTGACCGCATAGGGAAACTGATGAGGAAACACAACATACAAACCACTTACAGACCCACCAAAAAAATCCAACAAATGCTACATTCAGCAAAGGACAAGAGGGATCCTCTCACCTCTGCAGGAGTCTACCGTGTACCATACAGCTTTGGACAAGTCTACATAGGGACCACCAAACGCAGCGCCCAGACACGCATCAAGGAACATGAAAGGCACTGCAGACTACTCCAACCAGAGAAATCAGCCATAGCAGAGCACCTGATGAACCAAGGTGGACACAGCATATTATTTGAGAACACAGAAGTGCTGGACCACTCTCACAACCACCATGGTCAGACTACACAGAGAAGCCATTGAAATCCACAAGCATGTGGACAATTTCAACAGAAAGGAAGAAACCATGAAAATGAACAAAATCTGGCTACCAGTATTAAAAAACTCAAAAATTACAGCAGCAAAACAACAGAGGGGAAACAAACAGGCACATGAAATCACTCTCAACAAAAGATTCCCCCCAGGCGCTTCCAAGCCATTGAATGCAAATCAAGGTGATCAGCTGAAACATTCACAGCTAGCCCCAGCAGACAAGAGTCCTTTGTCTCACCCTGGTCATTCCACAGATATATAAACCCATTTTTCCTAGTTCCAACAGACCTCATTACCTCTGAGGATGCTTGCCATAGATGCAGGCGAAACGTCAGGAGAAAAATTGCCTCCAGAACATGGCCATATAGCCCGGAAAAACCTAAAACAACCCATGGATTCCGGCCATGAAAGCCTTCGACAATACATTGAGTGTATACTTCCACTGAGTATTATTTCATTGCTTCTTTTCACCATTTACCATTTCAGATATATTGGACCTTATCACATGAGGCAGACAAATTGGCATTGCACCTCAACCATCATTTTTCATGACCTGCTCCACACCCACCGACGCCCCGCCCCTGCACTCCTCCTCCTCCTCCTCCCACCCCCCTCCATTGAAGCTGCTGGGATTTATAGTTTACCTATAATCAAAGCATTCTGAACTCCACCAACGACGGAATTAAACCAAACGTGGCACACAGGACTCCCATGACCCAACAGAAAGCACGAGAAGGGTTTGGTAAGCAATGGGAAGGAAGAAAGGAAGGAGGGAAGGCAGGAAAGAAAGAGGTACCAAAGGAAGGAAGAAGAGAAAGTAGAAAGGAAAGAAAAATAAAAGGAAGGAAAGGCAGGAAAGAGGTAAAGAAGGAAGGAGAAAGGGAAATAAAAAATGAAAGAAGGAAGGAAACATGGAGGGAAGAAAGGAGGCAAAGGAAGAAAGGGGGAGGGAATGAAGGAAAGAGAGAAGGATGAAACCAAGGAGCGAAAGAAGGAAAGAAAGAAAGAAAGAAAGAAAGAAAGAGGTAGAGAAGGAAGAAAGGAGAGAAAGGGGGAGGAAAAGGGGGAAGGAATAGGTAGGTAGGCCCCTCTTTCATAATAGTCCAGATATCTACCTCAACTTTGATAAGTTTTACTATAGGCCACAGCAACGCGTGGCAGGGTACAGCTAGTTGTATATATACCACTAGCTGTCCCCAGCCACTTGTTGCTTTGGCCCAGTCTGGTGATCTGGAAAATAAAGTAATGAGAAAGTGTTGGTTTCTAATATATGTAATTTCTTTATGTTTGTGAGTAAACAGAACTTGATTACGTTTTCTTGCCCTGGTCAAGGGAGTTGGACTGGATGGCCTTAAATATTTTCTATTGGTCATAGGGGTTCTGTGTGGGAAGTTTGCCCCAATTCTATCGTTCATGGGGTTCAGAAGGCTCTCTGATTGTAGGTGAACTATAACTCCCAGTAACTACAACTCCCAAATGTCAAGGTCTATTTCCTCCAAACTCCATCTGTGTTCCTAGTTGGGCATACTGAGTATTTGTGCCAGGTTTGGTCCAGATCTATCATTGTTTGAGTCCACAGTGCTCTCTGGATGTAGGTGAACTAAAACTCCCAAACTCAACGTCAATGCCCACCGAACCCTTCTAGTATTTTCTGCTTGTCATGGGAGTCCTTTGTGCCATGTTTGGTTTAATTCCATTGTTGGTGGAGTCCAGAATGCTCTTTGATTGTAGATGAACTATAAATCTCAGCAACTACAACTCCCAAAATGACAAACTCAATTTGTTTGAGTGATGGTCACTCCTTGGGTTAGTAGGTGTCTTGTGGCCAAATTTGGCGGCAATTTGTCCAGTGGTTTTTGAGTTATGTTAATCCCACAAACAAACATTACATTTTTTTATTTATATAGATACTAGCCGTGCCATGCCACACGTTGCTGTGGCCCAGTCTGTGTATATGTGTTTTGTGTGTATATATGTGATTTTGCGCATGCTTTGTAATGTATTTTTAATTTTTGGCTTTTTAAGTCTCTTCCTCTGTGTTTTTCAGTGTTTTTATGAGTGATGGTAACTTGTTGGCCTGATAGGTGTATTGTGTCCAAATTTGGTGTCAATTCGTCCAGTGGTTTTTGAGTTATGTTAATCCCACAAGTGAACATTACATTTTTATTTATACAGATTCCTTCAATTCTAAGATGCTTTCCACCACAGAAACACCTCTAAAAATGGGGTGAGTCTTAGAATCACATTTTCCTTCATGCTTTGCAGATGATAGCACAGGTGGTGTTTCTATGCAAAACCCTACCTTCAAGTTACACCATTATTATTCCACCC
The DNA here is from genome assembly GCF_025583915.1 of Anolis sagrei ordinatus. NCBI lineage: Eukaryota > Metazoa > Chordata > Lepidosauria > Squamata > Anolidae > Anolis > Anolis sagrei. The sequence goes on along the minus strand of NW_026844367.1, from coordinate 21,712,174 downwards.
TTCTCTCACTGTTCTGTTGTTGAAGAAAGTGGCATCCTTTGCAAGTATGGAGTCACTGTTGTCTCATTATAATGGGACCCACTCAGAAACAACAATGGTAAGTTGTACCATTTAGATTAAAAAATGAATTACTGCATTTCATTCTCTCCCTCGGTGGTGCGATGGGTTAAACCCTTGTGCCAGCAGGACTGATGACTAACAGGTCAGCGGTTTGAATCTGAAGAAAGCAAGTTGAACTCTCTCTGTCAGCTCCAGTTCCCCCGAGGGGACATGAGAGAAGCCTCCCACAAGGATGGTAAAACATCAAAACATCTGGACGTCTCCTGGGCAACATCTTTACAGACGACCAATTCTTTCACACCAGAAGCAACTTGCAGTTTCTCAAGTTGCTCCTGACATGGAAAAAATAAAAACAGCTGCACGGGGGAGTTTAATCTTTATCTTTTTTAAAAAAAAAATCCCTGAAATTGCACAATTAGACTATTTAAAAAAAAGAGAGAACAGCGTGGGAAGGTGGAGTCAGGAGAGAGTATGGAAATATGAAAGTGGAACAATGAAATGGTGAATCAATGCAATTGTGCTACTGAAGAGATGTGCAATATCAAAGGAGCTCAAGTGGTACTATGTATCCATTAACTTTCTACATCAATGCAACAGTAGCAGAGCAGTGGGTTGATGTGATAAAGTCCATAGTCTGTGTGACAACACTCTTCTTTCCCTTTTTTTCCCAGTCTAGGTAAGCACAACACACTTAATTTTAACAGGAAGCCCTTCTTTCTCCCCCCCCCCTCCCCTCAAACAGATGGATCCCTGCTGTTGTGTTTGATAAATATGTTCCAGAGAGAAGCTCAATCTAGATGTTGCGTGTAACTTTATCTTATTCCCTTTTGAGCACTACTGTTCTTGTAAAGTGATCTCTCAACTGCCTAAAGTCATTACACTTTTTCCCTTTCACATTGTACCTCTGTAAATGTCAGGCATAACTACGTTTTTATTTGCGGAGATACCACTGCTATGAATGAGCAAGAAAAAGCCCCGCTTCCTCCGCCTTTCCTCTCTTTACCCTGTGCGCTTTCTGCTAATATGATTTGTTGAACAAATTGTTCCATTAATCTGGGGATGTTTGACAGAGTGAGAAAATAAGTGCCGAAGTGAGAAGATTCACAAGAATCGGAAATCTCGGTTCTCTCTTTCTCAAGGTAAATAGTTATTATATCAGGGTGTCAGGCTGGTGAAATGGATGTGCTCACATTCCCAGTTTGTAAATGTCACATTCCTTCAGCCCATCAGGGTGACAAATGAGGTGTGGGTTAGAGAAAGAGTTCATTCCTTGACAAAGTTCCTGCTGGTTTATTTCAGTAGGAAGACAACCTTCTTTCCATTTTTTCTTGCCTCTATTCACACAACCAGTCCCCCTCCCTGGCCACCCCCAAAATAAAGCTCCTTAAGGTTAAAAGAGAATATAAAGGGAAACTTCAAAAGGAAGCCAAGGGTTGCATTGAACCACTGGACCTCTGCAAAGGAGTCACCAACACCCTTTTATATTCTGGGCACGTCCATTTCAAGTGCCAGTCCTCAGCTGCTCACATGAAATAAAGGTCTTCGATATTTTTCATCCCTCTGCTTTTTGTTTGGTTGCATTGCAACTTGGGTTATGCAGTATTCCCAAAGTATTTGGACATTACAGTAGTGCCTAAAATGACAGGTTTTTTGACCTATTGTGTCCTGCTGGATTATATAATTTTAAAATGGATAGAATCAAATTCCTGCATTCATAGAGTTGGACGGTGTCTCATGGCCCAGTGAGTCCAACCTTCTGTTGGAAATAGCAACCTTCCGAGCCTCCACCTTTTTTTTTTGTCGTGTCAGGAGTGACTTGAGAGACTGCAAGGCGCTCCTGGTGGGAGAGAATTGGCCGTCTGCAAGGACGTTGCCCAGGGGACGCCCGGATGATTTGATGTTTTTATCATCCTTGTGGGAGGCTTCTCTCATGTCCCCATATGAGGAGCTGGAGCTGATAGAGGGAGCTCATCCGCCTATCCCCAGATTCAAACCTGTGACCTGTCGGTCTTCAGTCCTGCCGTCACAGGGGTTTAACCCACTGCGCCACCGGGAGCTCCATCCGAGCCTCCACTAATTGGTTGTAAATGTGTGTAATTGTTAATCTATGTTGTTGTTCATTCGTTCAGTTGTCTCCGACTCTTCGTGACCTCATGGACCAGCCCACACCAGAGCTCCCTGTCGGCCGTCACTACCCCCAGCTCCTTCAAGGTCAGTCCAGTCACTTCAAGGATGCCATCCATCCATCTTGCCCATGGTCGGCCCTCTTCCTTTTTCCTTCTACCCAGCATCATTGTCTTCTCTAAGCTTTCCTGTCTCCTCATGATGTGGCCAAAGTACTTCAACTTGTCTCTAGTATCCTTCCCTCCAGTGAGCAGTCGGGCTTTATTTCCTGGAGGATGGACTGGTTGGATCTTCTCGCAGTCCAAGGCACTCTCAGAACTTTCCTCCAACACCACAGCTCAAAAGCATCTCTCTTCCTTCGCTCAGACTTCCCTAAGGTCCAGCTCTCACATCCGTAGGTGACTACAGGGAATACCATGGCTTTGACTAGGCGGATCTTTGTTGCCAGTCTGATGTCTCTACTCTTTACTATTTTATCGAGACTGGACATTGCTCTCCTCCCAAGAAGTAAGCGTCTTCTGATTTCCTGGCTATGTTAATCTATATTGTATGTATATTTTGGTTTGCTAGTTTGATTGTACTTCTTTGGTGTGAATGGGGCTTCAGGCACAGGATTCCATTTTGTATGCAGTTTGCATCAGACCTCAATGGAGGTGGATGCATGTTGATGCTTGGACTTTAGTACAGCCTGCTTGCCACTTCATTGGAGGTGGATTTTAGTGTGCTTATGGATTTCAGTGAGTACAGATATATGCTTAAAGACATGTAAATACTATGTGCCTGTATGGTTAATATATACAACAAGTTTGTTAATAAACCTGAGATGTTATTTTTCAAAGAAGGCTACTTTATTTGTTTCTTGAGTGCATGTTATAACTAAGAGGTTTTTAAGGGAGCATATATCTTTTTGGGCAATTACAACTGCAAATTCCATCTTCAAAGAAACAACCATCCTCTGCTAACCAAATATATTTTTGTAGTGGCATTTCTTTAACCTTAGTAGTTTAAAGACATGGTTCCTCAGTGCAACAACTGAGTTAAGGTAAAGGTAAAGGTAGTCCCCAGACATTAAGTCCAGTCATGTCTGACTCTGGGGTGTGGTGCTCATCTCCATTTCTAAGCCGAAGAGCCAGCGTTGTCCGCAGACACCTCCAAGGTCATGTGGCCGGCATGACTGCATGGAGCGCCGTTACCTTCCCGCCGGAGCGGTACCTATTGATCTACTCACATTTGCATGTTTTCGAACTGCTAGGTTGGCAGAAGCTAGGGCTGACAGCGGAAGCTCACGCTGCTCCCCGGAATCGAACCTGCGACCTTTCGATCAACAAGCTCAGCAGCTCAGTGCTTTAACCTACTGCGCCACCGGGGGATCCAACTGAGTTACCCGTGTGCTATTACATGAATAATGTATTGTCGAAGGCTTTCATGGCTGGAATCACTAGGTTCTTGTGGGTTTTTTCAGGCTATAGAGCCATGTTCTAGAGGCATTTCTCCTGACGTTTCGCCTGCATCTATGGCAAGCATCCTCAGAGGTTGTGAGGTCTGTTGGATATGTAGGAAATGGGTTTATATATCTGTGGAATGGCTGGGGTGGGGCAAGGAGCTCTTCCCTGCTGCAGTTAGGTGTGAATGTTTAGTTGATCACCTTCATTAGCATTTGAAGGCCTGCCTGAGCCTGGGAAAATCTGTTGCTGGGAGGTGTTAATCTGTGCCTGGTTTTAGGGAAGGGAAGCTGATGAGGAAACACAACATACAAACAATCTACAAACCCACCAAGAAAATCCAACAAATGCTACATTCAGCAAAGGACAAGAGGGATCCTCTCAGTAAATGCTACGTTCAGCAAAGGACTGAAGGGATCCTCTCACCTCTGCAGGAGTCTACCGTATACCATGCAGCTGTGGACAAGTCTACATAGGGACCACCAAACGCAGCGCCCAGACACGCATCAAGGAACAGGAAAGGCACTGCAGACTACTTCAACCAGAGAAGTCAGCCATAGCAGAGCACCTGATGAACCAAGCCTGGACACAGCATATTATTTGAGAACACAGAAATGCTGGACCACTCTCACAACCACCATGTCAGACTACACAGAGAAGCCATTGAAATCCACAAGCATGTGGACAATTTCACCAGAAAGGAAGAGACCATGAAAATGAACAAAATCTGGCTACCAGTATTAAAAAACTCTAAAATTATAACAGCAAAACAACAGAGAGGAAAAAACCAGGCACAGATTAACCTCCCAACAACAGATTTTCCCAGGCTCAGGCAGGCCTTCAAATGCTAATGAAGGTGATCAGCTAAACATTCACACCTAACTGCAGCAGGGAAGAGCTCCTTTGCCCCACCCCAGCCATTCCACAGATATATAAACCCATTTTTCCTACTTCCAACAGACCTCACAACCTCTGAGGATGCTTGCCATAGATGCAGGCGAAACGTCAGGAGAAATGCCTCTAGAACATGGCTCTATAGCCCGAAAAAACCCACAAGAACCTATTACATGAATGCTTATGAATATCACATGTTCAAAGAATTGACTTCTAACAAGGTCATGCCTTTTCTTGACTAGTGGTTTTCAAAAGGTGGTCTCCACGTGTTCATGGAGATTCACATTTGCCAAACAGATGTGACATCATTTTTACCTTCTTCTTTTTTTTTAAAAAAAGATATTTATTAGTGAATAACATAAATGACATTACACAATTAAAAAAACCCCTTCTACTAAATGAAACACCAGGCCCGGACAGATTCTCAGCTGAATATTACAAAATATTCACAGAAATTTTGATAACACCCCTAAAAATAGTAATGAACAAAGCAATACATGATGGAAAAATACCAGACTCATGGAAAGTTGCAAATATAAAGGTAATACCAAAAGAAAATAAGATCTCCCTTCTAAATACTGAATATAAAATCTTCACGGGATTATTGGGTGCAAAGTTAAAGGAGGTACTAAAAGAAAGAATACATAAAGACCACCCAGGCTTTTTACCAGGGTGACATATCAAGGACAACATAAGGACAATATTAAATGCCATTGAGTATTATGATAAACACATTCAAAAAGAAGTGGGCTTTTTTGTTTTTAGATGCTGAAAAAGCCTTTGACAAGGTTAACTGGAATTTTATAATGGAATTGTTAAAAGAAACGGACATGGGCTATCAGTTTATTAATGCCATCGTTTTTACCTTTTTCAATAAGGTTATGGTGCACTTATTTCCAATAGATTATGGAATTTCCAATACCTTCTTCTCAATGCACCATATCCATCTCTAGAATTTTCAATAGACAAATTTTGAAGTCATCCAAAGGAGGGGAGACCTCGCCATCTCTCAAGACAATTGGTTCCATTGCCAAGGCTTTCTTACTACCTCAATGTTCCTTTGGATATCCAATCAAAATGTACTCCACTGAAACTTAAAACCATTAGACTAATTCCTACTTGAATTTCAGGCAGCAGAGAACAAGTCTGCTGCCTCCTTTTTGTGACAACCTTTGAAGTATTTAAAGAATGCCATCATGTCAATCCATACAATGGTAATTTCTCTTGGTTATCATTTAGGAAGGTCTTCTAAGGAGAAATAGTTATTTGGAGAAAAATGATCTTGAGGTTGCTAGAATAGCAGCACAACTCTGTACATTTCTGTTCAGAAGTCAATTTCAAGGGTATCTCTTATAGTTAGAGCAAATGATTCCAGCCTTTGAAATGTTTCTAGATTGCAGTTTTCATATTCCCTCACTACTGGCTAATATTTATGGGAGTTGGAGGACAAAAATAACATTAAACTGCAATGGTTCAATACTGTTATGCAGGGTTACATCCTAGCTACATATGAAAGCAGACTTCAATTAGTATTATAATTAAGTGTGAAAACAGCAGTCATAAATTCAGAAGTGATGGAGCCAAATTATGAGCAGTAGGAAAAAAATAATGTAGTGCTGTGTCAACAACATCCGGAGATGAAGATGAATCTTGTTAGGAGCTCTTTTAGCTCTACTTTCATCTGGGGGAAAAAGCTTGGGCTGATCCACCACTGATGGACTCTTACAATTCATTAAGATGCCTGTTAATTCAGTTATCTCTGGTCATAAAAGAAAAACATGAAAGCCAGTGAAGTGTCTACATGTCTAAATGGGGAAGAATAAGCACGTTGAGATTTCATATTTCTTTCACAAGTTCATGTTGAGGAGGACATCAATGCCCCCTGTTGTTCCTGCTGTGTTTCATCTGGTGTATACGATCACACACAATATACTTTGGCTGACACCTATGTCAATATTTATTGAATAGATAGTCACCTGAGCTCAGGGTTTAATCCTTTGTGGAGCTTGTTTGCTAATTGCTACAGGGAGGCTCATTAACGACAAGGCACATGAAGCCATCATCTGACAGGTAATTGATGGGGAATCGGAAAACTTGACAAGAAGCAGAATGGCTCTGCTTTGATTCCTTCCATTGATGGCTCTGAGTGAATGACAAACCACTAGAGAAGTGATGCAAAGTGTTCAAGGATGCTTTTTCATCCAGAGAAGGAAGGTGCTTCCCCAAGCTGTCCTCACTCAAAAAAGTGTGAAGGGAAAATCCTAAGTCATCTTGGCTTCAGTTCTGTTGTTTGTACAAGTTTTGGTAGAATGTGGGTATTAGATAAAGTTTCTATCTAGAGAAGACCCACTGGATTTGGAGCTGAAAAGTAGAGCATGGATGGGCAAATGTGAGAAGGCTAGTGTCTCCCAAGAGAACTTGAAAGACTATTGCACCCACCAGTTATTTTTAAAAAATGACAAAATAATAACCATGTGGATGCTTTCTTCATGGGGAGGTCATGGGGATGCTTTCTTCACATTCCCACCATAAAACAATCAGTCCCTCTGAGTATGTCATAACGTCACATCTACACAGGGCAAGCCACTTTACTGTAGATCTACCCTGGAACAACACCAGATCCTGCATATACCTGCTAAATCTGGAGCCCATATCCAGACAGTTTAGTGTCTGGAAACATATTGTCTAGTATGTCATCTCATTTTCCATGTTACTGTCACCAATTCCCATCAGCCACAGAGTTCTCTGTGAGTTCCAGTCCATTGCCTGTTACATGCTCTTGGATGATTCCAGCCAATCATGGAAAGTTTTGTGCACTTGATGAGGCACCCTTACAACCAGGAAGGAGAAGATAGATCAGCTCCCTCCTTCCTCCTGATCATGTCGATGCCCCATTTTGACATCAGGAGATGTGACTGCAGTGGTCAGGTGCTCACTGTCCTAGTTAGCTCTGATAGTGAGGATGAGGGGTTATTGGAAGGGCCAGTGTTGGAGTTGGAGACTAGCAACTCTCAGCAGTCCTACTAGACTTAGTTATTGCAGAAGATGAGCTTTCAGCAGTAGCTAACTATTAGGGCTGGGTAACCACGGAAAAATTTGTTTCTAAACTCGTTTCGTTTTTAGGGGGTCCATTGCATTTCGTTTTTTTAAAGAATTCCAAATTTTTTCTTTAAAAAAGTTCGAAATTTATGAAATTTCGTAAATTTCGAATTGATTCGTTAATGGCGGACGCGATTGCGCAATATGCTAAAAAAACCTCCAAATGGGACAGGGGGAACTTCTGAAGCTTCCCTCTCCCTCTGTTGTTGACTGTTGGTGTGATAAAACAAACAACAACTATATTATTATATATTATATTATTATATATTATATTATATTATATTATTATAATATTATTATGTTATATATTATTATATTATATTATATATATTATATTATATATTATATTACATATATTATATTATATTATATTATATATTTATATTATATTATATTATATATTTATATTATATTATTATATATTATATTATATTATTATAATATTATTATATTATATTATTGTATATTATATTATTATAATATATTGTATTATATATTATATACTAGCTTGGGGACCCGGCGTTGCCCGGGTTATTAGAGAAAGTGGGTAATGGTGGTTCTGTATGCCAAGTTTGGTCTTTATTGGTCTTTGGATAACGGCTGCATTATTTTCAGGAAGTGAGTGAAGGTACTTGAAGTCCCATCATCCATGGCCCATCCTCCTACAAACAGCAGCAGGATATAGAGTGGGTCATGGGGGCTCTGTGTGCCAAGTTTGGTCTTTATCAGTCATTAGATGAGGGTGGCAGTGGTGTCAGTAAGTGAGTGAAGGTACTGCAAGTCCCATCACCCAAAGTCCATCCCCTTTCAAACTGCAGCAGGACGTAAAGTGGGTCATGGGGGCTCTGTGTGCTAAGTTTGGTCTTGATCAGTCATTGGATGAGGATCACAGCAGTCTCAGAACATGGGTGAAGGTACTGCAAGTCCCATAATCCATAGTCTCCCTCAAACATGACCAGAATGTCGAGTTGGCCATGGGGGCTCTCTGTGCCAAGTTTGGTCTTTCTTGGTATTTGGATGAGTGTCACTGTGGTTTCAGGAAGTGAGTGAAGGTACTGCAAGTCCCATCATCCATGGTATGCCCTACTCCAAACCACAGTAGGATGTAGAGTGGGTCATGGGGGCTCTGTGTGCCAAGTTTGGTTTTGTTCGGACATTAGATGAGGGTTGCAGAGTCTTGGGAAGTGAGTGGAGGTACTTGAAGTCCCACATCCATAGTCTGTTCCCCAAATCACCAGAATGTTGAGTTGGCCATGGGGGTCTGTGTGCCAAGTTTGGTCTTCATCAGTCATTGGATGAGGGTCTCAGTGGTTTCACTGAGTGAAGGTACTCTAAGTCCCATTGTCCATGGTGCATCATCCTCCAAACCGTACCAGGATGTAGAGTGCATCATGGAGACCCGGTGTGCCAAGTTTGGTCCTTATCGGAAATTGGATGATGTTTTGCAGTGGTCTCAGGAATTGAGCGAAGGTACTGCAAGTCCCAAAATCCATGCACGATCCACAGTCAAACCTCACCAGGGCATAAAGTGGGTCATGAGAGGTCGATGTGCCAAGTTTGGTGTTGTTCAGTCATTGTTGAGGGTTGCAGCAGTCTCGGAAAGCGAGTAGAGGTACTTCAAGTCCCATCATCCATGGCATGCCCTACTTCAAACCATATTAGGATGTAGAGTGGGTCATGGGGGCTCTGTGTGCCAAGTTTGGTTTTGTTTAATAAATTAGATGAGGGTTGCAGCAGTCTTGGGAAGGGAGTGGAGGTACTTGAAGTCCCATCATCCATGGTCTGTCCTCCTCGAAAGTGCACCAGGATGTAGAGTGGGTCATGGGGACTCTCTGTGCCAAGTTTGGTCTTGATCAGTCATTGGCAAGGGTCTCAGTGGTCTCAGGAAGTGAGTGAAGTGACTGCAAGTCCCATCATCCATTGTCAAATTCTTCCAAACCGCACCAGGATGTAGAGTGGTTCATGCAGGCTCTCTGTGTAAATTGTGGTCCTGATCCATCATTGTTGGCAGTTGTAATGGTCTTAGGAAGGGAGTGCAGGTATTGCAAGTCCCATCGTCCATGGTGCATCCTCCTTCAAACTGCACCTGGATGTAGAGTGCGTCATGGAGACTCAGTGTGCCAAGTTTGGTATTTATTGGTAATTGGATGAGGGTTGCAGTGGTCTGAAGAATTGAGCAATGGTACTGCAAGTCCCATAATCCACGGTCCATCCCCGGCCAAACCACACCAGGACGTAAAGTGGGTCATGAGAGGTCTCTGTGCGAAGTTTGGTCCTGATCAGTCATTGGATAAGGTTGAGACAGCGGTCTCAGAATGTGAGTGGTGGTACTGCAAGTCCCATCATCCATGGTTCATCCTCCTCCAAACTGCAGTAGGATGTAGAGTGGGTGATGGGGGCTCTGTGTGCCTATTTCGGTCTGTATTGGGAGTGTTCTGACCCAGCCCCGGCCTTTCCTTTCCTCTCTTTCTCATCTCGGAATGTTGGATTTGAGGCTGGCCAATCAGAGACCATATGCAAATTTCCTTCTGTCATGCCCCGTTTCTGCCATGAACCCTCTTCTCCACCAGGGGCTCCTATTGAAGCTGGCCAATCAGAGACCATATGCAAATAGCACCACAGCGGCAGCCAATCAGAACGCTGCCACATACACCGCCCTCCCTCCACAATTCTGTCCGATACAAACACTCTTCTTTATTATATACTAGCTTGGGGACCCGGCGTTGCCCGGGTTATTAGAGAAAGTGGGTAATGGCGGTTCTGTATGCCAAGTTTGGTCTTTATTGGTCTTTGGATAATGGCAGCATTATTTTCAGGAAGTGAGTGAAGGTACTTGAAGTCCCATCATCCATGGGCCATCCTCCTACAAACAGCAGCAGGATATAGAGTGGGTCATGGGGGCTCTGTGTGCCAAGTTAGGTCTCTATCAGTCATTAGATGAGGGTGGCAGTGGTGTCAGTAAGTGAGTGAAGGTATTGCAAGTCCCATCATCCAAAGTCCATCCCCTTTCAAATTGCAGCAGGATGTAGAGTGGATCATGGGGGCTCTGTGTGCCAAGTGTGGTCTTGATTGGTCATTAGAAGAGAGTTGCAGCAATCTTTGGAAGGGAGTGGAGGTACTTGAAGTCCCATCATTCATGGTCTGTCCTCCTCCAAACTGCACCAGGATGTAGAGTGGGTCATTGGAGCTCCATGTGCAAGTTTAGTCTTGATTAGTCATTGGCGAGGGTCTCAGTGGTCTCAGGAAGTGAGCAAAGGTACTGCAAGTCCCATCATCCATCTCCAAAGTTTTCCAAATAACACCAGGACGTAAAGTGGGTCATGAGAGGTCTATGTGCCAAGTTTGGTGTTGATCCGTCATTGGATGAGGTTTGCAGAGGTCTCAGAATATGAGTGAAGGTACTGGAAGTTCCATCATCCATGGTCCACCCTTCTCCAAAACTGCAGCAGGATGTAGATTGGGTCATGGGGGCTCTGCGTGCCAAGTTTGGTCTTGATTGGTCATTAGATGGGTTTTGCAGCAGTCTTGGGTAGTGGAGGTACTTGAAGTCCTATCATCCATGGTCTGTCGTCCTCCAAACTGCTCCAGGATGTAGAGTGGGTCATTGAAGCTCCATGTGCCAAGTTTAGTCTTGATGAGTCATTGGCGTGGGTCTCAGTGGTCTCAGGAAGTGAGTGAAGTGACTGCAAGTCCCATCATCCATTGTCAAATTCTTCCAAACCGCACCAGGATGTAGAGTGAGTCATGCGGGCTCTCTGTGTAAATTGTGGTCCTGATCCATCATTGTTGGCAGTTGTAATGGTCTTAGGAAGGGAGTGCAGGTATTGCAAGTCCCATCGTCCATGGTGCATCCTCCTCCAAACTTCACCAGGATGTAGAGTGCATCATGGAGACTCAGTGTGCCAAGTTTGGCTTTTATCGGTAATTGGATGAGGGTTGCAGTGGTCTCAGGAATTGGGGAAAAGTACTGCAAGTCCCATAATCCATGGTCTATCCCCAGCCAAACACACACCAGGACGTAAAGAGGGTCATGAGAGGTCTCTGTGCAAAGTTTGGTCCTGATCAGACACTGGATGAGGTTAACAGCGGTCTCAGAATGTGAGTGGTGGTACTGCAAGTCCCATCATCCATGGTTCATACTCCTCCAAACTGCAGTAGGATGTCGAGTGGGTGATGGGGGCTCTGTGTGCCTATTTCGGTCTGTATTGGGAGTGTTCTGACCCAGCCCCCGGCCTTTCCTTTCCTCTCTTTCTCACCTCGGAATGTTGGATTTGAGGCTGGCCAATCAGAGACCATATGCAAATTTCCTTCTGTCATGCCCCGTTTCTGCCATGAACCCTCTTCTCCACCAGGGGCTCCTATTGAAGCTGGCCAATCAGAGACCATATGCAAATAGCACCACAGCGGCAGCCAATCAGAACGCTGCCACATACACCGCCCTCCATTCCTCTGTCCGATACAAACACTCTTCTTTATTATATACTAGCTTGGGGACCCGGTGTTGCCCGGGTTATTAGAGAAAGTGGGTAATGGTGGTTCTGTATGCCAAGTTTGGTCTTTATTGGTCTTTGGATAACGGCTGCATTATTTTCAGGAAGTGAGTGAAGGTACTTGAAGTCCCATCATCCATAGCCCATCCTCCTACAAACAGCAGCAGGATATAGAGTGGGTCATGGGGGCTCTGTGTGCCAAGTTTGATATGTATCAGTCATTAGATGAGGGTGGCAGTGGTGTCAGTAAGTGAGTGAAGGTACTGCAAGTCCCATCATCCAAAGTCCATCCTCTTTCCAAAGAGCAGCAGAATGTAGAGTGGATCATGGGGGCTTTATGTGCCAAGTTTGGTCTTGATTGGTCATTAGAAGAGGATTGCAGCAATCTTTGGAAGGGAGTGGAGGTACTTGAAGTCCCATCATCTATGGTCTGTCCTCCTCCAAAATGCAGCAGGATGTAGAGTGGGTCATTGGAGCTCCATGTGCCAAGTTTAGTCTTGATTAGTCATTGGCGAGGGTCTCAGTGGTCTCAGGAAGTGAGTGAAGTGACTGCAAGTCCCATCATCCATTGTCAAATTCTTCCAAACCGCACCAGGATGTAGAGTGAGTTATGCTGGCTCTCTGTGTAAATTGTGGTCCTGATCCATCATCGTTGGCAGTTGCAATGGTCTTAGGAAGGGAGTGCAGGTATTGCAAGTCCCATCGTCCATGGTGCATCCTCCTTCAAACTGCACCTGGATGTAGAGTGCGTCATGGAGACTCAGTGTGCCAAGTTTGGTCTTTATCGGTAATTGGATGAGCGTTGCTGTGGTCTCAGGAATTGCGCAAAAGTACTGCAAGTCCCATAATCCATGGTCTATCCCCAGACAAACACACACCAGGATGTAAAGTGGGTCATGAGAGGTCTATGTGCCAAGTTTGGTCCTGATCAGACATTGGATGAGTTTAACAGCGGTCTCAGAATGTGAGTGATGGTACTGCAAGTCCCATCATCCAAAGTCGATCCTCCTTCAAACTGCAGCAGGATGCAGAGTGGGTCATGGGGGCTCTGTGTGCCAAGTTTGATCTTGATCGGACATTAGATGAGGGTTGCAGCTGTCTTGGGAAGGAGTGGAGGTACTTCAAGTCCCATCATCCATGGTCTGTCCTCCTCAAAAGTGCACCAGGATGTAGAGTGGGTCATGGGGACTCTGTGTGCCAAGTTTGGGCTTTATCGGTAATTGGATGAGCGTTGCAGTGGTATGAAGAATTAAGCAATGGTACTGCAAGTCCCATAATCCACGGTCCATCCCCGGCCAAACCACATCAGGACGTAAAGTGGGTCATGAGAGGTCTCTGTGCGAAGTTTGGTCCTGATCAGTCATTGGATAAGGTTAACAGAGCGGTCTCAGAATGTGAGTGGTGGTACTGCAAGTCCCATCATCCATGGTCATGCTCCTCCAAACTGCAGTAGGATGTAGAGTGGGTGATGGGGGCTCTGTGTGCCTATTTCGATCTGTATTGGGAGTGTTCTGACCCAGGCCCCGGCCTTTCCTTTCCTCTCTTTCTCATCTCGGAATGTTGGATTTGAGGCTGGCAAATCAGAGACCATATGCAAATTTCCTTCTGTCATGCCCCGTTTCTGCCATGAACCCTCTTCTCCACCAGGGGCTCCTATTGAAGCTGGCCAATCAGAGACCATATGCAAATAGCACCACAGCGGCAGCCAATCAGAACGCTGCCACATACACCGCCCTCCCTCCACAATTCCTCTGTCCGATACAAACACTCTTCTTTATTATATACTAGCTTGGGGACCCGGCGTTGCCCGGGTAATTAGAGAAAGTGGGTAATGGTGGTTCTGTATGCCAAGTTTGGTCTTTATTGGTCTTTGGATAATGGTTGCATTATTTTCAGGAAGTGAGTGAAGGTACTTGAAGTCCCATCATCCATAGCCCATCCTCCTACAAACAGCAGCAGGATATAGAGTGGGTCATGGGGGCTCTGTGTGCCAAGTTTGGTATGTATCAGTCATTAGATGAGGGTGGCAGTGGTGGCAGTAAGTGAGTGAAGGTACTTCAAGTCCCATCATCCAAAGTCCATCCTCTTTCAAAGAGCAGCAGAATGTAGAGTGGATCATGGGGGCTTTATGTGCCAAGTTTGGTCTTGATTGGTCATTAGAAGAGGATTGCAGCAATCTTTGGAAGGGAATGGAGGTACTTGAAATCCCATCATCCATGGTCTGTCCTCCTCCAAACTGCACCAGGATGTAGAGTGGGTCATTGGAGCTCCATGTGCCAAGTTTAGTCTTGATTAGTCATTGGCGAGGGTCTCAGTGGTCTCAGGAAGTGAGTGAAGTGACTGCAAGTCCCATCATCCATTGTCAAATTCTTCCAAACCGCACCAGGATGTAGAGTGAGTTATGCGGACTCTCTGTGTAAATTGTGGTCCTGATCCATCATTGTTGGCAGTTATAATGGTCTTAGGAAGGGAGTGCAGGTATTGCAAGTCCCATCGTCCATGGTGCATCCTCCTTCAAACTGCACCTGGATGTAGAGTGCGTCATGGAGACTCAGTGTGCAAGTTTGGTCTTTATCGGTAATTGGATGAGCGTTGCTGTGGTCTCAGGAATTGCGCAAAAGTACTGCAAGTCCCATAATCCATGGTCTATCCCCAGACAAACACACACCAGGATGTAAAGTGGGTCATGAGAGGTCTATGTGCCAAGTTTGGTCCTGATCAGACATTGGATGAGTTTAACAGCGGTCTCAGAATGTGAGTGATGGTACTGCAAGTCCCATCATCCAAAGTTGATCCTCCTTCAAACTGCAGCAGGATGCAGAGTGGGTCATGGGGGCTCTGTGTGCCAAGTTTGATCTTGATCAGACATTAGATGAGGGTTGCAGCTGTCTTGGGAAGGGAGTGGAGGTACTTCAAGTCCCATCATCCATGGTCTGTCCTCCTCAAAAGTGCACCAGGATGTAGAGTGGGTCATGGGGACTCTGTGTGCCAAGTTTGGTCTTGATCGGTAATTGGATGAGGGTTGCAGTGGTCTCAAAAATTGAGCAAAGGTACTGCAAGTCCCATAATCCATGGTCCATCCTTGGCCAAACCACACCAGGACGTAAAGTGGGTTATGAGAGGTCTATGTGCCAAGTTTGGTCCTGATCAGTCATTGGATGAGGTTAACAGCGGTCTCAGAATGTGAGTGGTGGTACTGGAAGTCCCATCATCCATGGTTCATACTCCTCCAAACTGCAGTAGGATGTCGAGTAGGTTATGGGGGCTCTGTGTGCCTATTTCGGGCTGTATTGGGAGTGTTCTGACCCAGCCCCCGGCCTTTCCTTTCCTCTCTTTCTCATCTCGGAATGTTGGATTTGAGGCTGGCCAATCAGAGACCATATGCAAATTTCCTTCTGTCATGCCCCGTTTCTGCCATGAACCCTCTTTTCCACCAGGGGCTCCTATTGAAGCTGGCCAATCAGAGACCATATGCAAATAGCACCACAGCGGCAGCCAATCAGAACGCTGCCACATACACCGCCCTCCACAATTCCTCTGTCCGATACAAACACTCTTCTTTATTATATATATAGATATAGATATAGATATAGATTATTATATTATATTATGAAATAATTATGAAATAATTACGAAAATTGTTTCGATTCTTAATTATTCCTTACAGAATGGCTCAATATCGGATCGTAAGCTAATTTAAATACGAATTAATAACGAATTACGAAATTAACGAATGAAACCGCCCAGCCCTACTAACTATCATTTCCCAGCAAAAGGCACAAGAAGAAGCCATTACATCAAGGTAGTCTGATGAAGGGTTAAGTGCTTCAACTCTTTCAGAATACAGATTAGAACATACTGCAACCCGCAGATCTGCCCAAGTTTCTCCACACAAGCAACATCTGAGAACATAGGATAAAAGGTTCTCGTGGTTTCAGTTTTGTTGCAGGTGACAACATATTTTCTTTGTGGTATAACTCTGAACTCCTTGGATTATTAGCCTTGTTGACTCTGGACTGCACTTTGGCTTCTTTGTTTTAGATCTTGTCTTCAACTTCAGACTCTGCTATCTTTGGACTTCCAGCTTTGTCAACTTCAGATTGGAATCCTGTTTCCTGTTTGTTTGGAATGCTTTGGTGTGACACAATAATTTGGACTCTGAACTTGGAATTTATCTCACTCCCAAGGTTTAGTGCATGTGCTAAAACTATCAGCCTTTAATATTGGGACTTTATTGAAATCTTATGTTGTTTGTTTGACTGGGACTTAGTATAACATGACACCCACAACGCACTTCTTGGTTGTGGGAAGTGCATGGGAATAAGCCATCTCCTTACCCTGCACTTAACAGTTCTGGGAAAGGGTGATGGCAGCCTGGACCAGGGGTCTTCAAACTTTTTAAACAGAGGGCCAGGTCAGAGTCCCTCAAACTGTTGGAGGGCCGGATTATAATTTGAAAAAAACTTGAATGAATTCCTATGCACACTGCACATATCTTATTTGTACTACAAAAACACTTTAAAACAATACAATAATTAAAATGAAGAACAATTTTAACAAATATAAACTTATTAGTATTTCAATGGGAAGTGTGGGCCTGCTTTTGCCTAATGAGATAGGATTGTTGTTGTTGTTGTGTGCTTCCAAGTCATTTCAGGCTTAGGTTGACTCTGAGTGAGGGCTGGGTAAATGACCTTGGAGGGCCGTATCTGGCCTCTGGGCCATAGTTTGAGAATCCCTGGTCTGGACAATGGATTAGGTCAAAATAGACTTCCATGAAGTCCCACAATGGTTCCAACTTTCTTGCAAATTCCATAAAAGTTGGGTCAAGGCCAGAAACTCAAGATAATCTTTGAATGTCTATTGTATTGTGGGTTAAAGGTAAATCCAGGTTGTCTTGTTAGTATAGACAAGGAAATATATCTTAGGGAACCTCTCTATATGGGATGAGCTGTGGTATATGGTTAGAATAGCAGTGTAGACCTTTGACTGTATCATGACTAATTATGGCAGTGTCCTCCCAGCTGGAAGGGTGCTAACGTTAGTCATGACTCACTCAACCTTTTTGCTCCAATGGGTCTACTCTGAGTAAGTCTATATTTTGATATGGCCAAAAGATAATTGTGATACCACTTTTTAACGATGCATTACATCTACAAATTATGATTGCATAAGAAGTTGAGATATTTATTTGTGACACTGAAGACTCCTGCGAAGCTCAACCAATCAATGTCATGGAAGCCGCAGAGCCAGATTTAACAGATTTGTCTGGCACCAGACCAGATGCTAAGCCTGTGGACTTACAAAGATTGTGATTCATGACATTGGATAGGCAACACTGGACTCTTGGATTAAAGGCTGAGATCTGGGTCTATACCACACACAGCAAGAAATTGAAATGTGTTGAAAGATGGATACATTTACAAAGCTCTTTAACAGTGTGAAACAAGACATTAAGGGAAAGAATGGGGCCAAGTTCCCCTGTAAAACCGTGAAGCTGAAAACTTCAGAAGCTGATTTTCTGAGAATTACAAGCTGGTACAAATGGAGGACAGAGACAGCCCAATGTAGGAGTGTTGTACACATTTCCAGCATTCAGATGAGACCTTTCAGTGCATCTCACAAACCAATCGATGCCTGTCTTAACTATGTGGAAGGAAAGGCACAATGCCTGGCAGCTGGATTTGGCTTCCCTATAGAGAGGGTGGATAGGATATCTCTTTGTGCAAGACTGGAAAAGACACAACTGCTAATTCAGCCACCAAATTGCATGAACATAGTGCCTCAATAGCATTGTGGCGTGTGACCCTTCAAAATAAATGAATCTTGCAATGTTACTTCTACTGTTACTCTCTTTAAAATGCATCATAACTCATGTTAATTTACTAACACTACTTACTTACTAAGTTCTTGTGGGTTTTTTCGGGCTATATGGCCATGTTCTAGAGGCATTTCTCCTGACGTTTCGCCTGCATCTATGGCAAGCATCCTCAGAGGTGAGGTCCTCACCTCTGATGACCTCACCTCTGAGGATGCTTGCCATAGATGCAGGCGAAACATCAGGAGAAATGCCTCTAGAACATGGCCATATAGCCCGAAAAAACCCACAAGAACTTAGTGATTCCAGCCATGAAAGCCTTCGACAATACTACTTACTTACTTACTTTACTTTATTTATATACCGCTTTTCTCAGCCCTCAGGTGACTCAAAGCGGTGAACAACATCAATACAAAACATCACGAGACAAGTATAGGGCAATTAAAAACAATTGCAACATAAATCATTAAACATCCGTATAACAATCATTAGCGCCTCAACAGTAAAATCAGAATCCAGTCTCATCATCCATTATTCCGTATTCCTATGTTCAATTACACTGTTTAATCAAATGCTTGTTCGAACAGCCAGGTCTTCACTTTCCTCTAAAACGCCAGCAGGGAGGGAGCCGATCTGATATCTGCAGGCAAGGCGTTCTACAGCCAAGGGGCCACCACTGAGAAGGCCCTGTCTCTCATCCCCGCCAAGCACGCCTGTGATGCAGGCGGGATTAATGTCATTGTGAATGCACTAAAACTTCCTAGAAAATACAACAAAATCAAAAGCAGTTTTATTTATTTTATTTATTTACTATATTTCTATACCGGCATTCTCAGCCCGAGGGCAACTTATGGCAGTTAACAAAATGGCACAATTCGATGCCCACAATAATATAAAAACAGTTGAAACATTTAAACAAGATAAAAAAAATCACTAAAAAATAACACCAATAAAAGCATCAATAAAAACATAGATCCTTCGCATCTCATTACCAAAATCATTATCCAGTCATTCCAAGATTAGAGTTTGTCTGCTACACTTCATTTGGAAAAGCCTGCTTAAATAGCCGGGTTCTGACTTTTTAAATAAAATGTTAAGAGGGTGGGGGCTGATCTAATGTCCCTGGGGAGGGCATTCCACAGCTGAGGGACCACTGCTGAGAAGGCCCTGTCTCTCGTCCCCGCCAACCGAACCTGTGAATATGGCGGGACTGAGAGCAGGGCCTCCCCAGAAGATCTTAAATTCCTTTAGAATTAATGCAGTTTGACACCACTTTAACTGACATGACTCAATGCTCAGGAGTCATGGGAGTTGTAGTTTGGTGTGCTACCAGCATTCATTGTTGGAGAAGACTAAAGACTTCCTAAAACAACTCTCATGATTCCATAGCATTGAGCCATGCCAGTTAATGTCAGGTTAAAAGGTAAAGGTAGTCCCCTGACATTAAGTCCAGTCATGTCTGACTCTGGGGTGTGGTGCTCATCTCCATTTCTAAGCCGAAGAGCCAGCGTTGTCCGTAGACACCTCCAAGGTCATGTGGCCGGCATGACTGCATGGAGCGCCGTTACCTTCCCGCTGAAGCGGTGCCTATTGATCTACTCACATTTGCATGTTTTCGACTGCTAGGTTGGCAGAAGCTAGGGCTGACAGCGGAAGCTCACGCCGCTCCCCGGAATCGAACCTGCGACCTTTTGATCAACAAGCTCAGCAGCTCAGTGCTTTAACCCACTGCGCCACGGTTAAAAGGCATTAATTCTACAGTGTAGATCAGGCATGGGCCAACTTGGGCCCTCCAGGTGTTTTGGACTTCAACTCTCACAATTCCTAACAGCCTCAGGCCCCTTCCTTTCCCCCCTCAGCTGCTTAAGTGGAAAAGGAAAGGGAAAAAGAAAAGAAATGGACCTGAGACTATTAGGAATTGTGGGTGCTGAAGTCCAAAACACCCGAAGGGGATATTTGCCCATGCCTGGTGTAGATACACTCAAGTTATGTTTTGCCTCCTCAGCCTCTAATTTCTTATATTATTTTAATGGTCCATTCTCGCCAGCCCAAGACCCGCTCACTAGAAGATGCCCTTCGCAGTTACAAGTTCACAGATATTGACCTCACTGCATATCAACAAAATGCTCCAGAAACAAGAGAAACCAATGTCGTCTATCTGTTTCCTTTTGCTCCCCAGGCTCTGAGATATTAAAACATTTCATCAACACAGGTGAGCTTGTTTGTATAGACATTTTACTACCCAGTGTATTTTTTATTTTTATTTTTTTCAAAGGAAAAATAAAGGAACTACAATCCCATAATCTGCCTGGTTCCTAATGTGACTGAAAGAACGAGCCTGGGATTTATTAGAAATTCAAGTCAGTAAGCTCTCTGGCTGAGCAATTAATCATTGACATGAAGGAATTTCTTCTCTCCAGGTGGGGAGCCCATCTAAAAAAAATACCCAAGAAAAATAATCAGGCTAATTAATTCTTATCTGCAAAGAGCAATTAGATAGGCGACCTTTTATATATTTTTTTAGAAAGGGGACTTTCACCCCTAGCAAAGAGCCTGGCTCTTAAACAGAATAAAGCGACTGAACATCTCTTTGCTGATTCCTCTCCATAATGAAACTGAGATCATAGGGATGAAAATTTTGGAGGCGGGAGAAGTCTAAGTGAGTTGGTTAATCAGGGCTCTTTTGGGTATATAATTTAAAGTGATTTTATTTTTTGAAATGATTATGGAAAATCGATACATATACTCCCATTCCCTTCCTAGCTTTGTTGTTGTTGTTGTTGTTTGTTTTTGTTTAGTTTTGTTTTTGTTCTTTTTTTTTTTTGCAGCTCTAGTCAAACACAAGAAGAAAATCTGAAGTCAATATTTTCAAAAGAATTTCCATACAGAATTTTACCAAGTGGATTCAAGTGAAAACATTGCAGCAACAAAACGCGTGGAATACATCTCACCACATTAAAATAGTGGATGTGGCTCTTAATGAGACATGTCACATCATCACAGGATGTCTACACCTTATACCACTAGAGAAATTATGCTGCTTAGAATAATTTTTGCACCACCTGACATCTGTCGGGAAGCAGCAGCATGTAGTGAAAGGACTTGGCCATTGACATCTCCAACCCATCCTCTGTTTCTAAATCAATCAGCATGCCAATATCTTAAATCAAGAAACAGCTTCCTAAGATCTACAGAGATAATCAAAGGAACATCTCAGCAAGCGAGAGTCCAAAAGTGGCAGGCTAAAACCTGGATCCCCAACCCATGGCTGAGATCACATGAGGAATTCCCGCCTGGGCACACAGAAGATGGGGCGACTTGAAAGGCACTGAACAAGCTTCTCTCTGGCACCACGAGATGAAGCCAAGCCTAAGAAATTGGGCTACAAAGTGGAGCCCATTGCATGTGAGTGCAGAGAAGAGCAAACCACAGACCACCTATTACAATGCAGTCTGAGCCCTGCCACATGCACAATGGAGGACCTTCTTACAGCAACACCAGAGGTACTCCAAGTGACCAGTTTCTGGTCAAAGGACATTTAGCATAATGCCAAGTTTTAAACTTTGCTTGTGTTTTTAAATATACCTTCAATTTGCTTCTGACACGATAAATAAATAAGTAATGAAAGAAAGGGCATGGAAAGATATCTGCTCCCTTTTCTCCTTTCGTGGAAGTTCCTAACCATTTCTTTGAATGGACATTTCATTCCTGTCTTGTGTTTTGTTGTCTTCAAGTTTTAATGCATCCCTACATCAAAGGATATGCTCTAGAATATTCTGTTTTGTCGATACACAGGTTCTTCCATGGAAGTGCTTAGCTAAGAGTAGTGGTTACAACATGGAGGATGAGGTGATGGTCATCTTCCCCCTCCCTCCTCACCTGATCACCCCTGCCTCTGTCTCTGGTGACCACCCCAACATGGATGGTGCCACACCATGTTTTGCAATCCTAGCCAGTTTGGACTCCTTCCTGCCTTCTCAGCAGTTGAGAGACTCCTCGTGTGGCCCATGCTTGGGGCCAATCACGTACAGGTATGACATGTTGAACTAGCCCCATAGTATGGGTTAGTGTAGATCTGGTCTTACACTCTTTCTAATTGAGAATAGGAAAATGTGAACGTATTCTTACCCCTTGCAGTTCTGTCTCTCTGTTGTAAGAGACAACACCCATATTCCTCATGCTAGAACAGTGTTTCTCAACTTGGGGGTCAGGACCCGTGTGGGGGTCATAAGGGGTTGTCATAGGGGTTACCAAAGACCATCAGAAAACGCAGTATTTTATTTTGCTTCATGGGGGTTCTGTGTGGGAAGTTTGGCCCAATTCTGTTGTTGGTGGGGTTCAGAATGCTCTTTGATTGTAGCTGAACTATAAATCCCAGAAACTACAACTTCCAAATGGCAAGGTCTATTTCCCCCAAACTCCACCAGTGTTCACATTTGGGCACATTGAGTATCTGTGCCAATTTTGGTCCAGATCCATCATTGTTTGAGTCCACAGTGCTCTCTGGATATAGGTGAACTACAGCTCCAAAACTCAAGGTCAGTGCCCACCATACCCTTCCAGTATTTTCTGTTGGTCACGGGAGTTCTGTGTGCCAAGATTGGTTCAATTGCATCATTGGGGGAGTTCAAAATGCTCTTTGATTGTAGGTGAACTATAAATCTCAGCAACTACAACTCCCAAATGACAAAATCGATCTCCCCAACCCCACCAGTATTCAAATTTAGGTATATCGGGTATTTGTGCCAAATTTGGTCCAGTAAATGAAAACACATCCTGCATACATCAGATATTTACATTACGATTCACAACAGTAGCAAAATTACAGTTAAATAATTTTATGGTTGGGGGTCACCACAACATGAAGAACTGTATTAAGGGGTTGAGCATTAGGAAGGTTGAGACCCACTGTGCTAGAGGTATCCATAAGCAGATTTCAATAGCCAAGTTCCTCCAGGAATCATCAGACTCCTCTGTTTATTCATAAGAGATCCTAGAGTAATTGATTTGGGCTTATCTGGGCTTTAAAGATATCAATCTGAATGTTTGCTTATGAAATATTAGAGCAACTAGATTAAGAGAAGTCACGTCTGTTAGAGAGGATCTAGTCTTTTGCCTTCAAGGGACTGACTTGAACTCACCAAAGTGTTTTCTTCCTCCAACGTCCTTTCCCTCTGCCCATCCCTTTGTGGCAAGTTGTTGTTGTTGTTTTTGTCGTGTCAGGAGCAACTTGAGAAACTGCAAGTCGCTTCTGGTGTGAGAGAATTGGCCATCTGCAAGGACGTTGCCGAGGGGATGCCTGGATGATTTGATGTTTTTATCATCCTTGTGGGAGGCTTCTCTCATGTCCCCGCTTGAGGAGCTGGAGCTGATAGAGGGAGCTCATCCACCTCTCCCCGGATTCGAACCTGCGACCTGTCGGTCTTCTGTCCTTCCAGCACAGGGGTTTAATCAACTGCACCACCGGGCCTCACCGGGGGCATTTGTGCCAAGTGCAATCCAGTATGCTTTCCTTAAACACATCACTCCTAGTACAAGATTGATCTCTGGTCAGGATGTCTGGAGACATGTTCCATGATTTAGTTCAACTTTGAACAATAAAAAAATATTGGAACAGCTGCAAGTGCTTGTTAGGGTGACCAAAGTGTGCACAAGTGAATGTGCCAGGATTTGATGAATAACGTCCCAAGTATTTCCCGAACAAATGGGCAAACTTGAGCCCTCTGAACTACCATTTCCACAATAGGCTACAAGAAATGGGAGTCGCAGGCCCATAGCACATTTTGATCATGGGTTTCTGATCAAGACTCCCAAAGGAAATAAATGAATCAGCACTCCACTAGATTAAGGGGAAGTTGAATTGTGTTCCATAGTCCAATGTGAGGAAACAATGGAGTACTTTATTTGGAAGTGTGGGAGACAGTAACACCTCACTCAAGGAAGACAAACCCAAACAACAGCCAATCCCACTCCAAGGGCACAAAGAGAAAGAGAAGTGAGAAAAGAAATGGACCAAGTAGCTTTATTTCATAATTATTTAAGCATAGAACTCATGTAGGTAAAAGGTAAAGGTTTTCCCCTGACATTAAGTCCACTTGTGTCCGACTCTGGGGGTTGGTGCTCATCTCCATTTCTAAGCTCAAGAGCCGGCGTTGTCCGTAGACACCTCCAAGGTCATGGAACGCCCATGAAATGCCATATAACACCAGTGCTGCAACATTTACATTGGCTTCCAACTGAGTACCATGGCCTGTATAAGATGTTAGTTCTGACCTTTAAAATTCTTTACAGCCAGGGTCCATCGGACCTTAGGAATCGCCTCTCCTTCTCCCATCATCGGAGGTCGCAACGACCAGCCCAACGCAACTTACTCTATATACCGGGTCCTAGAGAAGTGCACTTGGAAAGTACCAGATGCAGGGCTTTTTCTATTTCTGCCCCTGCCTTATGGAATTCCTTGCCACCCTACATGAGAGCCATGCGCGACTTAGGGCCTTTTACTCTCGCACTTAAGCCCTGGCTTTTTACTAGAGCATTCGATCTCTGTTAATTTTTAAATTCTGTATGTATGTATTTTATCTTTTACAATTTAGCTGTAAATTGCCTAGAGCATTCTCGGATGGAGGGCGATTAATAAGTAATTAAATATAATGAAGATGATGATGATGATGACTATATGGAGCACCGTTACCTTCCCGCCAGAGCAGTTCCTATTGATCTACTCACATTTGCATGTTTTAGAACTGCTAGGTTGGAAGAAGAAGAAGAAGAAGAAGAAGAAGAGGAGGAGGAGGAGGAGGAGGAGGAGGAGGAGGAGGAGGAGGAGGAGGAGGAGGAGGAGGAGGAAGAACTTTATTTTTCTACCCCGCGTCCATCTCCCCGAAGGCACTCGGGGCAACTTACATGGGGCCAAGCCCAGGCAAAAAAAAACAATTAAAAACAGAACAATAACAAATTACAAATTAAAATAGCATAAAACGGCATAACAATAATAACCAAGCATCAAGCAAGCAGAAGCTGGAGCTAACAGCAGGAGCTCACCCTGCTCCTCGGATTCGAACCACCGTCCTTTTGGTCAGCAAGTTCAGCAGCTCAGTGCTTTAACCCACTGCTCCCTCAACTCATGTATCTATGTGGAATACCTTCCAAAATGACGATGACCACCACCACCACAACAACAAGAACAACAACAACAGCAGCAGCAGCAACAACAACAATTTTATTACCCAACAAGGCAGGGTACAACATTATCAATGCATGAGATAAAAAACTATTAAAACACACACAAGATACACAGTTTTAAAATACAAATTAAAATCTACTAATGAAAGGCAGAATAAAATCCACAACTTAAAACTAACTTCCTTTGGATATGCAAAGCTATGAACAATAGTGAACCTAATTCAGCTATAATACCAGGACATATTTTGACAAACATGGATAAATGAAATCACAGATATTGTCCCATGGATATATACTGATCATATTCGAATAATAATAATAAGAAAACTATTGAGTGTGGAAATGGAAAAGTGACCAAACAGAATCACCATAACCTATACTAACAAATAGTGGATACAGTGAGACATCCTTAGAAACAGTATTGATACTGTATTGTCGAAGGCTTTTATGGCCGGAATCCATGGGTTGTTGTAGGTTTTTCCGGGCTATATGGCCATGTTCTGGAGGCAAAGAAACCATGAAAATGAACAAAATCTGGCTACCAGTATTAAGAAACTAAAAAATTACAACAGCAAAACAACAGAGGGGAAGCAAACAGTCACATAAAATCACTCTCAGCAAAAGATTCCCCCCAGGCACTTCCAAGCCATTGAATGCAAATCAAGGTGATCAGCTGAAACATTCACAGCTAGCCCCAGCAAACAAAAGTCCTTTGTCTCACCCTGGTCATTCCACAGATATATAAACCCATTTTTCCTAGTTCCAACAGACCTCATTACCTCTGAGGATGCTTGCCACAGATGCAGGCGAAACGTCAGGAGAAAAATTGCCTCCAGAACATGGCCATATAGCCCGGAAAAACCTACAACAACCCACAGTATTGATATTGTTACCCATGTTCTTAAAAAAATCCTTTAAAGTGCTTATGGGTCTCTCTAGGTCATCCAGTGCAATCCCATGGTATGATTCCAACCCAAATATAGATCAAATATAGAGTTTTTTTCTCTATTATCTTGCATTTGAGTTATCCATAGGAGGTCTTGGAACATATTCCCTGTGGATACTGGGGTTATACTTTGTAGACAAAGGTTATTAACTCTAACATGGAGTCTCCAGGAAAGAGAGTGAACCATCACCAAGTTTGGCTCTTCAGTCTAAGTAAGTAGAAGACTAGATCTGAAGCTTTAAAAGGTCAGGGAGTCTCACATTGCCTTCCTGGATCATGCAGTTGAGTAAGACGGAT
Source organism: Anolis sagrei ordinatus (assembly GCF_025583915.1). Lineage (NCBI taxonomy): Eukaryota > Metazoa > Chordata > Lepidosauria > Squamata > Anolidae > Anolis > Anolis sagrei. The sequence continues at coordinate 21,685,822 of NW_026844367.1, read as the reverse complement.
CTTCCTATTGTTATGTGATTTCATCTCCTCAAGAACAGTGGGTTTGGGGACCTGGTGTGCCAAGATTCAAAAGACTAAAATGAAACATGGATAGGTTGATGACAAAGATGTTTGTTCACCTTAGCCAAAGGGGATGTCAGCAGAGTCTGCATTCCAAAAACGGACCAAACAAAATTACAAACAGCCAGATGTATGTATTGCATTTTGACAACTATTTGAAACAATCGACTTTGCCGCTCTGACTGCTGATTGGTCCAAACCAGGATCTGCTCATTGATTGGTGGAGACGCACCATCCATCATCACTTCTGATTCAGAAACCTGGAGGATATCTCTCCTTTCTTACAAACTATAACCGGTCGCCTTGTTTTGAATAGTTTCATCACCAACCTCTAGAAGGTATTTTAATGAATAACTGTCTGGAGGTTGTCCTTAGGAATGGGTTAGTGTCTCCTTGTGTTTCCTATTTGAAGGAGATAACAACAGGTTTCGAGTGGATTCACAGGAATTTTGTTTATTTATCATGTCAGAAGTGAATTGAGAATACAGTTATAATGCATTAAAAGAACTACAAGCAAAGTTAAAAACTTGGCATTATACTAAAATAGAAACTGGCCACTTAGAGTGTCTCTGGGGTTGTTGCAAGAAGGTCCTCCCTTGTGCATGCGGCAGGACTCAGACCGCATTGTAGTCGGTGGTCTGTGGTTTGCTCTTCTCCACACTCACATATCATGGACTCCACTTTGTGGCCCCATTTCTTAAGGTTGGCTCTGCATCTCATGATGCCAGAGCATAGTCAGTTCACCGCCTTCCATGTCACCCAGCCTTTCTCATCTGGTCTCAGCCGTGGGTTGAGGATCCGGGTTTTAGCCTGCCCCTTTTGGACTCTTGTTTGCTGAAGTGTTCCTGCAAGTATCTCTATAACTCTTAGGAAGCTATTTCTTGATTTAAGGCATTGGTTTCCTGGATGATATCCGAACAGAGGGGCAGAGATGTCCATGCCTTGGCCCTTTCATTACAGGCTGCTACTTCTTGATGGATGTCAGGTGGTGCAATACTGGCAAAACAGTGTAATTTTTCCAGCGGCATAGGGCATAGACATCCTGTGATAGGGCATAGACGTCCTGTCATTAAGAGCCACGTCAACTGTTTTAACATGGTGAAACAGGCCCGTAGCCAGGATTTCGTTTCGGGGGGGGGGGGGGCTAAAAAATTTTCAGGGGAGGTTTCGGGGGGGGCTGAGTTTCGGGGGGGGGGCTGAGTCTGAGTGAAAGAGGGTCTAGCCTAGCAAACCTTTTGTATCATTACCCAAATATCCCCATGCATATGGGATATATTGAGTATGGTGATCAGATCATGATATGAATAAACGTAAGTTTAAATAATGCACCAGTAAGGCCTTTTCGCGAACCACCATGAGAATTTCGGGGGGGGGGGGGCTGAAGCCCCCCGAGCCCCCCCCCCTGGCTACATGCCTGTGGTGAAATGTATTCCACCCTGAGCATGGATACTCAGCAGCAGAGTGGCACAGTGCAAGGGCAGATGCCTTCACTGTGTCTGGTTATGATCCTAGGTTGTGCCAGTCAGCTTTCATATGATGTTATTTCTAGCACCCACTTTTTGCTTGATATTTAAGCAGAGCATGTTCCAGAGTGACTCCCAGGTATTTTGGTGTGCTGCAATGCTCCAGTGGAATTCTTTGCCAGGTAATCCTCAGAGCTCGAGATGCTTAATTCAATGAATTGAACTGTGGGGACAAAATTATAAAATATACAGCCATCTTTTTTGATAATACCTCCAGTCTATTGCTCCATTTTTATGCTCAAATTATACAAAAGTGGGGGATCAGTTTTGTTCATTGAAATGGATTTGGGTGGGATCACCATTCTCTCTCTCTTTCTTTCTCTCTTTCTCTTTTTCCTTTCTCAATTTCTATCTAACTCTGCCCCCTTTTTCCTTCTAGAGGGTCTATGCTTCAGTAGCTGAAATGATTGGAGATGACGCAAGCTCTTGGAGGCAAGCTTTCAGGCCTCTTGCTCAGCCTAACGTAAGTAAGCATCATCTTGTTAACAACTTCTTCCTACCCCATCTGCAATGGCAAAGGAATCCATTATATTTTCCTACTCTCTTGGGACAGGAAAGGTCTCCTGCATCATTACTCCTAGGCAAATGCAACTGACTCCACCACATATCCTAATTTGCTTGCCATAATTATAGGTCGCTCACCCTGGAATGTGTGTGTGTATGGATGTGTGTGTGTATTCATTCTTATCAATCATAAATAAGGAAGTAGTGAATCGCATGGGATGGCAATATCTGAATTATTATGGAAATGAGAATTGCATAAGGCTACGACGGATGACAAAAGGCAAAACTGGAGCCTGTCCAACAACGTTCTATTTAGCAACCATATAGGAGTTCAAACAAATTGCTTATGTTAATGTCCTGAGGTACTTGCAAAAAAATATATGAATAGATTGCAATTAATCCCTCCTACCCCACCTTCACTGAATTCTTCTTATTCTATCCTTGGAGTCAGGATCAGATGTGGATGAAAAGCAAAGTCTCCCTTCGATTGCATGTGGCAATCGAAAGGACGGCGCTATATATATATAGTCTCTGTCTATATATATATATATATATATATAGACAGAGACATAGCAGTGGGAGCGTGGCCATCTCCCAATTCATTCTGCTGACAGTGCTTTTGCAACTTAAAGCTGTTTTATTAATTATGTTTGACATTTCCTTAATTAGTTTCATTTACAGCCCATCAGCGCCTAGCAGACAATAGCCCCATACATCATTTTAGTAGAGGGCTGCAATGCCTACAGATTGTTTTTTGTATTTTTGTATTTTTGGGAGAAAGAAAGAAAGAAAGAAAAAGAAAGAAAGAAAGAAAGAAAGAAAGAAAGAAAGAAAGAAAGAAAGAAAGAAAGAAAGAAGAGAAAAACAATAACAAAAGGTCACTTTTATACATGATTCCTTGCTCTGTCTTTTTTTTTCCAAAGGAAAGATGAAAACAAACCAACTTGTGTCCCTGGAGCACAACAGCATGGAAATATTCCTGTGTGAACATGGAGTTCCAGAAACTTATATAGAATGCTTGATCAATTTCTAATACTTTTATTTGTTTTTTGGGGGGATGGTGAGGTTGCATTTATTTGTTAGGATTCTTCATGAGGAGGAATGTACTTTGGATGAAACAGGCAAGGTGTTGCATAATACTGCTTCCAGAGAATTAATACCAAAACTTTATTGCTGATTTTATTGACACTCACGTAATGACAAACTTGGTCTGAAAACCTCAAAAGACACCATGAACTGAAGTTTGAATGTACTTCACCCTTTCATTTTGGTGAGACATGGCTTTTCAGAAGGCTGGGCTTTCTCCAGTTGAATAAGTAAGACTGCAGATAGCCCACAAGTGGTACATGACCCCATATAAATTTGGAAAATATTACAAAAATAGAAAATGTACTGAAAATGTGGCAAAATAGAAAGAACATATTACCACATGTGGTGGACATGTAGCAAAGCAAATAGTTATTGGAAAAAGATCCAAAAAAATTTACAAGAAGTTCTAGAAATCAAAATCCCAAAAAAACCAGACACCGTCCTATTAGGAATACATAATCTAAAATTAGACAGAAACAAAGATAAATTATTATTTCTTCTGACAACAGCAGCAAGAATCTCATATGCAAAAAATACGCAAGAATCTCCCTATCCTATACTTCTATCTATCCGACATTTTTTTAAATGTGACAAAATTTTAAATTAAACTTTTTCTTTAATAAAGTTTTTTTTTTTTTAAAAAAAAGGAAAACTGCAGACTTTTGTGATTGTTGTGATTTACCATTATGTTGACTTTGCCTTATGGCAACCATATAAATGAGATATCTCCAAGAGCCACATCGTTAATGGGCCTTTTCAGATTTTGCAAACTCAGAGCAGATGTGGCTTTCTTTGATGCACTCATGTGGTCATCCTCTTTTTCTAACACTTCCACATTATCTATGGGACTGTTTTCTATGTAAATGACACATGGAATCTCCTAGCAGTCCCAAGAGGTTTAAGAACAGTGGCTTCCAAACTTCATAGAATCATAGACTTGGAAGAGACCTTGTGGACCATCCAGTCCAACCCTTCCACATTATCTATAAGACTGCTTCCTATGTGAATAACACATGGGATCTCCTAGCAGTCCCAAGGGGTTGAAGACCAGGGGCTTCCAACCTTCATAGAATCATAGACTTGGAAGAGACCTGGTGGGCCATCCAGTCCAACCCCTCCACATTATTCATGGGACTGCTTCCTATGTGAATGACACATGGGATCTCCTAGTAGTCCCAAAAGGTTTAACAACAGTGGCTTCCACCCTTCATAGAATCATAGACTTGGAAGAGAACTGGTGGGCCATCCAGTCAAACCCTTTCACATTATCTATGAGACTGCTTCCTATGTGATTGTTACAGTAAGTTGTAGCAGGACCAAGCATGTGTGTGTTGAAAAAAAAACCTTATCATGGTAATTATTATGTGCAGCTGGTAATGTAGGTCAACCAGCAATCTTGGACCACACCCGATAGGGTATAACTGTATGGGTTTTTAGGATACAGTTCTGGAGAGCTTTTTCTCTGAGGAGATCTATGCTCAAATGCTCTGTTCTGAGGAGCAGGCTGGAGAGAAGCCGTTATGCTGCTCTAAAGGAGGCTATGGTGGAATAGCTGTTTGCTCAAGGTTTATGTTTTGCTTTCTCATTTGACTTAAGATGAAGATGACTTATTTGGTGTTACTTACAAAGACTATGTAAGTTTCTTGCACTGTTTGTTTTTTGTATGCAACATTGCCAATTTATGTTTCATCTCTGCTATTAAGAGTAAAGATTTTTCTGTTCATTTCTACTCTTGTCTGTGTGTCTTGTGCATGGGATGTGGCTAAGATCGGCTTGCTGCGCAACATGAATGACACATGTGATCTCCTAGCAGTCCCAAGAGGTTTAAGAGCAGTGGCTTCCAACCTTTATGGAATAATATACTTGGAAGAGACCTGGTGGGCCATCCAATCCAACCCCATTCTGCCAAAAAGCAGGAAAATCGCATTCAAAGCACACCCAACAGATGGACATCTAGCCTCTGTTTAAAAGCCTCCAAAGAAGGAGCCTCCACCACACTGCGGGGCAGAGTGTTCCACTGTTGAACAGCTCTTGCAGTTAGGAAGTTTTTCCTTATGTTCAGTCCTCCAAGTGTTCAACTGTAAGGAATTCTGGGAGCTGAAGTCCAAAACACCCGGAGACCAAACGTTGGGAATCACTGTCCTAGATAATCATATATTCAACTACAGAAACACAGTGGATGCCTTCAGGCTGTCCTCCACTCTTTCCTGGACACTATGTATGGTTGACCTGGACACTCTTTCACATTAGACCCTCACAGAATGATAATTTCACATTTATTGCCATAACTATATTTTATGGAATTCTAATTTGGGAAGGCATTATAACTCTCTAAATAGTTGAGCCTCCAGGCTGAGGGGGAAAAGGAAAGGGCTGGAGTGTGCTAGGAATTGTGGGGGTTGAAGTCCAAAACACCTGGAGGACCCAAGTTTGCCCATGCCTGGTTTAAATCCTTTGAGGTTAACATGTCCTGAAGCATTATCAGTAACCCAAGATGAGCATTACAGAGAGGTAGAAAGCCCAGAACTATAACTTGGAAACTAGAAAGCCCAGAACTACAATTTGGAATTCCTTCTGGTCCAATGGACTTGTGCATTTCACCTTTCTCTTGATATTTCCATTTAAAAAAAAAATCTCAGTGTGGATGTTTTCTTTTCTCAAGTAATAGGGAGGAGGAAAGGACTCTTAGCCATCCTGGTCACTGGATGCATCTTATCATCCTTTTCCTCGCCTTCTCTTTGTGTGTTATGCTCATGATGCTGGTCTCAGCAGCATCTCGGGGAAATGCTCTGCAGCAAGATAAGAGAGAACAAATAAAGGAAGGAAAAGAGAGTAACGCAGGCGCACGTGCGCCCAAACAATGAAAGTGAGCTGTGCATTGCCTTCATGGATTGCCCCACACACACTCAAAGAATTTGCCCATGATGCAAAGTTGAATATTTTTTTTAAAAAACCCTCAAAATAAAATCCACAAACCCACAAATACATATATATTAAATATATAACATTACTACATAGTCCATAACAACATTTTCCTTATCCAGCTCAACACAAATTGACCTCAAACTTCTGTTTTTGGAGAAGCTAATCCAATGTCCTAATCTTGTGGTTTTCAAAGCCAAAGTTTGTCTGCTGAAGAACAATTTTGCTTTCTCATAATAGTTTCTTTGAAAACATCATTGCAATGCACAACTTAGTCCTCATCTTTGCAGATTCAGCCATTCATTAGAACTCTGGCAGTTGCTGCGATGGAGAGACACATCTCTCCCTCTCCTGATTCGGGCTTCCTGATGCTGAGTGGAATTCAGGGAAATGTAATTTAGGGCAAGCCTTTTTGTATTCTCCAGTATAAGACTCCTCACCTTCCCAAACTACATTTCCCAGAATCCTGTGCTTTCTCTGTCTCTTTCCCAGCAAACTCTGCTTTCTCCTTATTGCTTCCCTCTCCTCATGGCAAGAGGCCAATAATTTAAAGAGGAAAGGCAGCTTTACTTATGCAGAACATGAAACTGACTTTTGGGAGGCTTCCAAGGTTTACAAAATGCAAAAAAAAAAAGGATTGGATGTTTCCATTGTTAAGTTTTTGGCATGGGCCATCCCAGTGCATCATATAATAATAATAATAATAATAATAATAATAATAATAATAATAATATCAGGAGGCAGAGGGCTTCTGCAAGTGGAAACAAATAGCAGAAGAAGAGAAACATGCACTGGCAGATTATGTGAAAGGCAGTCAAGAACCGACATTGAGGGAAGTCAATAGTCGTAAACTGCTTAAAGTGCAAAAGACAAAGAGTAAATACCGTAAAAACACAATCCAGAGCAGAAGAGAAAACTAGCAAAAGAAGGCTCTCCATGGACAGTTCCTGGCAAAAATAGAGAGCCAAATTGACAAAGAAAAAACATGGCTGTGGCTCACAAGTGGAACTTTGGAAAAGGAAATGGAGGGCCTGGTTCTCGCAGCCCAAGAACAAGCCATTAGGACCAATGCCACCAAAGCTAGATTTGAAAAGTCAAAAACCGATCCCAAATGTAGACTGATAGGAAGCAGTTGAAGCAATAGATCACATCCTGAGCTGCTGCAAGAAGATCACGCAGACAGACTACAAGCAGAGGCATAACACTGTTGCTCAAATGATTCATTGGACCTTGCGCCACAAATACCATCTGCCTGCGTCAAAGAACTGGTGGGATCACAAGCCGGAAAAAGTTACAGAGAATGAACACTTCAAACTCCTCTGGGACTTCCGGATTCAGACAGACAGAGTTTTGGAGCACAATACTCCTGACCTCACAATCGTGTTAAAAAACAAAGTATGGATTGTCGATGTCGCAATCCCAGGTGACAGCAGGATTGCAGAGAAACAACTGGAAAAGCTGACACGATATGAGGATTTAAAAATCGAACTGCAAAGACTCTGGCACAAACCAGTAAAGGTGGTCCCAGTGGTGATCAGCACACTGGGTGCAGTGCCTAAAGACCTTGGCCTGCACTTAAACACAATTGGAACTGACAAAATTACCATCTGTCAGCTGCAAAAGGCCACCTTACTGGGATCTGCACACATTAGTCGCCGATAAATCACACAGTCCTAGACACTTGGGAAGTGTCCAACGTGTGATCCAATACAACAGCCAGCAGAGTGTCTGCTGTGGATTCATCTTGTTGTGTTTCAAATAATAATAATAATAATAATAATAATAATAATAATAATAATAATATCTTTATTTATACCCTGCCACCATCTCCCCAAGGGGACTCAGGGCGGCTTACATGAGGCCAAGCCTAACAGTACAGCAAATATACAACATAAAATACAAACGGTAAAATATAATGAAAATAAAATAAATACAAAAACAATATAAATGAACACATCAATCAATATAAAATCACAGTAATTGACGTCACATCGTAAGTACGAATCTAATGAATTTCATATGACCTATGATGACTAATAAAAATATTGCACAGCCCTAGTAAATTCCTCTTTAGGACCTCTCCCCAAGCTGAACAGAGTCATATGAAGTTTTGTACTACTAAAGGTTAGGCAAAAAACACACAGAGAGGGAAGGTTTTTTGAACTTCTGGTGGCTTGTGCCGCGTTCATTCGATTCAGTGGCATCCAAATTCTGCACTTCTGAAACCACTGCATTTATATTTGTTGAAGCAGCTTGACTTGTGTTCATTTATGCATTTAAAAAGCCAAATAAACCAGATAATGAGTGGGTGTGTTGTGGGGAAAAACAGATGGGGATTTAGGCATCAGCTAGGTTTAAAAAAAGAACTGGTTTTGCTTAGAGGTTGCTTTGAAATCCGTACATATTTTTATACACTAAGCTGATATGTGTGTTCGTGTATTCTTGTGTGTGAGCAGGTATTGTACATGCATTTGTCACTTTCAAACATGGACATTTTGACAAATATGGCTGTGTGTATGATATTCCACTCTATGCCAACTTTCACAAAACAAAGAAAACAGGAAAGAAGGAGGAAAGAAGGGAACCCAGCGATAAATGTACATTTCTTATCCTTCTCCTATTTCCATTTTTATGCCAGGGTTCAAACAATGTCCCAAATAGGACAATATTCCCAAACAGAGTTTTGGATTTGAATTAGGATGTTAGGCATTATGTCAAAATAGTATCTACACCAAATATTTCATCTTACAGTTAACAAAATTGTCCAAATCCATTTTTGTAAATGTTCTCCAAGTCTATTTGCAATTATTTCCATGCATCTTTTATTTGTTTTTCATGGAAATAAATCTGTTCTTATTTTTGGATGCATTTTTCAAATGGATCCTGCATTGACTAAAAAATGTTTGCACATTTATCCACATACATGAATACATGCTTTCCTCCAGGAATATTTTTGCAAGCATGGAAAAGGACAGATCTGGAACCATCCATTGCATTGATTTCCATAGTCAATCCAAAATCAAGTAAATACACAGAACTCTCAGTGGGAAAAGACTCAACGAAATTGTTCTCTTATCCTTCTGTGGTTCCATATCCTTCACTGTAATAGTTGAAAAGGGTTTCATAGTGTATGAGATGTATGCCATACAAACACAAGATGGGATCTTGGCCAAAGAGAAACCCTATCTTTCTCCTCCACATGTGGATTAAACTCTTGCACCAGCAGGACTAAAGACTGACAGATTTGAATCCGGGGAGGGTGTGGATGGGCTCCCTCTATCAACTCCAGCTCCCCATTGCATGAACATGAGAGAAGCCTCTCACAAGGATGGTAAACAGGGAGCATGTAACTCCTCTGTTGTGCCAGCTCCGCTGTCTGCCAGTTTGCTACCGGGAACAATTCAAAGTGCTGGCTTTAGCCTATAAAGCCCTAAGTGGTTCTGGCCAGGCATGTAGCCGGGGGGGGGGGGGGGGCTTGAGGGGCTTCAGCCCCCCCCCCCCCCGAAATTCTCATGGTGGTTCGCGAAAAGGCCTTACTGGTGCATTATTTAAACTGTTATGTTTATTCATATCATGATCTGATCACCATACTCAATATATCCCATATGCATGGGGGTATTGGGGTAATGATACAAAAGGTTTGCTAGGCTAGACCCTCTTTCAATCAGACTCAGCCCCCCCCGAAACTCAGCCCCCCCGAAACCCCCCCTGAAAATCACCCCCCCCGAACCCCCCCCCTGAAAAAAACTCAGCCCCCCCCCCCCCGAATTGAAATCCTGGCTACGGGCCTGGTTCTGGCCCAACTTACATGTCTGAACACATCTCCCCTTATGAACCATATAGGACATTAATATCCTCTGAGGAGGCCCTGCTCTTGATTCCGCCTTCGTCACAAGTATGTTTGGTGGAGACAAGAGACAGGACCTTCTCGGTGGTGGCCCCTTGGTTGTGGAATGCCCTCCCTATAGTTATTAGATCAGCCACCTCCCTTTTAACATTCCAGAAAAAAGTCAAGATGTAGCTTTTTGAACAAGCATTTGCAAATGCAGAGTAACTGACACAGGAAAATGGAACAACTAGACAATGAGTCCGGACAACCTTTTAAACAAGGGGACACGATGAATTTATATTTTACTGATTTGTTTAGTTTTTATTATATGTTATTTTTTATTGTATTTATGACATTGTAAGCATTGAATTTTTCCCAGTTAACCACCTTGAGTTGCTTACGGGCTGAGAAAGGCGGTAAACAAATACAGTAAATAAATAAATAAATAAATAAATAAATAAATAAATAAATAAATAAAATATCAAAACATCTGGGGGTCCCTTGGGCAATGTCCTTGCAGATGGCCAATTCTCTCACACCAAAAGCAACTTGCAGTTTCTCAAGTCGCTCCTGACACGAAAACAACAACAACATCTAAACATGGCCTGAGCCTCATTAGATGATGATGATGATGATGATTCTTGCTAGGAAAGGGGTCTCTTCGGAGTCCTTTCTTAGCATTAAGCAAACCATCCTGACTAAACTATCAGTAATGATCCAAGGATAAAAACAATGATCAACTCCTATTTGCCAATCCAGCTTTGCAAGAAAAAAGTATATATTTATATCTGGGACCCCTTCCCAGGGGCGGCTCAATCCATTACGCAAAGTAAGCATTTGCAGTATAGTTGATTTTGCCCAGGGACGCTCTTGAGGTACTCTTGGGGGAAAATAGACATTCTTGGGGGAAAATAGACATATGCGAGTTGTAGTTACTGGGATGTATAGTTCACCTACAATCAAAGAGCATTCTGAACTCCACCAATGATGGAATTGAACCAAATATAGCACACAGAACTCCCATGACGAACAGAAAATATATATCAGTAATTGGTGGGGGGGGGGCGCCAAAATATTGTTTGCTTACCGTTGAAAATTACCTAGGGCTGCCTCTGCCCCTTCCTTTATTTGGGGGCTGTTACTTTGTGCTCTTAACACTTTAAAAAAGATAGGAAGGGGTCCCTGTATGTTTCTTTGGACTTAAATCGCATGTAGGGTGGGATGGATGCCCCTCTCTTGTTTGGAACATTGGCCATACATAAGCTTTCCTATTCTTCAAACATGAGATTCTATGTGCTATTCCTCAATAATTCTTCAAACATACTCAACACCGATTATTGGGGAGATCCTGAAACTGACCAAAATATACTAAGGACACCTAATGTTGGAAGTATTTTCTTGTAAAGTTGGAGATGTTAGAGTGGGGTTGATAAAGGAAACAAAGGGAACGAAGGAGGCTTCGGAAGGGTGCTGGAGAGGGGAGAATCCTTGCTGGATTTAATCTTAGCAGTGCATCCATCACCCAAAATGATACAAATCAGCCATTACTGGATCATGCAAAAAGAAAAGGGAAAAAGACTCCACTACCTGTGAACCTTCCTTTTGCTTTCTAAACCTCTTCCCAGCCTGGTCTAATGAATTGTCAGAACTGTCAGGTAGCTCCAAGGAATGACAAATGTCTATGATTTACTGGTACTGCTGCTACTCCGCTCCGAACACCTGATGTATGTGTACCCCTTCTGCCTCTGACTTGTGAGAGGAACTGGTTCAACTCCCCGCATTTTCCAGCACTGTATATCTCCCACCTAATGAAAGAATGGCATCGGGAAAACATTATGCTTAGAAGTGCAACTCAATTTTGCCTAAAGCCAATTGGGAGCAAACCTTTGGAAGTCACTGATTAAATGGAGAATATCTGAAAATGCATGAGAGCAACAAGTTACTTTTCCAGTTACTTCATTTAGGTGATCCCTCATTTTCCGACGATTATTGTCTTCCAGAGTTCTTGTGGGTCCGTATGTGGTTGTGGAGCCCTATTCTTGCTCTGCATCTTCTTCCGCAGTGAGGGCATTGGTTTCCAGGTGGAAGGTGGTCTCAGTCGGGGTTGGCTTGACGCGCCTTCCTCTCAGCACGCTTCTCCCTTTCACCCTCCATTCGTGCCTCTTCGAATTCTGCAGCACTGCTGGTCACAGCTGACCTCCAGCTGGAGCGGTCAAGGGCCAGGGCTTCCCAGTTCTCAGTGTCTATGCCAGAGTTTTTAAGGTTGGCTTTGAGCCCATCTTTAAATCTCTTTTCCTGTCCACCAACATTCCGTTTTCCGTTCTTGAGTTCGGAGTAGAGCAACTGCTTTGGGAGATGGTGGTTGGGCATCCGGACAACATGGCCGGTCCAGCGATGGCGGAGGACCATCGCTTCAATGCTGGTGGTCTTTGCTTCTTCCAGCACGCTGACGTTTGTCCGCCTGTCTTCCCAAGAAATTTGCAGGATTTTCCGGAGGCAGCGCTGATGGAATAATTCCAGGAGTTGCATGTGACGTCTGTAGATAGTCCACATCTCACAGGCATATAGCAGGGTTAGGAGGACAATAGCTCTATAAACAAGCACCTTGGTATCCCTACGGATGTCCCGGTCCTCAAACACTGTCTGCTTTTTTCCCCAGTTACTCTACTGCTCATTCTCAAATAGAGGAAATCACAAATTACAACCATCTGACTTAAAACAACTCATGGTTAAGAATGGAGTGAGACAACAGGAAGTGAGAGAAATTTTCCTTTCAGAAGGAAAGGAAATCCACTCTTGAAAGAGTTATTATCATGTGGAAAACTGGGGTCTCAACTTGAGAAACTACAAGTCGCTTCTGGTGCGGGAAAATTGGCCATCTGCAAGGACGTTGCCCAGGGGACACCCGGATGTTTTGATGTTTTATCATCCTTGTGGGAGGCTTTTCTCAAGTCCCCACATGAGGAGCTGGAGCTGATAGAGAGAGCTCATCTGTGCTCTCCCCGGATTTGAATCTGTGACCTGTCGGTCTTCAGTCCTTCCGGCACAGGGGTTTAACCCACTGTGGCACCAGGGTCTCTACTGAAGCTTTAGCATCAATCCTTGTTTCCACAACAAGCCTAATTTTCCAAAATCTAATTATCACAGGGTGTTGGTAAAGAAAGTAATGACTGACTGTGAGAGCTGATCAGCAGTGGAACTCTCTGCCCCAGAGTGTGGTGAAGGCTCCTTCTTTGGAAGCTTTTAAACAGAGGCTGGATGGCCATCTGTCAGGGGTGATTTGAATGCAATATTCCTGCTTCTTGGCAGGGGGTTGGACTGGATGGCCCATGAGGTCTCTTCCAACTCTTTGATTCTATGATTCTATGAAACCTTATGAAGAAAGGTACACATGGCAAAACAAACTCCACAAGAGTGTGAACCCTTCCCTATCCTATCCAAAGCTAAAGCATATATATTTGACTGGAGTGAGTTGTTAAAAGGTAAAGGTAAAGGTAGTCCCCTGACATTAAGTCCAGTCATGTCTGACTCTGGGTTGTGGTGCTCATCTCCATTTCTAAGCCGAAGAGCCAGCGTTTTCCGTAGACACCTCCAAGGTCATGTGGCCGGCATGACTGCATGGAGCGCCGTCATGGAGTGAGTTGTTACACTTTTAAAATGTCTCTGTTCTGACTTACATACAAATTCAAGAACAAATCTACAGAACTTACCTTATACATAACTTGAAGAATTCCTGTAGTGGTGTGAATAGATTCACATTTAAACCCAATTGACAATTCTTTACCAAAGCCACATTTCATGATCCCACATGAGATGTTTACGTCTGGTCACAATTACCAACCTTTAAAAGACTTGTCATATGGAAGAAAGTAGTTTGTTCAGCACCCACCCAAAGACTGAACCAAGATTTTTTTTCTGCTAGTCCCTGTTCTTGGAAGCTTGCAATATGGGAAATTCCAGTGAAGGATGGCAGCATAAGATATAGGCCACAATCCTGTTGGTTTTCTATAGCGGTGGTTTCCATGGTTGTGCAGTAATAAAGTGGGAAGTCAGACAACATTTGCCACCTCCGAGAAGTCTATTTTTTCATGCTTTTGGCAGTTGCAATAATTATCTTCCTGCTATCACCTGGTTATGGAGATAGTAGACCACCAATAGAATTCTATTCCTAGAGTGCATTGACACTGTTTTCAAAACCCAGGACCCCAAAGGACTCCAAAACCTGATGTCTGAAGGGTCCCACTGGCTGATGTTTAAGTACAAGCTTCCCCACAACATCCATATTCAATTTGCATAACATAGAATCATAGAATAATAGAGTTGGAAGACACCACATGGGCCATCTAGTCCAACTCCGTGCCATGCAGGAAAAGCACAATCAAAGTATCCCCAACAGATGACCAGACAGTCTCTGTTTAAAAGCTTCCAAGGAAGCAGCTTCTATCAGCCTCCGAGGCAGAGAGTTCTTCCTTACTTCCTTAATGTTCAGGTAGAAACTCATTTCCTGTCATTTGAACCCATGGCTCCATTGAGGCATTGAGAAAGTTCTTCCTAATGTTCGGGTGGAATCTCATTTCCTGTCAATGGAACCCATGGCTCCATTGAGTCACATTTAAACCCAATTGACAATTCTTTACCAAAGCCACATTTCATGATCCCATGTGAGATGTTTACGTCTCATGTTTGATCAGCAGAAAACAAGTCTGTTCCTTCTTCCTTATGACACCCATTCACATATTTGTACATGGCTCTCATGTCTCCTCTCAACCTCTTCTTCTACAGGTTAAATAGACCCAGCTCTTTAAGACACTAATTTGGAATTCATGGTCTCCAGACCTTTGATTATTTTAGTCGCCCTTCTCTGGACACATTCCATCTTGTCAATATCTCTTTTGAACTGTGTGGCCCAAAACTGTGGTAAACATAGTATTCAGATCTAACCAAAGCAGAATAGAGAGGCACCATGGCTTCCCTCGATCTGGACACTAGACTCCTTTAAATGCAGCCCAAAATCCCATTGCCCATTTTAGCTGCTGCATCACACTCTTGGCTCGTGTTCAGCTTGTTGTCCATGAAGACTCCAAGATCTTTCTCAAATGGACTATTGTGGAGCCAGGCATCATCCATCCTGTATCTTTGCATTTCATATTTTCTGTTTAAGTCCTTGATGAAATTGTTGTGTTCTTTTTGACCAGTCAGCTCTGACATCTGTTGAAGTCATTTTGAATCCTGATCCTGTCCTCTGGAGTATTAGCTCTCCCTCCCAATTTGGTGGCATCTGCATATTTGATCAGAACACCCTCTAAATATTCATACAAGTCATTAATAGAGATCCTGAACAGAACTGGGCCCACGACCAAACCCTCCTCATGGCACTCCAGAAGTCACATCTCACCACACTAAAACAGTGGATGTGGCTCTTAATGAGACATGCCACATTATCACGGGGTGTCTGCACCCTACACCACTGGAGAAATTACTCTCCTTAGCTGGTATTGCACCACCGGGCATCCGCCGGGAAGTAGCAGCCAATAGTGAAAGGACCAAGGCAGAGATATCTCCAGCTCATCCCCTGTTTGGGTATCAGCCAGCATGTCAATGACTTAAATCTAGACATAGTTTTCTAAGATCTACAGAGACACTCGCTGGAACACCTCAG
Organism: Anolis sagrei ordinatus; assembly: GCF_025583915.1. Lineage (NCBI taxonomy): Eukaryota > Metazoa > Chordata > Lepidosauria > Squamata > Anolidae > Anolis > Anolis sagrei. Next base: position 21,670,236 of record NW_026844367.1, on the reverse strand, counting down.
CAAGCGAGAGTCCAAAAGTGGCAGGCTCAAACCCAGCACCTCAACCAATGGCTGATATCCAGTGAGAGACTCCCTCCTGGGCACACAGTAGACTGGGCCACTTGGAAGGCACTGAACAGACTGCGCTCTGGCACCACGAGATGCAGAGCCAACCTTGAGAAATGGGGCTACAAAGTGGAATCATCCACATGCGAGTGTGGAGAAGAGCAAACCACTGACCACCTGCTGCAATGCAACCTGAGCCCTGCCACATGCACAATGGAGGACCTTCTTGCAGCAACACCGGAAGCACTCCAAGTGGCCAGATACTGGTCAAAGGACATTTAACCAACTACCAAACTCACAAGTTTTATATTTGTCTGTTTGTTTGCTTTGTTCTGTTAGAAATGTAATATAATGGACTGGTTGCTCTGACACGACAAATAAATAAAAAATAAATAAATACAAGTCACTTCTTTCCAAAATGAAGATGAGGAACCATTGGGGAGAAGCACCCTTTGGGTTCAGTCACTTAACCAATTCCAGTTCCACCTAATAGTAGCATTGCCTAGCCCACATTGGACTAGTTTGCTTGCAGGAAGGTATTGGGGGACTTTGTTGAAGGCCTTGCTGAAATCAAGATATGCTCCATCCACATAATTCCCTGCATCTACCAAGCTTGTAACTCTATTGAAAAAAGAAATAATATTAGTCTGCCATGACTTGTTTTTAAGAAATACATGTTGACTTTTAGTAATCACAGCATTCCTTTCTAAGTGATTATAGCCTGCCTCTTTAATGATATCAGTGGAGTCCTTCAAGCATAAGTGTTTCACATTCCGTTGTGAAATCTTGGATGGTGCACAAATACAACTCATTGGAATTGTGGCATCGGACCCAATGTATCCCCCCCCCCCCAGCCCATTTCTCACTAGGGTCTTTAGGAAGCATATTTGCAGGCACACCATCCATTTCACAATGTGGGCATTAAGTAGGAAGGTGTTATCACATAAATTTCACTTATATATGGCAATATAGATTTATATTATCTAAGCACGGCATAAAATCTCAGCTTGGAATCTCCCAATCCAAGAGAGCACAAGGGGATAGAATCCCTATATTCACATTTGTGAGTAAACCAAAAATATATGCACAATGGCCACGTGTTGCCCCTGGTGTATTTACACGCACACACTAACGCCCAACCTCTTTAACCAGCCTAAAACTCACTGATATATCATCACTTGTGATTGTCAAATAAATAATCATGGGAAATCAGCAGTGGAGAAAAGTCTCCCGTCAAACGCAGTTCATGCATGACATATGATATATCTGTTCAAAGGGACAGATACATCTTTCTTACAGCCGGCACGTGGCTTTCCTTTGTGGCGCCTTCCTCCTCTCCGTCCAAATCACCTGAAATGAATGTTGAGTGCCGGGACGCTTGCCGTAATTCCTTCCTTTTTAAACACATAATGGAAATGTATAACTAAGTCCTCATAAAAATTTATATCTCAATTCGTCCCTCTAATTTATAACAGACCCTCCAGGCAGTTATTATTCAAACATTAATAAAAAAGGGGGGGGGGGGAGAAAGGCTACGGATCCACTGAAGGCATCCATTCCCACAGTCAGCTCTCTCCCTGTTTGTACATATATAAAACCAGATTAGAGTGAACACCGCTTCGGTGTCAAACAACAATTACGCCTTTAATAAGTACGGAGCGAGTGAAACGTTATCTTAATCACATGAGTTGTGGAGTGGGGTGTCTCCCTCACTCTCACTGAAAATAAATCCTTGACAATAAGTACTTTAGGAAAAAAAATAACTTGCTGTATATTCCTGTATTACATTTGATGCAAATGCATCCATTCTATAAATTTTAGATTCCTCTCCATTCATCTATCTCCCTGTACCTTGTTATACATTGGGATTTTTTTTGTGAGTGTGTTCTGACCATGCAGTTAGGAGAAGAGGATAAGATGGATTTAAAACAGTGCTTCCCAACCTGTGGTACATAGTCCTCAAGAACTAAATATGGTCCACAACCTCACCATTACTACACCATTGCAACAAGAGCAACTGGTCTCGCGAAACTCTCTTATAGTGCCAAGTCTTATTAAATATGGTTTTCTGTGGGCGAGCAGATGGCGACTACTGGATGACATATGTTCTGTATCAGAAACTAGAGCTGATGTGGTCTATCATTTGGGTATCAGCCAGCACGTCAACGACCTAAATCTAGAAATAATTTTCTAAGATCTACAGAGACACTCGCTGGAACACCTCAGCAAGCGAGAGTCCAAAAGTGGCAGGCTCAAACCCAGAACCTCAACCAATGGCTGATACCAAATGAGAGATTCCCCCCTGGGCACACAGAAGACTGGGTGACTGGGAAGGCACTGAACAGACTGTCCTCTGGTACCACGAGATGCAGAGCCAACCTCAAAAAATGGGGCCACAAAGTGGAATCCATGACATGCGAGTGTGGAGAAGAGCAACCACTGACCACCTGCTGCAATGCAACCTGAGCCCTGCTACATGCACAATGGAGGACCTTCTTGCAGCAACACCAGAAGCACTCCAAGTGGCCAGATACTGGTCAAAGGACATTTAATCAACTACCAAACTTGCAAATTTTGTGTTTTGTCTGTTAGTTTGTTTTGTTCTGTTAGAAATGTAATACAATTGACTGGTTGCCCTGACATGACAAATAAATAAATATGTGGTCTATCTAATGCAATCTTATGATTCAGTACCCCAAATAACCAAACTGAATCTAAAGTTGACCAAAAACTGATTCATAACGCTTTTGGTACTAATGTTGGAGAGTGGACCCTGGTGAAAGTGGTCCACATCAGGATTTTGTGGAGAGAAGAAACAAGAAAGATTTTAACTGGAAACATAGGGATCATTGTCGAAGAAAAGAATTATGTTGTCTCCATGTTTCTTTTCTCTGATTTTAAAGAAGTAATTGTGTTCATCTCTTGCAGCATAAAAAGAGGGAAAGGGGAAGAATGAGCATGCTTCCTTTGTGTGGCCCTGGAAACTGGGACTCAGAGCAATGGGTTCAAATTACAGGAAAGTAGATTCCACTTGAACATTAGGAAGAACTTCCTTACCATAAGAGAAGTTGGAACTCTCTACCTCCGAGTCTGGTGGAAGCTCCTTCTTTGGAGGCTTTTAAACAGAGACCGGATGGCCATTTGTCAGGGGTGCCTTGTGCTTTTCCTACATGGCAGAAGGGGATTAGACTAGATGGCCCATGTGGTCTCTTCCAATTCTATGATTCTATGAATATGGCAAGAACTTTAGACTAACTCGATTCCATATTTGCATCAGCTTTTGTGTATATAAATCCGCTTTTTTTGAATGTAGCATTGAGTGACAAAGTCACCACACAGATTAATGTGGCTTGGATGAAATGGCACTTGGCAGCAGGTGTACTCTGCGACAAGAAGATGCCTGATCACCTGAAATCAAAAATGTATCATACTGCCGTAAGGCTGCCACAATATAAGGAGCTAAATGTTTGCCTACAACAAAGGAAGCCAAAAGCCATCTTGGTGTTATGGAGATGTTGCTATGACTTACAACCAGTACCACACACCTTGACCACATCTGCAACATTGACTTCCAGCAGCGCTTTGGCATTGCTCCAATTGCTGACAAACTATGAGAATCATGGCTCAAACAGTATGGTCATACTCTCCGAGGTGAAGACAAGTCCATTTGCAAGATTGCTCTTGATTTAAAAGTGCCTGGCAAGAGACCAAAGGGACAACCAAAAGAATGCTAGCTGGACACGGTGCACAACAATCTGTTGGTGCACACCCTGATCAGGTTGCCAACCGGTTGTAATGGCACCAACAAAGCAAAGCAGACCCTGCTATCAGATGGGAAAAATCCTAACGAAAAGAAGTATTAAGTAATATGGAGACTCCAGATTATAAAGCATATTTATATAGCTGTGGGAGTGGAAGATAAGGTGCAAATTACGATCCTTAGATTTGAGTGTTGTGCTCCTTGGAAGCAACCACCGTGATGCCAAGGTGATAGCAATCTCTAACAGATATCTAACATGGGTACCTAAAGGTAGGGAAGGTACCTGCCACTTATATGTTGGCCCCTCCATTCTATAAAACAGGAGTCATTCTATCCACAGAGTCTCTAATTGATGTCCCACTCTTAATGCCTATATTGATAAATGGATAGGTAGGTAGGTAGATAGGCAGGCAGGCATGCATACATACATAAATGACACCAGATTTTTCATGGATAAAGCAAAACAATGGATAATAGCAAACCCCATTGAAATGAAAGACTTCTGGCCTACTATAGAGCCATGCTGGAGAACCTAAAATATGCCCAGAGAGGATTTATTCTTTTAGACATGAACTGAATCATATATAGATGCTGGTCCTGTGGATAAAGGAGTCATACTGCATATATATATATATATATATATATATATATATATATATATATATATATCTTGCTCTGCTCATTTTATGTCTTTGCCACACTAATTGGCTCTGTGTAAATGAAACACGCTGCAAACCTCGGTGGCGCCAATAAATATTAATAAGTTGTTGTTTGTTTTCTTTACCTTGCTTATGAATTCATACAAAGGCAGCACAAAGACATTAACTCCAGTCTATTAATTGCCACCTGATAATTGCCACCTGATACTTTTCTCCTGCATAATTAGGTACCCATTAGTTCTAATCAAGTAGTTACTTAATTATTGCGGTAATTAGTCTAATGGACTAGCAAATTGAAGCTTTATCACTTTTGGATATTTAATGTTCCTGACAGACTACTCTGCAAGTGTCAAGGTTTTTGATTTGGCAAACCTGGCCTCCCCTGAACTTCTGCTAATGTCTCCACCCGGTTCCTGAGTTTGCCTCAAATGCCGCCGGAAGTCAGTTCGGTGGCCCAACCGGACACAGTCTAATTTTCTGTCTCTGTCTCTCTCCTTCTGTCATTTTTGTTTGCCTTCCACTGAAGGATAAACAGAATATTTTTAGAAAGATAGTTGCACATCATGTTTTTGAAGTGTTGAGAAACCCCGATGAGAACACGGGAAGAATCTTCGCAGATTCAAAACTTCTTCTATGGTACAATTGCTTGTGGTGATTCTGTGCAGAAATCAACATTTGCACAAAAAAGGCTTTTTTTCTGTGCAAAGCAACCACAGACAAATTTTGCACAGAATAAGTCCTGAAATATGAAGTGAGCATTTCTCCACCATGGCCATTGCCATCTCCCGCTTCTCTTTTTTCTCTTTCATCAACATCGTCATTGCCATCACCAACTCCTCATTCTCCTCTATCGCCATTGCCATTGCCTTCACGTTCTCCTTCTCCTTTGTTATCCCCTTCACCTTCACCTTCTCCGTCATTGCCATCACCATTGACATTGCCAGTCCCTTCTCCTTCTCCTTCATTGTCATCACCATCACCATTCCCTTCTCCTCCTTCTCCTTCTCCTTCTCCTTCTCCACCATCGCCTTCTCCTTCTCCTTCATTGCCATCACCATCGCCAGCCCCTTCTCCCCCTTCTCTTCCTTCTCCTTCTTCTTCTCCTTCTCTGTTTGGAAGATCTGCAAACATGGATAAAACATTTGGGTATCAGGCCATAATATGAGAATTAAATCTCTCCGGCCAACCAGAATGCCCAGTTGTTTTCCTTTCTCCTGATCTCCTCCTCCTAGTTTGGCTCAAATCTTGGTCAATTTTTGAGAAGTAGATAAAAAATACAGATGTAGTTTCACATTAAAACTCAACCTCATCATTCGCCTCCCTCTGAACTGTGGTCTTCTCCCCACCAACTTTTTTCAATGTTTTCTCATGTCATATTAGTATCTCAATTGATCGTTGAGACTTTTGACAAGTGTCAGCTGCCAAATATATTGTGATTCATAGCACTGAAGGGCCTATTGACCTGAGAAGGCAGATGGAGAAAAACACCTTTATCACATAACTGGCAGAAAAGATACTTATTCCATTTAATAAGAAATGTACAATTTCAGTCTGTTTGGAACACTAAAAACAACAAGGGATGTTTCTTGTATGTGTTTTAATATTGGTTCTTCTCTCATTTTAATCAGGTCACTGTATTATTATTATTATTATTATTATTATTATTATTATTTCTGATATTTAATATATATTTCAAATCGTTCTCATTAAAAATATTTTTCAGCTAACAAAATTAATTCAGCCATAGAAATATATTGGAGAAAAACTTCCTATTTAAGCTATGAAAATTCTTTTTGAAATGCGTGCAGACACAGTGTGTTAATGAGTTTTCACAACAAACACTATGGCCACTATACTCAATGAGAAAATGAGCTAAATGTCCTACAGTTAAAGGGATAGTCGGTATACATTCATTGTAGCTAATTTCCTGTCTTCTAATTTGATATTGTATTAATTAAAGCCAAATGGAATACATTTAATGTTTAATTTAGATGAATATAAATTTAATAAACAATAATAACCATCATGTCTGTGGGATGAGGTTATTTGTAATTAATAATAAAGTCGGGAATACTTTATATATTTGCTTTCTCCCCCAAAATGAGTGAGTGGGCTTTAAATAGGCTATCATGTGGGAAAACAAGGATTTATTTATATCCCGGTGTGCACCTAAGGCACCCCTTTGTGGTGTAAGCCATTAATGGGAACTCTCATCTGTGGTTAAAAGGACCAAGGTGATAGTGAACAGTAATGGCCTTGAGCAGGGGGAGTTCTAGTCTCAATATCCTCTGGAATTGGGACAGAATATACATCCCTTTCCCTGAGTGATCACCCTGGAATCAACAGTTGGTTGTAGCCAGGGACCATGGTGTCTCGCCCTTGATAGATGAGTAGATCTTGGATGGCCACTGCCTCGGTTTACTTACACATCAAATTCATGCCCTTCAAGTGGTTGGGAGTTCACACAGTAATTGATCGGTAACATCTAATAAAAGTTGCCCATAGTTTAACCCACATCTGTTGTGTTAACTCATTATTTTGTTGGTTTGGGAGCAATTGAACATATTTAATGAAGAGTTGTTTTTAAACCATCTCAGCTAGTTTAATAATTTTATGCATTTCAACTTAAGTGTCTTCAAGTTGGCCAGATAAAGAAATGACACTGAGAAACCCAATATGTGTGTGTGTGTATACATTTGTTGTTGTTCATTCGTTCAGTCGTCTCCGACTCTTTGTGACCTCATGGACCAGCCCACGCCAGAGCTCCCTGTTGGCCGTCACCACCCCCAGCTCCTTCAAGGTCAGTCCAGTAACTTCAGGGATGCCATCCATCCATCTTGCCCTTGGTCGGCCCCTCTTCCTTTTGCCTTCCACTTTCCCCAGCATAATTGTCTTCTCTAGGCTTTCCTGTCTCCTCATGATGTGGCCAAAGTACTTCAACTTTGTCTCTAGTATCCTTCCCTCCAATGAGCAGTCGGGCTTTATTTGTATATATATATATATATATATATATATATATATATATATATATAGTGAAAGTGTGTGTGTGTGTAGTGAAAATTTGTGTTTTATATGTATATATGTTCCAGGACATCTCCTACATGGCTTGATGGATCTCAACCAAATGTAATACACCTCTCTTTTATACTTCCATTCTATCTTAGAAAAGTTTTTACCCGGGCTAGATTTGAGCAGCTCGACATTAAGTCCAAGTTGGGACGACATCAGAATATCCCCTACACGATGAGAACCTGTGGGTGCCGTGAGGTAGATGCAGAAGTGGAGGACTCAGAACATTTTTTCTTAAAATGTCCCTACTACAACAGGATCAGGTCTCACTACCTAGAGCCTCTGCTGGAGAACCATACTTATTCAGAAAATAAGGAGAAATTGCGCATCCTTCTTCAGGGTTCAGATAAAAACTCTATTTTAAAATTGACCCTTTTTACCCAAAAAGCGCTGGCCATCCGTGAGAAGATGGAAGCAGAGAGAGGCGACCTTGCTGCCATCAACAAAACTCAAACTTAAAAACTTAATATGGACACGCCACTAGTTTTACCTACCCATGCCCCCCACCCTAACCCTATTTTAAGGAACTAATCAAGTTTTAATCTTTTAGCCTCTTTGTCTTGTAGTTGCTCAATTATTTAGGAGTGGGTCGACAGGCCAGTAAGCCATGATGCCTTGTGATCATATGTGGTTTTACGGTATGTGTATGTTTTGTATGTTTTGCATGTTTTGATATGGTCAAAATTGACTAATCAATAAAGAATTGTTGTTGTTGTAATACACATAGTCATCATGTTCAAACTTAAAATATTGGGGGGTTTTGTGGGGGGGGGCTGACAGAGGAGATGGGAATTGAAGTCCAACCACATCTGGAGAGCCGTGTGAGTCACACAGACAATAAAAGCCACAGCTTTCCTCCTAACCAATCAGTTGTTTCAATCTACTTGTCAGGCTGCTTCTCCCAACATCCTTATCCCTTCACTAAGAAAATTGAGGATGATGGGAGTTGCAGCACAACAAGAGGCTGAGCCACCTGACCAGTTAGGAGGAGAGCCACAAGTTGTAGCTCAGCAAAATCTGGGGCTGATGAGAGTTGCAGCCACTCAGATCAGGGGCTGATGGGATTTTCAGCTGATGAGATGTGGGGCTGATGGGAGTTGCGGCCTGACCAAGCCTTGTGCTGATGGGAGTTGCAGCAAATGCTATGTAATTGTATAAAAGGTCCCATTATATGGGTATGCATTTTCTAATGAGGCCATTCATAAAATCAAACAACAAACAGTGGGTGTTTCCAGTTAATAGCATTACAAAATACCTAACTCAGGCAATGCTGAGTATATACGCTCGTGTGTGTGTGCATGAAAAATACCCCAAAAAGCACAGTCGCTGACAGAACTCTGTAAATTCAGCCACTGAGAGAAGACGGAGCAGAAAGCATTGCAGAAAGGAAGGAAGCAGAAAGACTGCAGAAGGCCTCCCCAGCCAAGAACCGTGACAAGGAGAAGGCTCTCCAGGGCAAAACTTGACTGATCTCACTACAGATCAGATGGATGGTACTAAATGACCTGTAAAGACATTCCCTGAGCCCTGGGCTGCAACGTTAAGAGCCCTGGCAACTACTCACACTTCTGAAGCAGTTATTAGTGACTGAAGTAGCTCTTGTCAACCGATGCCTCGGTTTCAAGTAATGGTTTAACGGCATCACGGTGAGGAAAGGTTAGATCGCACTCTGCGCCTGGTGTGCCACTGACGCTTAAAGGAAATAATTGGTAGATTCAGAGCGGAAGCAAGGTGGCTGCAAAAGAAACAGGGGAATGGGGCAGAGACTGGGGGACGAGTGTCAGTAGGAATCACCAGGACGTGGAGAGAGACCAGCCAAAAGCAACATGCCCAATAGCCTATAACGCATTTGCTACTGAAACCTGGATGGAATGGTTTGAAGACAGCATTATTGTTTCTGCTTGTTAGTGAATGTTATAAAGTTGCCAAAAGTTGAAGAAAGAGCAGCAAATGTAGTCACTTGTTGGACGTTCAATGATGTCACTTGGGGGTTTCAGACTGTGCCAAAGACACTATCAGAGGAGGGTGACACAAAAATCACTGACTATACATACTTTATGCAGTGTTTTAGCAACTATTTTTTATTTTTTTATTTTTTCAAGTACCCCTGTAATTAGTTATCAATCCCAAAATGATGATCGTGCCATTACTGCTCAAGCAGGGAGCTTTGAGATGGTTGGACAGAAGCTCTCTGAAGCTCTAGGTGCTCTTACTGCCTATTACAGGGAAAACCAGCTGATCCCTAATCCATCTAAAACACAGACATGTGCCTTTCATCTCAAGAACAGAGAAGCATCCCGAGCTCTGAAGATCACCTGGGAAGGAATCCCACTGGAGCATTGCAGCACCCAAATACCTGGGAGTCACTCTGGACCATGCTCTGACCTACAAGAAGCACTGCCTGAACATCAAGCAAAAAGTGGGTGCTAGAAACAATATCATACGAAAGCTGACTGGCACAACCTGGGGATCACAACCAGACACAGTGAAGACATCTGCCCTTGCGCTGTGCTACTCTTCTGCTGAGTATGCATGCCCAGTGTGGAACACATCTCACCACACTAAAACAGTGGATGTGGCTCTTAATGAGACATGCCGCATTATCACGGGGTGTCTGCGCCCTACACCACTGGAGAAATTACACTGTTTAGCCGGTATTGCACCACCTGACATCCGCCGGGAAGTAGCAGCCAATAGTGAAAGGACCAAGGCAGAGACATCTCCAGCTCATCCCCTGTTTGGGTATCAGCCAGCACGTCAACGACTTAAATCTAGACATAGTTTTCTAAGATCTACAGAGACACTCGCTGGAACACCTCAGCAAGCGAGAGTCCAAAAGTGGCAGGCTCAAACCCAGAACCTCAACCAATGGCTGATACCAAATGAGAAACTCCTCCCTGGGCACACAGAAGACTGGGCGACTTGGAAGTCGCTGAACAGACTGCGCTCTGGCACTACGAGATGCATAGCCAACCTTCAGAAAGGCTACAAAGTGGAATCCTCGACATGCGAGTGTGGAGAAGAGCAAACCACTGACCACCTGCTGCAATGCAACCTGAGCCCTGCCACATGCACAATGGAGGACCTTCTTGCAGCAACACCGGAAGCACTCCAAGTGGCAGATACTGGTCAAAGGACATTTAACCAACTACCAAACTCACAAGTTTTGTATTTTTCTGTTTGTTTGCTTTGTTCTGTTAGAAATGTAATATAATGGACTGGTTGCTCTGACACAACAAATATAAATAAATATAAATCCCAAAATATGTTTTGTTAATATGCAAAATGTCCTAACAGCTGTAATACATTTGGGGAGAGAGTTTGTAGATACCATAATTTTTTTTCTACTAGGTTGTAAATTGTCAAAAGATGAATTGTCAAAAAATAAAGTGGCAGATGTAGTCACTTATACGTCATTTTTATTAGTAGTAACCAGTGGCGGGGGGTATATGCAGGGCAGGTGACACCAATAAAAGGGATGACACCAAAATGACCATTTATACCAGATACAGGCAAACTTTGTCCCTCCAGGTGTTTTGGACTTCAACTCTCACGATTCCTAACAGCCTCAGTCCTTCTCCTAACAGCTTGGAAATTTAAGAAGTCAACAGATATGAAGATGTTATCAGACTGTCTAAAACATGTGAGAAGCATGAGGTCTGCTAAATGTTAATGGACTCCATCTCCCAGCACCCCAAGACAGAACAAACCAAAGATGAAAGATGCTGGGAGGTGCAGTCTAACTGCATTCTGACTCCCACCTTGGCTTAGAGAAGTGGTTCCCAATCTGTGGTCTGTGGACCACCAGTGGTCCATGAGAACTAAAATACAGGGTTAGTCAAAATGAATAGGCCAATAAGAAAATTAATTTTAGACGAATGTATGTTTATTGTAACCAAACTACAGCTACGTAGCGACAGATAAACTATCAAAGTTTTGTCTCACCTTCAGAGATGTTCGATATGGGCGCCCCGTGTGACACGGCAGATGTCCAAGCGATAGTCCAGTTCATTCCACATCCGTTGCAGCACATCCGACGTACTGGCATCGAATGCAGCAACGTCTGGGAAGGTGTTCGTTGAGGTCCTAACCCTAACCCTAACCCTAACCCTAACCCTATCCCTAACCCCCTAACCCTAACCCTATCCCTAACCCTAACCCTAACCCTTGAAATTCTCGCTGGACCGTAATTACTGACATTGTTTTAGCAAATGTCATCACACAAAACGCCTTCTCTTTGCTTGATTCCGCCATTTTGAAAACAGCGACCCCTAGCGACACCTAGCGGCATTAACGTACATGTGTGTTGCTCAAAAAAAACTTTGATAGTTTATCTGTCGCTACGTAGCTGTGGTTTGGTTACAGTAAACATACATTCGTCTAAAATTAATTTTCTTATTGGCCTATTCATTTTGACTAACCCTGTACATTCTGCAGCCTCACCATTACTACACCATTGTAATGAGAATGGCTGTAAAACTCTCTTATAGTACCAAGTCTTATTAAACATCATTTTCCTTTGGGTGAGCAGATGGTGACTACTAGGTGGCATATGTTTTGTATCAGAAACTGGAGCTGATGTGGTCTATCCAATTTATTTATTTATATTTATTATTTACTGTATTTGTATACTGCCTTTCTCAGCCCATAGGCGACTCAACAGGGCAAAAGTCAATGCTTACAATGTCATAAATACAATTAAAAAATAACATATGATAAAAACTAAACAAATCAATAAAATATAAATTCATAGTGTCTCTTTGTTAAAAACGTTGTCCTGACTCATTGTCTAGTTGTTCCATTTTCCTGTGTCAGTTACTCTGTATTTGCAAACACTTGTTCAAAAAGCAACATCTTGACTTTTTTCTGGAATGTTAAAAGGGAGGTGGCCGATCTAATATCCATAGGGAGGGCGTTCCACAGCTGAGGGGCCACCACCGAGAAAGCCCTGCCTCTCATCTCCACCAATCGTACTTGTGATGAAGGCGGTAACGAAGCAGGGCCTCCCCAGATGATCTTAAGGTCCTAGATGGTTCATAAGGGGAGATGCGTTTGGATATGTAAGTTGGGCCAGAACAATTTAGGGCTTTATAAGCTAAATTTATTTATTTATTTATTTATTTGCTTTATTTCTATACCGCATTTTTCAGCCCAGTCAGGCGACTCAATGCGGTTTACACGATACAGGTTATCACAACAATGTCATAGCAATTAAAACACATCATATACAACAAACAACAACAAAATCAACAACAATTATCGCATCATATCATAACGCCTCAATGAAATCAGATCCGTTCTCAAAATCCTTGTGCCATTCCTATGTTCAATTTTACCGTCTTGTGTTCAGTTGCACTGTTTAGCCAAACGCTTGTTCATAAAGCCAAGTCTTAACCTTCCTCCGAAATGCCAACAATGAAGGGGCCTGTCTGATGTCTACCGGTAAGGCATTCCATAGCCGAGGGGCCACCACCCAGAAGGCCCTGTCCCTCGTCCCCGCCAGACGCGCCTGTGACGCAGGCGGGACCGAGAGCAGGGCCTCCCCAGACGATCTTAATGTCCTAAAGCCAACACTTTGAGTTGTGCCCAGTAGCAAACTGGCAGCCAGTGGAGGTGGCGCAACAGAGAAGTTGTACACTCCCTGACACTGCTCCTGTTAGCAATCTGGCTGCTGTTCGTTGGACCATTTGAAGCTTCCGGACAGTCTTCAAAGTCAACCCCATGTAGAGCACATTGCAGTAGTCTATATGGAATGTAACCAGAGTGTGGGCTACCATGGCCAAGTCAGGCTTCCCAATTATCTGAATCAGCACCACAAAAAAAAAACCCCAGCCAAATCTAAAATTGACCAAAAACTCATTCGTAACCCTTTTAGTACTAATGCTGGAGAGAGGTCCCTGGCCAAAGAAAGTTTGGGAACCACTGGCATAGACCAACAAAAATGACTTAAAGCAAATGAGTAAAAGCAAACAAAAATATTATGCAACATATTATTTTCTTTTCTGATCTGCTCCCCCATTCATCTGTATGAGAGAAGATCCTGACTGCAAGGTGTAAAGAGGAAGTTTAATGTTAAGTGGCCTTCCCATTGTTACCTGGCTGCGTGATGTTAAAACAGCCAGCTTAGTATATAAATTCGACCGCCATTTGGCTGTCAGCACTCTCCAATTAACGGTGCTTAATTTGGGAAGGTGCTGATGGCTTATGTCAGCAAGAGAGGTGAATTCTCTGGAAAGAGGCTTGGCCACCATGGCGAAGACAGAAGTCTTTATGGGCGGGTGGAAGGTCTATGCCTTAGTTTTGAATCTCTCCCCCCCCCCTCTTTTTTTCCAGGTTTTCCCTTTAGCACAAGTAACTCTGTTGCACTAAAAAGATGGGTGGAAATGTTGATCTACTTACCTGTTAAGCAGCTGACCTTTTCTGCTTTAATCTTCAATCTACAAAGATAAACATCATATTGTGGGGAACCTGCAGATTTCCTATCTATATATATAAGAATGCTCTGTTCGTTTTGAGTGACATCATAACTCAAAACCCACTGAACGAATTGCCACCAAATTTGGACAGAAGACACCTACTAACCCAAGGAGTGACCATCACTAAAAAAATTGATTTTGTCATTTGGGAGTTGTAGTTGCTGGGAATTATAGTTCACCTAAAATCAAAAAGCATTCTGAACTCCACCGACAATGAAATTGAACCAAACTTGGCACACAGAACTCCCATGACCAACAGATAACACTAGACTGGTTCGGTGGTCACTGACCTTGAGTTTTGGAGTTGTAGTTCACCTACATCCAGAGAGCACTGTGGACTCAAACAATAAAGGGTCTAAGCCAAACTTGGCACAAATACTCAATATGCCCAAATGTGAACACTGCTGGAGTTTGGGGAAAATAGACCTTGACATTTGGGAGTTGTGGTTGCTGGGATTTATAGTTCACCTACATTCAAAGAACATTCTGAAGCCCACCAACGATAGAATTGGAGCAAACCTCCCACACAGAACACCCATGACCAACAGAAAATACTGGGTTTTCTGGTGGTCTTTGATTACCCTACTGATAGCCCCCTCGTGACTCCCCCCCCCCCCCAGGGTCCCAACCCCCAGGTTGAGAAATGCTGCCTTAAGGTCATCCAGTCCAACTCCCTTCAGCAGGGCAAGAAAACGTAATCAAAGCCCTCCTGACAAAGAGCCATCCAACCATACACACACACACACACACACACACACACATATATATATGAATCTCGCTCTCACACACATATATGTATATGACAGATATAATATCATAGATTTGAAAGGGACCCCTAAAGAAGGACAACTCTGGGACAATGTCCCAGAGTAGGCCAACCAGACAGTCTCTATAACAACACTGACAAAGAAACAGCAAGAAATACGGTCTACCCACCAGTATAAAAATTAATTAATTGTAAAACAACAACCCCCAGAATTCCATAGCACTGAGTCATGGCAAGTCAAGTGGTATCAAACTGCTTTCATTTCAAAATGTAGGAGCCCCCAGTGGCACAGTGGGTTAAACCCCTGTGCCGGCAGGACTGAAGACCGACAGGTCGCAGGTTCGAATCCGGGGAGAGGCGGATGAGCTCCCTCTATCAGCTCCAGCTCCTCATGCAGGGACATGAGAGAAGCCTCCAAGGATGATAAAAACATCAAACATTCGGGCATCCCCTGGGCAACATCCTTGCAGATGGCCAATTCTCTCACACCAGAAGCGACTTGCAGTTTCTCAAGTTGCTCCTGACACGACCAAATAATAATAATTTCAAAATGTAGGTTCACCCAACACACTCTTTTGGTTCTCTATTCTAATAGGAAGTTCTACCAGGTGAGCACGCTTAGCCGTCCAGTTTATGACTTTCCACAAAGTGTCTTTTTGGGATGTGTTCCAGGTTAAATTGCATGAGCATAACTGCACAACGTCATTGAATCATAGTTGGAAGAGATCCCAAGGGCTATCTAATCCAACCCACTGCCATGCAGGAACATATAATCAAATGTGTCCTGGGCTGACTCCCCAATCCTAATTTTTAAGACCTAGAAGCTGAACCAAACAATGGAGGTCTCTTCTGTTGATAATCCTGGATGGAGCAAGAGGAAATTTCCAGCCTCCTCCCACCAATGACCTGTATTGCAATGGGGATTCATGACCAGAGTTTTACTTCTGGGGGCCCTTCCAGACAGGCTGTATATATCAGGATCTGATCCTAGGTTTTCTGGATGTGCAGACTCAAATAATCCAGTTTAAAGCCCCCGGTGGTGCAATGGGTTAATTCCTTGGGTCAACAGGACTGCTGACTAAAAGGTCAGTGGTTGAAATTTGGGGAGTGGGGTGAGCTACCATCTGTCAGTTCCAGCTTCCCATGCAGGGGTATGAGGGAAGCCTTTCACAGGATGGTAACACATCTCGGTGTCCCCTGGGCAACGTCCTTGCATATGGCCAATTCTCTCACACAAGAAGTGACTTGCTGTTTCTCAAGTCACTCCTGACACACACTCGCAAAAAAGCAAAAAGCCTGAGATCGGATCCTGGGATATAGGGCCTGTCTGGAAGGGCCCTGATTGTCATGACAGAAATCCCTGGCAGAAGGAGGTTGGAAGCATCTTGTTGCATTTTGATTGGCCCAAAAAAGCAAACATCTATCATTTGGTGTAACTGTTGGTTATTAGAGTAGAGCTTTGTGGTTTCATTCTGACGACCTGGCCTTATGTAATTATATGATTGTATTTTAATGTATTTTATGGATTAGTGTATTATGAGGTTGCGATGTTTTTATACTATTGTCTATGAATCTTTTGTTGTGAACCGGCCTGAGTCCCTCTCCGGAAGTCGAGAAGACCGGGTTATAAAAGTATATTTATTAGGGCTGGGCGGTTTCATTTCGTTAATTCGTAATTCGTTAATAATTCGTTATTTTTTTAATTACAAAACGATAACGAACCATTCTGGAGCAATTTTTTTTAAAAACGAATTTTTAAACACGTTTTGTAAATGCTTCGTAAATGCTTCGTTATTGTATTCGTTTCGTTATTGGTCTGAGGTCGTTTCGTTATTATTTCCGTATGTCTGGGGCAAGTTTTTTGTTTAATTAGTGAAAAAAAATTATAATATCACACCAACAGTCAACAACAGAGGGAGAGGGAAGCTTCAGAAGTTTTTGGAGGTTTTTTAGCGTATTTCGCGGTCGCGTCCGCCATTAACGAATCGATTCGTTATTGTTTCGGAAATCGATTCGTTAATGTTTTGTAATTTTTTTCACATTTACGAAATTTCGTAAATATCGAACTTTTTAAAAGGAAAATTTTGTAATTATTTTAAATAACGAAACGCAAAACCCCCCAAAAAACGAATCGATTTTAGAAACAAATTTTTCCGTTGTTACCCAGGCCTAATATTTATAAATAAATTTACTGGGGAGGGCTTTGCGATTGTAGCATCAGCAACACAATTGTAAACATGAATATCAAACAGTTATGAATGTGTAAGTCTAGTTCATGTCTTTGTCAGCTCAACATGATGCCAGCCAACATGCCAAGGGCAGCAATCTGGATTGGCAGAACGTGCGCCAGCTCATTTTCCGAACCCTTCTCAGGGACAGAATCATGCAGCAATCGAAGTAGAAAATCCTGTGCTTAAATGATCCCTGTGGTCACACTGCCTTCCTCTATCTAGCAAAGCTTGTCACCAAGAGGCCACCCAAAATGGGGGCACGGCTCGGCCACTCTTGGACACAGCAGCTCACGAAGTACACAGACGGCTAGACAATGGACTTGGTGGCATAACGCTTCCTCCTGCCGAAGCAGACTTCTTCAGCTTGCAAATGTTAAAAGGCAACAGCTGAGCCTCCCAGGAAATGCATGACGGTCAGAGTGAGCTTCTCTGGCACCGCTCCCAGACAGCTCTGTGTATGAAGTCAAAATGCGCTGTCCCCAAAGACCATCCTCCGGGGAGAAGGGGTGGTGGGATCACAGGCTCAGCAGCCTGGCCTGCGGGAAGGAAGAGATCACAGGTGATTTCCTCCAGAGAGCAGCTCCTTTAGTCGGGTCATTTCTCCGGCGGGAAGGAGAGAAGAAGAATCCTTCTGCCTTTTCAAACAACAACGCTGTTCCCTTTCATTCCCTTGCAAATAGGAACGTGTTGGGCTTCATTTGAGCAATCCATGGCCTCAGAACTACCTCGGGCTACGGTGTGTCTCCACTTACGAAGCCGTAATATTATTCAGAAGGAGGCCTTGAAGGAGGGGAACTATGTTCAGCAAAGGGACAGATCAAGCCTCCTGCGATCCTTCTTCAAAGGCCCTGCAATGACTTGCACTGTCCACTTCCAATGGCAACTCAAGAAAGAAAGATAGTTCAAAACAGACATCGTCTTGCCTAGAATCCAACCGGTCCAATACTTTAGTGGTATACTTTATACAAACATACTCTGTTTGTATATTTTCTACCCAACCACTCTCTGGACAGCAAAAATAGCACATGAGAGAGGAGATTGCTCAGGCTCACTTGGCAAATAATGCCACTGTTTTTGCCACTGTGGCACTATGCCACATTTAACCTAATTAAAATGTATTCATTTGCTTATTCATAATTCAAATGTATTCACTTATTCATTCATTGTATCTCTATATCAGCTCTCAGCCCACCAAGATTCCCAATGTGATGAACAAAATTGCAGGTTCGATTCCGGGGAGCGGCGTGAGCTTCCACTGTCAGCCCTAGCTTCTGCCAACCTAGCAGTTCGAAAACATGCAAATGTGAGTAGATCAATAGGTACCGCTCCGGCGGGAAGGTAACGGCGCTCCATGCAGTCATGCTGGCCACATGACCTTGGAGGTGTCTACGGACAACGCTGGCTCTTCGGCTTAGAAATGGAGATGAGCACAACACCCCAGAGTCAGACATGACTGGACTTAATGTCAGGGGACTACCTTTACCTTTTTACAATATCTTACTGCTTAGCAGAATGGGGTTAGACTGGATGGCCTTTGTGGTACCCTCCAACTTTGTGATTCTTTGATTCTATTGGGAGGGGAGGGTGCAAAATATATTAAAATACCCCCTGACATTTTAAAAAAGCAATCTTAACCTATCGTACAATAAATTGCAGCAATTAATTATTATTTATTTATTTATTTACTGCGTTCGTATACCACCTTTCTCAGCCAGAGGTGACTCAAGGCGGTTCACAGTCGGCAGTGATTCGACGCCATAACAAATATCAAAATACAGTTAAAACAATTATAAAACAATTCAACATTTAAAATTTAATACAAAAAGCAGATATATCTGTAAAAACAAGATCCTTGGCATCTCATTACTAAAATCGTTGTCCAGTTGCATTGTCAGTCATTCCATATATTCGTTTAAGTCTAATTATGCTCCAGTAGAAAAAGCTTGCTCGAAGAGCCAGGTCTTAACCATTTTACGGAAAGTTAGAAGGGAGGGAGCTGATCTTATATCCCTGGGGAGGGCGTTCCATAGCTGAGGGGCCACCACTGAGAAGACCCTGTCTCTCATCCTCGTCAAACGCATCTGCGAGAAAGGCAGGATCGAGAGCAGGGCCTCCCCAGATGATCTTAAAGTCCTAGATGGTTCATAAGGAGAGATACATTTGGATAGGTAAGCCGGATCAGAACCATTTAGGGCTTTATAGGCTAAAGCCAGCACTTTGAATTGTGCCCGGTATCAGACTAGTAGCCAGTGGAGCTGGTGCAACAGAGGCATTATGTTCTCCCTGAGCGCTGCTCCCGTTGGCAACCTGGTTGCCACTCATAGGACCATTTGGAGCTTCTGGACAGTTTTCAAAGGCAAGCCCATGTAGAGACGCCACACGGAGCAACATTAAAGGCTACACAGAACAACATTAATTTGGACCACTTGCTTAAAAAAGATGGAGCCAGTCTAGTAGGATGAGTAGGAAGTTCTACAGTTGAGATGCTGCTCAGAGGATTTTGAGAGTGGAGATTAACCCTTGTTTGGTGTGGTCTGGAAATCTGGGACAGATGAAGGGCAATAAAAGCACTTCGGGGAGGGAGGGGGGCTTGTATGTCCCCACAACTTTTCAAATGCTCCATGGTAGTGGACAGAAAATGATGAATGGACAGGAAATGCATCCCTTTGTAATCCAGCCTACCCAGGTTACTACCTGCTTCCTCATTCGCCAGTAGAGCAGTAGGACCCCCACCCCCTTTAGTCATGCAATGAATGTTTGATGTTATTCATGGTTTCACTTATCCACATAGGGCCTCTTGTTCATCCTATCAAAGATAATTAACTATTGCCCAGGGTTTTGTCACATGTACCTGGAGTGGCCAAATTATCATCCTGGAGCTAGACATGGCCCATGATGATGTTTTGTGACCTTTGTCACCTCCACCATCCTTAAACTATCCTTTATAAAAGTAACACAAAGAAAACATCTCTAGGTGTTGCTGGACTGAACTTCCATCATGGTGAGAAGTCAGGATTTTAGCTAAGGATTATGGTAGTCGTTGTCAGTAGATAGCTTCCCCATGCTAAAATATAGACTTGCCTCCAGTCTACCTCTTTTTTGATTGGAAAGCATTGCTTCTGTGTATGTGTACATGTGACGGGGTTCACATGGTCCTCCAGATGTCGAAGCACTACAACTCCCAGCCACCCTAGACAAAACAAGCAATGTTAAGAATAATGGAAATTGCTATCCAATAATATATGGAGGGCTGTATGACTCCTATCCTTGGGCTACTCATTAGTCATTGCAATAGCTAAAGCTGATTCGATGATTGTTTCTAATGGATCAAGTCTCTTTGTGGACCTTTTAGAACACTGGGATGGGGGTTCTTTGCACCCACTGAACTGGAATGAACTGGAAGCAGGAACTGGAGCCACCCTGGGGTCCATCCTAGCACATATTGGAAATAAATTTTAAAAATAAAGATGCCACATTTCAATGTAAGAGAGGAGCCTGCAGCTACAAAGCTACACACAAGCTGACATTTAGATCACTTCATTTTGTCGTGACCCTGACCGTGCAAAGTGCACAAAGAGAAACTGTCTCTAGCCTTCAGCTGCTGCCACCTTTTATTCTTGCGGCTGTTTTCTTTTCTTTTTTTTCCTCCAAAGTGCACTGCATAGGCCAGTCCTGCACAGGTAATAGCTATATCCTTCAGCATCCCCATCCCTGAAGAGAAAGGTCACCATTCGTACTCTTAGCTATTTATTGCTGTGTGGGTCAGGTCTCCTATATGGAGAGCTCAAATCGCAGGATGAAATCTCCTTCCACTCCTGGAGCCATTTCAAATATAAGCATACCTTTGATGGGTAGACAATAGGGATGTGCAAATCTTCACTTTTAGATCAAAACTCATATGTAATTCGTAAGTTTTGTATAAATGAACAGATATCAAAACTTATCAGATAACAGAATCAAAACTTACCCAGTACTTTTTTGTTTAAATTCTATAAAGCTCAGAAGTCAATTTTATTTGTAGTGCAACAAGGTGAAGACAAAAAGACTGCCATTCCTTTTCATGAGGAAAGTAGCAATGCAGGACAAAGCTGAGTGAGATGGGAAAGGGACTGAGAGAGCACAGCATTCTGGGAAATGTAGTTTGGGAAGACAAGAAGCCCTATGCTTGAGAATGCAAAAGGCCCTGCCCTGAACTACATTTTCCAAAATTCTGCTTAGCATCAGAAAGCTCCCTCCTAGCAGCAGCCAAACTTCCAATATATTGTTGAACCTGTAAAGAGGAGGACTAACTGATACTTCAAAAGTAGTAAGTAAATCTGGGCTTTGCTGGGAAGAAATTCCTAAATTGAAGTTCGATTGGTTAGACATTCTATGACACTGGTTCTCAATCTGTAGGTCCCCAGGTTTTGGCCTACAACTACCAGAAATCCCAGCCAATTTACCAGCTGTTAGGATTTCTGGGAGTTGAAGGCCATAACATCTGGGGACCCACAGGTGGAGAACCACTGTGAGATAGCTGTTGTGAATTTTTGAGGAAAGTTTTTGACAAAACTGTAAAATTTTCCCAAAAAAACAGTAGATGCATGAATATTTCTGAAAGTTGGAGGGAATATTCCCCTGTTATGTTGTCTTAAAAAAGATCATTTGTAAAAACTTAGAACATTCCCCCAAAATCTGTGGATGAATGAAACATTCTGAAACCTGATGGGCTTTTTTTGTCATGTCAGGAGCGATTTGAGAAACTGCAAGTCACTTCTGGTGTGAGAGAATTGGCCGTCTGCAAGGATGTTGCCGAGGGGACACCCGGATGATTTGATGTTATCATCATCCTTGTGGGAGGCTTCTCTAATGTCCCCGTATGAAGAGCTGGAGCTGATACAGGGAGCTCATCCGCCTCTCCCGAATTCGAACCTGCGACCTGTCAGTCTTCAGTCCTGCTGGCACAGGGGTTTAACCCACTGC
Organism: Anolis sagrei ordinatus; assembly: GCF_025583915.1. Classification (NCBI taxonomy): domain Eukaryota; kingdom Metazoa; phylum Chordata; class Lepidosauria; order Squamata; family Anolidae; genus Anolis; species Anolis sagrei. The sequence continues at coordinate 21,648,268 of NW_026844367.1, read as the reverse complement.
GCCACCAGGGGTTCTACCTGATGGGCTAACCACTGAGTCCCCTTTGCCTGGCTTGTGCCAGAGTCTTTGCAGTTGGATCTTTAAATCCTCGTATTGCGTCAACTTTTCCAGTTGTTTCTCATCAATCCTGCTGTTGCCTAGGATTGCAGCATGGCTGATCCATACTTGGTAAGATGTTCGTGAGGTCAGGAGTCTTGTGCTCCAGAACTCTGTCAGTCTGAATTTGGAAGTCCCAGAGTAGTTTGACGTGTTCATTTTCTGTAACTTTTTCTGGCTTGTGATCCCACCAGTTCTTTGACGCAGGCAAATGGTATTTGTGGCACAAGTTTCAATGAATCATCTGAGCAATGGTGTTATGCCTCTGCTTGTAGTCTGACTTATTATTATTATTATTGCACCCTCAAGTCCACCACTTACAAACAGGATTGTGAAATGGGGTAAGACATTGTGGTTCACTCCTTCCCTTGAAAAATTGCAACAGAAGCTCTTGTGTTTCATTTAGCCAGAAGCTTCAAAACTGGGGCAGACATAACCGGCTTCCCTGCCTTCAGTTCCTACGTGCGCCTTTCTCTTTGTGTCAGAGTTTAACTGGAGAAAGCTCCAATAAGAGGGGAAGAAAAGCAGAAGGAGAAAAGGCTTTAAAATGAGAGACCAAGTAGGTCAAATGAATTGTTCACGGATGGCTACGGTGCAATACCTTCTCTGCAGAATCCAGCAAAGGGCTGCTTCACACACACGATGGAATGGGTCAGGGAGGGAGAAGAAAAAGAGAGAGGAGGAGGAGGAGAGGGGAGAAATGAAATGGATGAAGCAGGGCAGACTGGGCAGCCAACATATCTATCTCCTTTCCATGGTCTGGGCTGCTTAGTTTCCCTGCCTGATGAGCCCAGAGTCAAACTCTACCCCTTGGGCATCGGGTGAATTGTAGCACTCCTGTGGAGACCCGGGAGTCACACACTTGATTCCCCAGCTTATTGGGCAGCTGCCAGCTGCCCCGATCCAAGCCCCGGGAAATGACACTTCCTATCTTCGAAGGGCGGCCAGTCATCTGTACAGCATTTCTCTGCCCTCAGCAGGTGGTTCAATGTCAACAGTATCAAAGCTTCATATTTTCTGCTCTTTACCAAGGGCAGCTTGCATTTTCCCCTTCCATCTCCTCTCTTTCTCTTTCTCTTTGCCGACACTTGCTGACTTCTAATTACATTGAAAACTACTAACTGATCTACAGCCTGGATTGTCACATGTAGTTGCCCACAGTCATAGAGTTAGCTCTCCATATCCACAGATTCTTGCAGCCATGACTTCAACCATCCATGACTGAAAAGATTTAAAGGAATTCAAAGAGCAAACCTGGATTTGGCCACTTTATATAAGATATGCCCCTTTACTGGAGAATAGCCATATTATCATACACAGTTGCTCCCCCTCAACGATTTTTGTCCCCAGAGTATATTCCCCACCTGTATGAAAGTCTATATTTATGACCCCGTTCCTTTATGAGTTTCTCCCCCGCAAACAATTTGCTCCATCCCTATCTCATCCTGATTTTAGTATTTTTAGTACCTTAGTTTTTATCTTGCACATGCGGCCTGCTCATTGTTGTTTGTTGTTTTTGTTCATTTGTTCAGTCGTCTCCGACTCTTCGTGACCTCATGGACCAGCCCACGCCAGAGCTCCCTGTCGGCCGTCACCACCCCCAGCTCCTTCAAGGTCAGTCCAGTCACTTCAAGGATGCCATCCATCCATCTTGCCCTTGGTCGGCCCCTCTTCCTTTTACCTTCCACTTTCCCCAGTATAATTGTCTTCTCTAGGCTTTGCTGTCTCCTCATGATGTGGCCAAAGTACTTCAACTTTGTCTCTAGTATCCTTCCCTCCAATGAGCAGTCGGGGTTTATGTTATTTTATTTTACTATGTATGATTTTGCTTTATCATCTTTGTACTCATATGTTGTATGTATTTTACTGTGTTGTTATTGTGTTTTGGTTCTTACTTTATTGTAATATACTGTTGGGCTTGGCCTTATGTAAGCTGCCCCGAGTCCCCATTGGGGAGATGGTGACAGGGTATTAAATAAAGATTATTATTATTATTATTATTATTATTATTATTATTATTATTACTGTACCATCATATACAATTGTATGTATTATTTTTTATTTATTTACTGTCCTTGTATACCGCCGTTTCTCAGCCTAACTGGCGACTCAACGCGGTTTACAACAAAATATACAGTGCACAGTATACAATTAAAACCATAAAAACATAATACACAATATTACATGTCAATCACAATCCAATACATCTCCTAACTAAAATCGTGGTCCAATTGCATCATCCATATTACCAATCCGTCATCAACACATTCATTGCACCGAATTAACCAAAGGCCTGCTTGAACATCCAAGTTTTTAGTCTTCTTCGGAATACCATCAGCGAGGAGGCTGATCTTACCTCCATGGGAAGGGCGTTCCATGCATCCATGGACCCTGGAATCAAACCCCAGCAGATACGAAGGGTCCACTGGATGTGTGCAGATGTGAGACACTTGAATGCCCCCAAAATTAAAATGAAATGCCACCCCTAGAGGAGCAATTCCCATGTTTTTTAGAGTCATAGTTGCAAGGGACAATCAGGGTCATCTAGTGCCACTCCTGCCATGCAGGCCTCCATAATTAAAACACTCCTGAGAGATCCAACTTCTGTTTAAAGTTCTCCCATGATGATAGAGGGTCCACCACTCTTGGAAGCAGTCTATTTCATTTTCAAACAGATGGTACTGTAATTTCAGAATTTTGGAAATTACTAATTAAAATAATGTTTGAAGGATGCAGAAGTTACCCCCCCCCCCCAAAGTAAGAGTTCACCATTCTCTTCTCACTGGAAGAAAGCAAACTTATTGAGTCACAACAGGGTGCAATAAGGAGTCTTTTCCAAATTGTTGGCTTCTTGCAAGCCAGTGGGCCCCACAGACCCAACATTATGACACACTATGCTCAGTCAATGGGTTGGAAGTTCTATCTGACTGTCTGTCTATCTATCAATAGAGTAGTGTGTTTCTGTGTGTTTGTCAGCTGTATGGCCATGTTCCAGAAGCATTCTCTCCTGATGTTTTGCCCACATCTATGGTAGGCATCTTCAGAGGTTGTGAGCTCTGTTGGAAACTAGCCAAGTGAGGTTTATATATCTGTGGAATGTCCAAGGTCGGAGAAAAACTCTGCTTGAGGAAAGTGTGAACATAGCAGTTGGTCACCTTGATTAACATGCCCTTGCAGCTTCAAAATCTGGCTGCTTCCTGCCTGGGGGAATCCTTTGTAGGGAGGTGTTAGCTGGCCCTGGTTTTTCCTTTCTGGAATTCTAGAGCAGATCGATGGCCTTCCAAGTGTTTGGCACTCAAAGTCCTATGAGCCTTAGACAGCTTGCTCAATGGCCAGGGATTCTGGGAGCTGAAGTCCAAAACAGCTGAGGAGGCACAGGTTGTGATCTGGCAGAAACTAAAATGCCCAACTTATGGCCACCCTAAGATGGTCCTATCAGGGTTTTTTTTTTTTTGTGGCAAAATTTGTTCCTCTGAGACTGAGAGAGTGTGAGTTACTCAGGGTCATTCAGTGGGTATTTGAACCCTGGTCTCTGGAATTCCTAATTCAATGCTTAAAGCATGGCACCATGTGGGTTCATTTCAGGCTATACAGCAGGGCTCTCCCTTTTGGAGGCATGTTTTTGCACCTTGAAGAGGGTTCAGCACCCTGGATAGCTCATACAATTCACACAAAAACCTAAAGCAAATTCATGGCACTCCTGACATCAGCGCCACCAGCTTTTATCGCCTTCTGCTTTTGGTTTCCCAGCCACAGAAACATCCTTTTCCATTCTCTCCATCCCACTTGCTGTTACGAAAAGATCACAGCCTGAAGCAATATGGCTTCGGGCCAGGAGCTTGTGTGTTTCTACAGCTCTTCTGAGGATAACTTTAGTTAAACATTGATGCGCTACAGTAGATTGTTGCCAGAGATCCCGGCAGGAAAGCTGCAGAGAATATTGGCTGATTGCCGCACGGCCCAGTGGTGTGTTCATCTAACTCATTTCCCATGTTCAGATCGAAGGGGGATAGCGATTATGATAAAGCTATCACATCCCTGGGCTGCTCATGAAACCGAATGGGAGGCGGCTTGGCTGGCTATTTGTTATATGCAGCTGAACAAATTCCAGTTGGCTGAGTGAGAGATGGAGAGATAGAAGGGAAGATTGTTTTTCAAAGCTTAACATGATAACCATGGAATGTGTTGCCATTCATAGCAGATCCAGCCAGTCCCTGAGATCAGGAAGACATTATAGTGAGCTCCTAGGACAAAACCTATCCATACATACAAGCAATACTGTCATTAACAAAACAAGCTAATTGGTTTAGCTTAGATGTTTTGCCTTAGCCCCTTTTTAAAAAGAAAAGCTTGGGAGTTCCTACTCTTTGGCAAAACAAAGCAGAATAGTAAGACTTTATTGTCAAAGGAGGGGATTAAAAGCAGGAAAGGAACCTACAAATTAGGAGACAGAAGGAAATTAAACATTCGACGGAAAAGCAAAATATAGCATGGGCATCCAGCTTCTCTTGCTCACTGTCTCCCGCTGTACAACACATCAAGTGCCAAGCAAGGGGGAAAAAAATCACATTACTCTAATTCAGTGGTTCTCAACCTTCCTAATGCCCTGACCCCTGAATACATGTTGTGGTGGTGACCCCCAACCGTAACATTGTTACGTAACATTGACCCCTCATGTTGTGGTGACCCCCAACCGTAACATTGTTTTTGTTGCTACTTCATAACAGTCATTTTACTACTGTTATTTATTTATTTATTTATTTATTTATTTATTTATTTATTTACTTTGCTTCTATACCGCTGTTCTCAGCCCGAAGGCAACTCACAACGGTGTACAACATAGAAAAACAGGGTTCAAAATTCAAGACACAATCTAAAACAATCCACAATCCAGTATTAACAACAACATTATCATCAAAAACATCTCAATTACTACAAAAGTCATTCCACATCGTCTCATCGTCCAAACCACAATCCAGTATCATTTTCTGTTGTTCCATTCCTATCGTCCTTACCAATCATTGCACTTCTTGTTCGAACGCCTTCTTGAACAGCCAAGTTTTTAATTTTCTGCGGAAGATCATCAGGGAAGGTGCCAGTCTGATGTCCACTGGAAGAGTGTTCCACAGCCGAGGAGCCACCACCGAGAAGGCCCTATCTTTCGTCCCCACCAGCCGTACCTGTGAGGCCGGCGGGATCAAGAGCAGGGCCTCCCCGGAAGATCTCAAAGTCTTGGTGGGCTCATAGGCCGAGATGCGGTCAGTTAGGTATCTTGGGCCGGAACCGTTTAGGGCTTTATAGGCCAACGCCAGCACCTTGAATTGAGCCCGGTAGCAAATCGGCAGCCAGTGGAGCTGGTACAACAAGGGGGTTGTGTGCTCCCTGCGTTCCGCTCCTGTTAGTATCATGGCTGCCGCACGTTGGACCAATTGAAGCTTCCGGGCTTTATGTCAGATATGCAGATATGCAAGATGTATTTTCATTCACTGGAGCAAACTGGGCACAAATACTCAATGCACCCACATGTAAAGGATAGTGGGGTTGGGGGAGGATTGATTTTGTAATTTGGGAGTTGGAGTTGCTGGGATTTGTAGTTCACCTATAATCAAAGAGCATTCTGAACTCCACCAGCGATGGATTTGAACCTAATTAGCCACACAAAACTCCCATGCCCAACGGAAAACACCGGAAGGGTTTGGTGGGCATTGACTTTGAGTTTGGGAGTTGTAGTTCACCTATATCCAGAGAGCACTGTGGACTCACACAATGGTGGATCTGGACCAAAATTGGCACAAATACTCAATATGCGCAAATGTGAACACTGGTGGAGCCTGGGGAAAATAGACCTTGACTTTTGGGAGTTGTAGTTGCTGGAATTTATAGTTCATTACAATCAATGAACATTCTGAACTCCACCAATGATAAAATATTCTCAAACTTCGTACACGGAATCCCCATGACCATCAGAAAATACTGTGTTTTCTGATGGTCTTTAGTGACGCCTCTGACACCCCTTCGCGACCCCCTCAGGGGTCCCGACCCCCAGGTTGAGAAACACTGATCTAATTACTCGAATCTAATGCTCACTAGAGTTATGTGCAGAATTCGTTCCTTCCGTTTCTACCATTTCTTTCATGTCTTCTGTTTCTTCAGCAGCACGAAATGGGAAGTCCTCTCCCCACACCATTATTTTTATTATTTATTTATTTGACATTTTTATATCCCGATCTTCTCTACCTCCGTAGAGGGACTCAGACCGGCTGACAGCAAAAATTCAATACTAACACTAAAATCTAAAATATCATACATCAACATTATAATTAACCCGGGAGCCCCCGGTGGCGCAGTGAGTTAAACCCCTGTGCACCACATGTGAAGGGGAGCCAGTGGGTGGGAAGCCCCCCCCCCATAATGGTCTGATTTTCGGGATCCCGAACCGAAAACAGACATCTACCCTCCTGCTTTTGGGTTTCTCTCAAAAATACATATTGGGGGCCCCAATGAAAGCTGGGACATGAAATTATTTTATTTATTTATTTACAGCATTTTTTCCCCACCCTTCTCAACCCCCCGGAAGTTAACAAGCAGCTAACATAGGCAGCAATTCGATGCTACAATATCAATAAACACCAATATACAAAAATACAAAACTCAAAAATAAAATATTTTTGTATCTTTGTATTTTTTTTCTAGGTAGTTGCCTTATTGCTTGTTGATTGTATTTCTTACTTTTCTATCTTCTCTCTAAATATTTCCCCTCTTTCTATGTATTTATGTTTCAAACTGTTTAATAAAAAATTATTTAAAAGAAAAGAGAAGAAGAACAGAATGCAAAGCAATGTATATTGTTAAAAGCAAATAGCATTTGAAATGTCTTCCTGGATATTTTAATTTTAATAACATTCCAGCAATGCAGATGAAATATATAGCCATGGGGAGAAAGGCGGAGTATAAATAAAGTTAATAATGATGCAAAAAAATAATAAACACCAATATAAAATCATAAATACATAGAAGATTAAAAACTGTAACAATTAATTATATAATTACCTGCTTGCATAATCGCATAGCCATTTCCCATTATCATAACAGTCATCAGGTCCAGTTCCATGTTCAGAATGCTGCTGCGCTCACTAGCCGAAAACCTGGTTCCAAAACCACGGTTTTAGGGTTTTTTTCTGAAGGAAAGGAGGGAGGATGCCGATCTAATGTCACTGGGGAGTGAATTCCACAAGCAGGGGAGGGGGTCACCACTGAAAAGACCCTGTCCCTCATCCCCACCAGACGTGTTTGCAAAGCCGGTGGGACCAAGAGCAGGGTCTCCCCAGCAGATCTTAGACTATGAGGTGGAACGTAGAGGGAGATCCGTTCAGATAACTAAGCTGGGCCGGAACTGTATAGGGCTTTATAGGCTAAGACCAGCACTTTGAATTGTGTTCGGAAGTGGACTGGCAGCCAGTAGAACTGACATAGCAGGGGGATAGTGTGTTCCCTGTATGGCGCTCCAGTGAGTAAATCTAGGAGGAAATTGTCCCCATATGAAAGCTTTCACTTGTGTGGTGGGCAGAATGATGTTTGTGGAAGACATTGGCAGGGCTCTTGGACATGTTCATGACACTCGCTATAACCTGTAATGACATTGGAGGGAGGGCCATTGGTGTGTCTTCTTAAAGCTGGGGATCATAGCTGTTTCTGGAAATGGGAGCCTATCTGTGAAAATGGGCACCCCAGCCACATATACACATACAGGTCATAATTTTTTATGTGGATTATGTATGTATGCATGTATGTATATGCGCTTAAGTATCCAGTGATGCCCAGGTTAGCTATTTCTTAACTCTCTTTATAAGAAATACTCATTGTTTGCTTTTGTGTTTTATGTATGATTCCATTAGAAAATGCTCTCTTGGTGTGGGTAAACTATACCTCCCACCATCAAAGGTCAATTTTCTCCAAACTCTGATAGTATTCAAAATTGGTCCAAATATATCTCATTTGGTTCAGATCCATTGCCAGTAGGGTTCACAGTGCTCTCTGGATCTGGCTGAACTATAACTCCCAACATTCAAGGTCAATTACCTTCAAATGCCTCTAGTACTTAAAGTGGATCATGATGGGTCTGTGTGCCAAGTTGGGTCCAGATCCATCATCAGTAGGTTCACAGTGCTCTCTACATGTGGGTGAACTATAACTCCCAACATCCAATGTCAATTATTTCCAAATGTCTCTAGTACTTAAAGTGGGTTAAAGTAGATAGATAGATAGATAGTAGGCTTGGGCGGTTTCGTTCGTTAATTTCGTAATTCATTATTAATTTGTATTTAATTTAGCTTACGATCCAATATTGAGCCATGCAGGAATAGTGTGAGGAGTAAATTAGATTCAAAACATTTTTTTCAATTAATTTCGTAATTATTTCATTATTATTTCGAAATTATTTCGAAATTATTTCGTAATTATTTCGTAATTATTTTCGCATGTCTGGTGCAAGTTTTATAGTTGTTGTTTGTTTTATCACACCAACAGTCAACAACAGAGGGAGAGGGAAGCTTCAGAAATTCCCCCTGTCCCATTTGGAGGTTTTTTTAGCATATTGCGCAATCGCGTCCGCCATTAACGAATCGATTTGTAATTATACAAAATTTTGTAAATTTTGAAATTTTTAAAAGGAAAATTTCGGAATTCTTTAAAAAAATGAAACGCGATGGACCCCTAAAAACGAAACGAGTTTAGAAACAAATTTTTTCGTTGTTACCCAAGCCTGATAGATAGATAGATAGATAGATAGATAGATAGATAGAAGACTAAATTGTATTTTGCAAATATAGATGTAGCTGGCTAAAGGCTGTGAAATGGTGTGTTTGTGTGCGAGTGGCGAAAGGCTGTGGATGATCTGCTGAAATTTCCATACTATTCCCAGTATGACACTGATGTGTGCAAACTTGACACAAAGTTTTGAAAATGGGGACAAGGGGAGCCCAAGCATAAAATAACTTCAATTTTGCGCTCTCTTTACCTCTCAGAGGAATAGCGGCGGCAGATTGACCAACACAACACAAACAAGCAAAGGCAAGGAAGGCAGAGTGGAGGCGAAGGGGGAGAAACCTCATGGAGAAGGATAGGAGTTATTAAACAGAAGGCATTCTCCTCACTCACCGAGAGAAAGGATGATCAATGGATTTAGTCAGGGAGAAATTCAAGCAGAAAATTGTCACTGTATTTTATCAGAGAGGCAGGAAGTTTAACCAGAGTGAGCTTCTCATTGCAAGGCTTCGGGAAAGCAGCAAAACAAAACAGCCTAAAGCCATCCTGCTGGGAGGAAGCATATATTTTGGAAGCATAAAATATTTTCCTCAGATAAATGGGGAAAATATTGCAGGTTTAATGGAGGAGAAAAAAGGAAAATATATTTAGCTGAGGAACACATAAAATCAAAGTGTGGCTGCTGGGTCGATTATCGGAATGCATCTAAATTGTCAAATTTATTATTATTATTATTATTATTATTATTATTATTATTAAACTTTATTTGTACCCCGCTAGCATCTCCCAAAGGATTCGATGCGGCTTACACAGGCCAAGGCCTCAACAACACAATATAACAATACAAACAGCAAATCAAACAATTAAAAACAAAATAAAGCAAAGTAAGCAACAGGCACAATACATTAAAACACAATAAAACTGGGCCGGGCCAAAAGGTGGATACAAGAATTAAAAGTGCTGATTTGACAGGAGGTGTATAAAGGGTTTCTAGGGCAAGTGCGATGTGCGGTGTGCAGCAATCATTGGTTCTGGTAAAGTGCTTGTGGGACTCGGTAGTGGAGATTTCCTAATCTGGGAAGGCGCATCGGAAAAGCCAGGTTTTTAAGTTCTTTCTGAAGACAGCCAATGAAGGGGCCTGTCTAAGGTCTTTGGGGAGGGTGTTCCAGAGTCGGGGGGCCACTACGGAAAAGGCCCTGTCCCGCGTCCCCACAAAGCGCGCATGCGACGCCGGTGGGATCACGAGCAGGGCCTCTCCCGATGACTGAAGAGAACGCATGGGTTTGTAGATGGAAATGCGGTCATGCAGGTAGGCTGGTCCCAAACCGTTCAGTGCTTTGTAGGTAAGCACCTGCACCTTAAATTGGGCTCGGAATATAAACAGCAGCCAGTGGAGTTCCTTAAACAGGAGGGTTGACCTCTCTCTGTAAGGGGCCCCAGTTAGCATCCTGGCTGCTGATCGTTGGACCAGTTGGAACTTCCGAGCCGTCTTCAAGGGCAGCCCCACATAGAGCGCATTGCAGTAATCCAATCTGGAGGTGACCAAGGCATGGACCACTCCGGCCAGATCCACCTTCGCGAGGTACAGTCGCAGTTGGCGCACAAGTCTCAGTTGTGCGAAGTCCCTCCCAGACACCGCCGACGCCTGAGCCTCAAGCGAGAGCGTTGAATCCAAGAGGACTCCCAAACTGCGGACCTGTGACTTCAGGGGGAGTGTAACCCCGTCCAGCACAGGTTGCCACCCTATACCCCGGTCAGGTTTGCGATCGACCAGAAGGACCTCTGTCTTGTCGGGATTGATCTTCAGCTTGTTCCTCCTCATCCAGATAGTCACAGCGGCCAGGCACTCATCCAGCACCTGAGAGGCCTCCTTGGAATTGGGTGGAAAGGAGTAGTAGAGCTGTGTGTCATCCGCATAGAGGTGGCACCTAGCTCCAAAACTCCGGATGACCTCTCCCAGCGGTTTCATGTAGATGTTAAAAAGCATGGGTGACAGAATAGAGCCTTGCGGGACCCCACAGGTCAAAGGCCTGTTTGACACCACTTTAATGCAGTTTGACACCACTTGAATAGCTGCGGTTCAATGATATGGAATCCTGGGTGTTGTTGAAGCATCAGCAGGTAAGACTGTAAAATTATACATCCCAGGATTCCATAGCATTGAACCATGGCAATTAAAGTGGTGTTAAACTGCATTAACTCTACAGGGAAAATGCACCCCAAGAGTATACCAATCTAGTCAGAGGCGGCCCTAGGTAATTTTCAACGGTAAGCAAACAACCAATCACTGATATATATTTTCTGTTCGTCGTGGAAGTTGTGTGTGCCATATTTGGTTCAATTCCATCATTGGTGGAGTTCAGAATGCTCTTTGATTGTAAGTGAACTATACATCCCAGTAACTACAACATGCATATGTCAAGGTCCATTTTCCCCCAAGAGCACCTCAAGAGCGCCCCTGGGCAAAATCAACTATACTGCAAATGCAGTTTTGTTTATGAAATCTGTTTGTCCAAACTAGTTTCATTGCAAGGAGAACCTTGAGTCTAAATCTTGGTTTTTTGCACACCTCCCCTTTTTGTGAATTCTGTTCAAAATCATTGTTTTTACCCCAAATGTTCCTATCTTGCAAAAGTTGTTTTTGTTTATGAAATCTGTTTGTCCAAACTAGTTTCATTGCAAGGAGAACCTGGATCATGGGTCACTTTTGAGAGAGAAAAAGCAGGATATAAATAAATATAATAATAACCTTGAGGGCAATAAAGTACTATTATTATTATTATTATTATTATTATTATTATTATTATTATTATTATTATTGTGTTGGGGGTGTCATTGGCAACACTGAAGAGACTATACAAAGCCTTATATGTGGCTCTAGACACTGTCCTCAGTTTTCTATTTTGGGTTTTTGGTTCAGCTCTCCTTGTCTTTCTGTATGTGAGGAGGAGGAAACATTCTGATATACTGGAATTCTATTTTGGAATGAAAATAATAACCCTGTCTTTTTCGTTCTCTAAAGAACTCTTCCTCATCTGATTTCCCCTAAGCCCCACTCTCAAATCCCTTCTGCATGAACCAATTTGTGTTTGATATTTTCCCCCCCACGTCTGTTTTTCTTCCAGGTGATTGCCAGGCCTATTTTGCCCACATTGTCACTGGGACATTGCCAAGACTTTTCCCTGCTCGCTTTGTTGTTGCATTCTCTCCTCCCCCAACCCCTTTTAATCTCAGCCCAAGGTGAGATGAACTAAGCAACAGCAATGATGAAGCTTTCAGGGTGTTTGAAAGTAAACTGCTGGGAGAGGTCAGCTGGAGCAGAAGCCAATAAAACACCAGGAAGAAGTTGAAGAGGAAGGAACAAAGACATTGGTAATGATGTGAAATAACTGGGTCCTGTTAGGACTGGGTACCAATGAAAGGCTTCACCTCCAAAACACCTGGAAAGTTTACCAAACCTGATGGGCAATGGCAAAAACTTACGTCTTGCTCTGAAACTCTACAAACAGCGTCACACCACCTTTCAATTGTAGATCACTAAAGGACATGAGTTGCTTTCTTCTGAAGCCAAGAGAAGTGACCCATCTCTACTGTGTGTGTCCATTTGTTTACTGCAGTTAGGACAGCTAAGCCAAAAAACATATATTCCTTTGCTAACATGGACATTGTGGAACCAGCAGTTGAGGTCCTGTTGTGCTGCAAAAAAATATACAAGTGTATCTCTACTTACTTACTTACTTACTTAGACGATCCCTCATTGGCCGAGTAGGATAGTCTTCCAGGATCAGAATTCTTGTGAGTCTGTAGGTGGCTGTGGAGCCCTATTCTTGATCTGCATCTTCTTCTGCATTGAAGGCATTGGTTTCCAGGTGAAAGGCGGTCCTGATCGGGGTTGGCTTGATGCGCCTTTCTCTTGGCACGATTCTCTCTTTCACCCTCCATTTGTGCCTCTTCAAATTCTGCAGCACTGCTGGTCACAGCTGACCTCCAGCTGGAGTGCTCAAGGGCCAGGGCTTCCCAGTTCTCAGTGCCTATGCCAGAGTTTTTAAGGTTGGCTTTGAGCCCATCTTTAAATCTCTTGTCCTCTCCACCAACATTCCATTTTCCATTCTTGAGTTTGGAGTAGAGCAACTGCTTTGGAAGATGGTGGTCAGGCATCCAGACAACGTGGCCGGTCCAGCGGAGTTGATGGCGGAGGACCATCACTTCAATGCTGGTGGTCTTTGCTTCTTCCAGCATGCTGCTATATGCCTGCGAAATGTGGACTGTCTACAGACGTCACATGCAACTCCTGGAATGATTCCATCAGCGCTGCCTCTGGAAAATCCTGCAAATCTCTTAGGAAGACAGGCAGACAAAGGTGCGTGCATCTCTACACTGCAATACTGGAAACCACAAAGGATCACTCTTATGGGACATCTAAGCTTTGTGCAATGGTTTTTGCCAGCTATTTGCATTAATATCAATGGGTGGTGGAGGTATTCCAAGTTTTAGTCACAATTTTCTAGGACATATCTTAACTGCTGTATCTGTTGGGGGGGGGGGGGCGGGCGTGGGACAGCTGACACTGGCCAACATCCTGTTAGAGCAGTGGTTCTCAACCTGTGGGTCCTCAGATGTTTTGAGCTTCAACTTCCAGAAATCCAAACAGCTGGTAAACTGGCTGGGATTTCTGGGAGTTGTAGGCCAAAATACCTGGGACCCACAGGTTGAGAACCACTGTGCTAGAGACATTTGCGATTGTAACTACACCATAAGTCTTTGTTTAGTTGTTGCAACTGTTGGCTGCTTCCCATTCCACAACAAAATCTCCCACTTCCCTATAACTGTTTCTGCAATATCTTCCATCATTGGTGGAGCATGTGAGCAATTGGCGAAGTGTCTCGGTATTCTTCAGAGCCAGGTGCCAATGGATGCTATCTCAGCAAAGTCATTGTCAATTCCAGCCTGTTTCCCTACAGTGGGCAATGTAGGTTCTCAGCCTACTTAAGAGGAGACAGCAGACTTTATTGCACACTAAGCATGTGCAATCGATAAAAAATGTTTCAAAAGTCATTACAAAATTAGGGGAGGAGGCATTTTGTTTCTAAATTGTTTCTAATAGTATAGTTAGTAAAACTTTCATTACTATAGCGAGAGCAACAAAATTTTATTACTTTTTCCTTATAGTATATGCGCAAGCTGGGAAACTTCAGATGCTCCTTTTCTCTCATTTTTACACCTATCAGGATGAAACTTGCTACAATGATAGAAAATATTGACCGCTGTGAGCCCATCAAGTTTCAGAAAATTTCACTTATCGACAGATTTTTTTGAGAATTTTCAAAGCTTTTGTAAACAACATTTTTTAAAAAAACCTACAAGAGTTCTCCTTCAGTTTTCATAAAATGACACAAGATAATAACTTGTTATCTTTCAAAAATATCCATACATCTACTGATTTTAGGGATTTTTAAAAAAGTTTTGACAAAAACATATTTTAAAAGCCACAACAGCCACATTGAATCTCTCTCCCTCTCATATTAATCAACAGAACTTCCCTTGAGGGATTTCTTCCAAGCCCAGCACAGAGATTGACTTCCAAGAAATCTCAGCCAGTCCTCCTCTTTGCAGATTCAGCCATTCATTGGAACTCTGGAACTACATCTCTTCCCTCTCCTGATTGGGGCTTCCTGGTGCTGAGCAGAATTCTGGGAAATATAGTTTAGGGCAGGGCCTTTTGAATTCTCTGGCATGGGGCTCCTCGCCCTCCCAAACTACATTTCCCAGAACCCTGTGCTCTCTCAGTCTATTTCCCAGAAAACTCTGCTTTCTCCCTGCTGCTTTCCTCTCCTCAAGACAAGAGGCCATTCATTTAAAGGGGAAAGGCAGCCTTTTTGTCTTCATTTGCTTGCTTGTGGTGAAAATGAAACTGACTTTGGGAGCCTTCTGGGGTTTACAAAATGAAAATGAAAAGGTATTGGGTAAGTTTCAATTCTCAAGTTTTTGGTGTGGACCATGTGTCAGATATTGTGACACAAGTATGAATTTGATACAACTTATGACAACTAACGAAAACATTGCACACCCTATTGCACACCGTTCCCTTCCATTTCTGCATAAAATCTATGAATACTGCTTTTTCTCTCCAAAGCAACTAACTTCAAGAGAAGCAAGGAAGGCTCACAAGTCAAAGGAATAATAGGATCACAGAATCACAGACCTGGAAGAAGGGTTGGATAGGTTTAACACTCCCCCACCCCCAATTGTAGCCATTTCCTCAGGAGTCTCATTGTGTATCCATTAGCATTTGGCACCCTACACCACTATCAAGAAACTCACATGGGGTGACACAAAGAATGCCCCAACCCATTTCCTGCATCCAGTTATAAATCATGATCCGCAAATGTGTGCCTATCATATACATGTCATTAATCTTTCCTTGGACTGATTACATTGAAATGCCTTTGAAAGCAATTCCTGGATCCTGACTAAAAGGATTTTAAAAGGAAAAGTGTTGTTGTTGTTGTTGTTGTTGTTGTTGTTGTTAGAATGCCTTCACTTAAAAGTTGGACAGTGTAGTAAGATTGGTGATGAGGATCAGGACAACAACACTCCTTCCTGCAAATATCGCAGCTCTCTGTCATCTCCAATTATCCAGTTGATTCTCCAAACTGTGCCTTGATAAATATCCATTCTAACTCTCTCTTTTTTTATCAGACAATCAAATATCCATGGTTGTCTCTACTAATAATGGAAGCAATTTGATTGTACCTGAATATCTGATGGACCCAACCACAAACATAAAGCCAACTACAACCAGACTGTAGTTGTTAGTTGCCATCAAACTGATTTCAATTAATAACAACCCTACAAATGAAGTCACTGCTGCTATAATTGTAAGTTCACGGTCAACTGCAAAATTTGGTGCATCAAGCTGAACATACCAGAAACATGTGATAGCTGGCCAGGTATTAACCCAGTAGATAAGAAGCAAAACCAGATGACAGCCAAATTTATTATTTATTTAATTTATTTATTTACAGCTTTTATATTCTGCCCTTCTCACCCCGCAGGGGACTCAGGGCGGATTACAGTGTACACATATATGGCAAACATTCAATGCCAATTTTTGACACACAAACATATACAGACATACACAGAGGCTATTTAACTTTTTCTGGCCGCCAGGGGAGCTGTCACTTTCATCGTCCATCTGCGATGCTGATGAAGCACTTCTGCATTCCCCACATGCTTCCCCGCTGGTATGCTTTGCTGGAGTCTTCTTTATGGCCTCATAAATCAGTTAATTTAGCCTCCCCACACTTTAAGGTGGTACCTTATTTTCCTACTTGACAGATGCAACTGTCTTTCGGGTTGCAAAGGTCGACAACAGGCTACACACAATTGGTTGGAAACCCACTCCAAGCCGGGCTGGCTTCAAACTCATGACCTTTTGGTCAGAGTGATCTTAATGCAGCTGACACTCAGCCAGCTGCGCCACAATCCCAGTGCAAACCCTTGGAGTTGGCCTGTATCCAGTTAGAAGGATAGCCAGGGATAAAGTTTTCTTCTAGTTCAAACATATGGACCAGACAATACAAATAAAACACAGGCTGGGTCTGTAAAAGGATGCCAAAATGTTTATGGGACTTGAGATAAATATTAAGACCAGTCATAAGGAGGAGCAGCCTTGGGTCATGTTAATTAGTATGTCTACTTAATATTGCATGGATTGTTTTCCTGAACCATTCTCAATTTGCATGATGTGAATACACAGGAGCTTGACAGACCACCCCATTAAAATGGAACAGCGGAGAAGCTCCGACAGTCATCTCCAAACCCAACGAAGTAACTTCAGTTTCAATAAGCCAGGCTCACCTGAGGAAAAGGCAAGGAATCAAACAAGCCTTCAAAGTCATCCAACACACAAGCGGATGCCAACATTGGCATGGGGTGGGCGGTCAGTCGTCTTTCCTTAAACAGGAGCTGAGCTGGACACTCAAAAGCATGGGGAGGGGGACACACAAAGCAGCTTTAATAATAGAGGGGGGGGAGAGATGAAGGAGGGGGAAGGTGTCTCAGTTGTCTCAGTAGCTGATCAACAAAGGAGCAGTCGGGAGCTGTAACCTCTCGAAGCTGCAGTCTGGAACATGACACATGTCAGGCTATGATAAATGGTGCGGTGTGTGTGCAATTTCAAGTGCAATGCCCTTGAGATGTGCGGGACCCCAATCGCAAATGTTATTGTTAAATTAAACCTTAAAGGAAGAATTGGAAAGAGGAGGGCTGGCACAGATATATATATATATATATATATATATATATATATGCACAGAAAGATGGAGGAGGGGATAGACAGGGAGGGAGGGAGGAAGAGAGTAGGGAGACTCAAATGAAACTGGAAAAGCACAGGTTTTGGAGGGTGTTTTCTACAAGAACGGAACCCATAGAAGCAGAGGTGGGCAACCATTTACATTCTGAGGGCCACGGATCTCCAATACCAAAGGACTGCGTCCTCTCTGATCCTCAAAAAATAACCCTCTTAATAATTGAATTGAAAACCTCTGAAACATCTAAATAATCCAAAGCAAGGTTTCATTGACTATCATTAAAAATAACCCAACTCCAAGTATCATTTCCACCTTGAGTGGATCTACTGAATCAATGTGATTGAGATATTGGTTGAACCACTCCTCTGCAGTTTATTCCATGGGTCTTCTTTAGTTGGATTTAGGAAGGATAATTATGAACTTGCTCAGTCTAATGGCAAAAGTGAAATTCTCTTTGAGAGAAAAAATGCCTGAGGAATTTTTGAAGGAATCCAAAATTAAGGTTCAGAGAACTCTCAAAAGTTCACCCACAGTTTCAGAGTGACTGGACAATCCAAAGTCCCTTTGAGTCAACACCTTTGCGGGTAGGTTTGGGGAAATTGAGCCTCCTAAATCAGAGGGATTTATGGTTTCCAGACCTTGATCATTTTGGTCTCCCTCCTCTGGACATGTCAACATCCTTCCCAAATTGTGGTGCCCAGAACTGGACATAGTATTTCAGGTAAGGTCTGACCAAAGCAGAATGGCATAGGGGTATTTTATCACTGAGTTCCTCAGAGACCTTTGGAGAGAACAATTTGTTGGAATAACAAGATCAAACTCTGCAGCACTCCATTAGTCACTTATTTCCAGGCTGAAGAGGAACCATTGGTGAGCACCCTTTGGGTTACCCGACCAAATCCAAAGAGTGATTCTCCCTAATGGTTTCTCTTGAACCTGGAAATAAGTGACCAGTGGAGTGCCATTAATAGGGTTTTGTTCCTAGGCCCAGTACCATCCAATATCTTTATTAATGATGGATTAAGGTTTAGAGGGCATGCTGCTCACATTTGCAGATTACACCTGGCCTCTGGAGACCCAATACTCCAGAGGCTAGGATCAGGATTAAAAATGACCTTAACAGATTAGAGAGATGATTGGCCAAAACTAACACAATAAATTTCACCAAGGACAAATGTAAGATTCAACATTCAGGTAGAAAAAATAAAATGCAAAGATACAGGATGGGTGATGGCTGACTCGACAACAGAGTCCCATGTGAAAAAGATCTTGGAGTCTTTATGGAGAACAAGTTGAACATGAGCCAAGTGTGATGCAGCAGCTAAGAATCCAGTGGGATTTTGGTCTACATCAAAAGGAGTCTAGTGTCTAGATCGAGGAAAGTCATTGTGCTTCTCTATTCTTTATCTGGAATACTATCTCCAATTCTGGGCACCACAGTTCAAAAGAGATATTGATTCTAAAATGGAAGGTGTCCAGGGGAGGGCGACTAGAAGAATCAAAGGTCTGGAGGCTATGAATCCCTAGGAGGAGCATCTTAAAGAGGTGGATCTGTTTAGCCTGCGGAAGAGAAGGTTGAGAGAAGACATGAGAGCCATGTATAAATATGTGAAAGGCTATCACACGGAAGAGGGAGCAGGCGTGTTTTCCACTGCCCTGAAAACCAGGACTCAAAGCAATGGGTTCCAATGACAGTGAAGGAGATTCCACATGAATGTTAGGAAGAACTTCTTGACTGTCAAAAGTGGAACTCTCTGCCATGGAGTTTGATGGAAGCCCCTTTCTTGGAAACTTTTAAACAGAGGCTGGATGGCCATCTGTCAGGGCTGCTTTAATTGTGCTTTTCCTTACTGGCAGGGGTTGGACTAGATAGTCCTTGTCTCTTCCAACTCTATGATTCTAATTTTCCATTTGGTTATGGGAACAAAGCCAGATGCCTTTGTGATCTTGTACACTATGCATGAAGCATGGAATGACCAAGGGGCACAATCTTCTGAATCTGTTCAATAAGTTGGATAGATTATATAAGACTCAGCGTAGTCTAAGTCTGTATGTTTGTGGTGACAGTCTGTTTGGGGTTTGTTTTTGTTTTTTAAGTAATAAGAAAAGTCAGACAAAGGGGGCTGAATGAATTTGTCATTTTCTTCCTTAGGCATATGTTACAGGACCTAAACATTTACGTAATGAAGCTAAGCTACTTTCATTCCTAAAATCCATTGTTTTTCTTTCTCCAAGAGTGAGAGATCAAAAAAGAAGGTTTAGTTTCCTCTCCACAAGATGTCACTGCATAGAGCAAAATTGGACCATAAAACGAAATTGTGGAAAGATTAGCTAAAAATGGATTACAAATACATTTATTCCTGCTAGGCATGGTTTAGAACCAATTTCTGTTTCACTTAGCCCATCAAAGAAGAAAAGACTCCTGTAGATATCTGAACAATAATATGAACAAGGAGGTAGAAGGAGGAACCCTGGAAGTTTTAGAAAGAGACTTGGATGGAAACCGCTCTAAGTCTGATTAGCACCAAATCTTCTTATGGAACGTGGAAAGCTCTCACTACCAAAGGCAAGTGAATTCATTAGCTTGATGCTTCATAGTCAAAGCTTAGCTAGACAACTTAATGCAATAATCTTCTGCTTAGGAGGAAGGAGTTTTGCATTGATCTATAAGAAAGACGTTAAATATGAATTAGAATGATAAAGTCAATTATTGTGCATGTGTGTGCATTGTAGTGTGGAGTTGCAAAAGTATTAAATGTATTAACAGCATTGGAATTGCCTGCAAATCAACAGTTGTTATTGCAGCAGTATTTATTTATCTATGTGGTTTATTTATTTACCACTATTTAAGCCACTATTTAAGCCACCTTGTCTCTCTCCTGAGGAATCTGTACAAGGACCAAATCGCAACAGTCAGAACTGACCACGGAACAACAGACTGGTTCAAGATTGGGAAAGGCATCTGGCAAGGCTGCATACTCTCACCCAACCTTTTTAACTTGTATGCAGAACACATCATGCGATGTGCGGGCCTTGATGAATTGAAAGCTGGGGTGAAAATTGCTGGAAGAAACATTAACAATCTCAGATATGCAGATGACACCACTTTGATGGCCAAAAGCGAGGAGGAGCTGAGGAGCCTTCTAATCAAGGTGAAAGAGGAAAGCGCAAAAGCTGGGTTGCAGCTAAACATCAAAAAAACCAAGATTATGGCAACAAGAATGATTGACAACTGGAAAATAGAGGGAGAAAATGTGGAGGCCGTGACAGACTTTGTATTTCTAGGTGCAAAGATTACTGCAGATGCAGACTGTGGCCAGGAAATCAGACAACACTTACTTCTTGGGAGGAGAGCAATGTCCAATCTTGGTAAAATAGTAAAGAGTAGAGACATCACACTGGCAACAAAGATCCGCCTAGTCAAAGCCATGGTATTCCCTGTAGTAACCTACGGATGTGAGAGCTGGACCTTAGAGAAGGCTGAGAAAGGAAGATTGATGCTTTTGAGCTGTGGTGCTGGAGGAAAGTTCTGGGAGTGCCTTGGACTGCGAGAAGATCCAACCAGTCCATCCTCCAGGAAATAAAGCCCGACTGCTCATTGGAGGGAAGGATACTAGAGACAACGTTGAAGTACTTTGGCCACATTAAGAGGAGACAGCAAAGCCTAGAGAAGACAATTGTTCTGGGGAAAGTGGAAGGTAAAAGGAAGAGGGGCTGACCAAGGGCAAGATGGATGGATGGCTGGCATCCTTGAAATGACTGGACTGACCTTGAAGGAGCTGGGGGTGGTGACGGCCAACAGGGAGCTCTGGCGTGGGCTGGTCCATGAGGTCACGAAGAGTCGGAGACGACTGAATGAATGAACAACAACAAGCCAAGGAAAAAATATACCACCTGAGACTGATACCTCACATTCCATAATGCAAGTGTTGATCCTTGATTCATTTTTGTTTCTGGACTCTACTTCATGCATTAGTTCCTCTATGGAAATGATTGACCATTTTTGTCCAATGGATGTTGTATGTGTTTCATTCAAGATTGAGGAAATGAAAAATAATGTGATATCACAAAGCATTCAGATATGAATATTTAGTTGTATAATGGCAATGTTGGATAAACGAATGGTTTATCCAACATTGCCATTCAACACAAGGGTTCCATAGCACAACAAAAGTATCGAGCCATGATGTAGGCTACACAACTGCATTATAGGATGTTGACCTTAGATTTTTGACCCAGAACTTTTTTTGGTACTGTCGGAACATAAAGCTGTGCCAACATATTGATGTGGGAGGTCCAACTGGCAATGGCAGAGGTCTGAAAGGGCAAGAGCTGCCAGGAGGGAATGATTTTGGAAGAGGTTTTCCAACAGCACCTATTCAATGGTCATTTGGGTAAGTCATCTGGCTGCCATTGTGCAGCTAGAAGAAGTTCTACGGATGCTGTTCTGTTGTATATGTACTTCTTGGAGAAACGCCTGACCCCAAAGCTAAATTTTCCAAATCCTAAACCTTCAAGGAATACTTCAGGCCTATCTCAAACTCAGTTGTACATCTAAGAGGGAGAACCATGTTCCTAGAAATCTCAATAAGAAGCTATTTGCCTCAAACACAAACATATTATCTGTGTCTTTCCATCCTTAAATACTATATGACCTGGAGATGGACTTCTAACTGCTTTTGGCTTCAGTGGTCTTCAACATTTTCTCACCCACTTAACCTGCCCAACCTGATCTTGATCATGGACCCAGAACCACTATTTTGTCTCCTATATGGCTTCTATAAGCCCTAAATGGTTCAGTCCCCGCCTATGGTCCACGATCGCATCTCCTTCTATGAACTGGCACAAGCTCTAAGATCTTTCGGGGAGGCCCTCCTCTTGGTCCCACTACCGTTTCAAGCGTGGTTGGTGGGGACGAGAGAGAGGGCCTTCTCAGTGGTGACCCCCCCCCCCACCTCTGGAATGCCCTTCCAAGGGAAATAAGACAGGCCCCATCCCTCCCCTCCTTTCGTAAGAGCTTGAAGACCTGGTGGTTTCAAGAAGCCTTTGAAAATGACCAGTTCTAACTCAGCCCTACACATTATTCTTCCTACCAATTACCCAGATTCTTTCGTCTAATTGGCCCCGGAATGAACAGCCACAGACCCATACTTAATATTACTGTTGCCTGCCATAGCATTGCACTTAATTCCCGGGACCCCTAGAATTTTTGGGCTTGCACAAATCTTGGCCCTGTCATTTAAATTTTTTAATTGCCTTGAACAGGCAGGATTCTTTTAATATGTGTGTTATGGCGACAATTTTTATGCTTATATTTTGTTTTGTTAATCTTATGGTTGTGTTATTTTTTACTTTGTATGTTTTGTGATGTTACCTGGGAACTGCTCCCCTCGGGGAGATGGAGCGGTATATAATAATAATAATAATAATAATAATAATAATAATAATAATAATACTTTATTTGTACCCCATTACCATCTCCCGAGGGACTCGGTCCGGCTTACATGAGGCTGAGCCCACAACACAACAATAACAATAACAGCAATAATACAAAACAATACAAAACTCATAACAAAATAAGCAAAAATAATAACAATATAAATAAAGTTTATTATTATTATTATTATTATTATAAGAGACTTACACTGATGTAGCTCTTCATTACACTGTCATACCTCTGAAGATATTGCAGAAGAAGGTATCCTGTGCCTCAATATTTCCATTGATAGAAAGGAGTAGAAATTTGAGAGAGTCCCTGCTCCACTTACTCAAATATGGACCTGGTTGAAGTTCTTTTTGTACCTGGAAATCCAAATATTTCAGGACTTGAAGAAATATCTGTAAGAAAGCACAGCTATGGGGGTAAATGTTCTTGGAGAGATGATGTCCATTAAACAAGATAGCAAAAATTGGCCAATAACAAATACCTTGAGAAGTAATGACACTCCATGAACATAATTTGAGGGAAAATATATAAAATACACAAACACAAATGATGAAGGTTTAAAGAAAAAGAAATATGCTTAGAAGCAACATGGATCTGGCCAAGATGGGCAAAGGAAAAACTTCATGGAAACGGACTTGACAGATGCTCACATCCCCACAAAGGAGGGCAAACTCCTCGTGTTGCTATTTTTCTCCTCCTAGTCTGGGAACCTCTATTGTCTTTTCCACCATAATAAATGATAATAATTAAAGGCAAATACACAATAATTAGTCACACTAGGGTTACCCATCTGGCATACCTGTATCGCATCGCAGTGCCTTTGAAACAGATGACAAGCACCATATTGTAAAACATCCTTCTAATGGATGTGGATGGAGAGGAGAAAAGTAAAATGGCTATCACCATTGAAATACTCCCACCCTGGGAAAAAAAACCTCAGAATAAAATTAACAAAGAGGGAAGATCATTTTTTACACACACCGTTGTGTTTTTTAAAAATAGCAAAGGATAATCAGGTCTTTTATAACACCCAGTGGCAGATGTGTTTCTAATCAGTCATTATGAGACAATGAGCAAGTACAGGATCGAGCTGACCTTGCAGCTACCTAGTGCATTGTTCTCCAGACTTGCAATGTGAATGCTTAGCATCAATACACTGCTTTCACTCACAGCCTTCTCCAGTCTGGTAGAAGGGTAAGGTTACACCTTCCACCATCCACAGATATTGAGGATCAAGTTGTCAATCCAACACATATGGAGGGCATCGGTCAGAGGAAGCCTCGTTCAGACAGTTCTGTCTAGTGCAGTGGTTCTCAACCTGGGGTCCCCAGATGTTTTGGCCTTCAACTCCCATAAATCCTAACAGCTGGTAAACTGGCTGGGATTTCTGGGAGTTGTAGGCCAAAAACATCTGGAGACCCCAGGTTGAGAACCACTGCTCTCGTGGCTTCTAAATCATAGCAAAGCCATCCACATTTCAGTCTGAAGTGTATAGGAGCTGTCCAACAGGCCTATTCCCTAATATGTTCAGTACCTTGGAGAGCTCCTTTAAAAGGCAGTGCAAGTCCTGGAATGGTTTCATTGCCTCACTGAGTTTGACTCCATCTACATATAATGCAATTTCAGAATGTAGTTCAACTTCATTGGCCTGTATTATATGAGTCTACACCAGGCATGGGCAAACTTCGGCCCTCCAAGTGTTTTGGACTTCAACTCCCACAATTCCTAACACCCTACTGGCTGTTAGGAATTCTGGGAGTTGAAGTCCAAAACACCTAGAGGATCAAAGTTTGCCCATGCCTGGTTTACACTGACATATACTGTATTTTATGGCATATAAGACTACTTTTTAACCCAAGAAAAGTCAGGGGTTGTCTTATACATCAGGAGTTGTCTTATACGCGGGTGCTGAATCTGTGGTTGCCGCATATGTTGAGGGGAGCTAAAAAAATGGCTGTGGTCACGTCCTTGCCATATGCAGTGACTGTATTAAAGCATTAAGGGCAACGCTGTACAAGTATCAAGAAAATCAATTCATCAGGATTCATGGACTTAGTGTGGTCCCAATGTTAAGGTGAAGGGGCACTTCACCGGGAAGGTGTAATTGAAGGGCGGAGCAAGCTGCAGGCGTCCGGGGTGCCTGTGGTATGGAAAAAAGAGATAGAGTGGCTCTGGGCCCAGAAAAACACACGTCTTTTACCTGACTGGCCCACCCTTGTATCCTATTACCATACCTCCTCCTCTGCCTCTGAGATCTCGCTCCTGAAGACTGCAGTGAAGCGGTGCAGGTGTGCATGTGCGAGATCTGAGAGGCAGAGAAGGAGGTACAGTAATAGGAAAATTACCATATTGAAATCAATTCTGATGCTTTTTAAATTTGTATTTGATGTGCATTGGAAGAGGGATAGTCTTATACGGTGAATATATCCCAAAAATCTACATTTTAACTGGCAAAAGTTGGGGGTCATCTTATATGCCCAGCTGTCTTATATGCCGGAAAATATGGTAATCCATTTTTTCTCCTTTGAAACCTTGGCCTCCAGGGCCTTTAATGTGTTTTGAGGGCTGCATGCCATGGCCTTGATATTCCTAATGATGATGCTCAATCTAGTTAGTCTGATCATTACCATCCCCGTATTTGAGATTAAAGTAGTTATGGACCACAGTGAGAAAACACAATCCTGCAACCCCAGTTGACCGGTAGGATTATTGAGCATCACTGGCAATAGATTGGGGTTTACAAATGGCCAACACACCTTGCTAGATGTTCGTATGTGTTCAGTACCGTTGACATACTTGGGTCACATGCCGCAAGAAAAGTGGCATGCGAATGCATTAATGTTTGTTTTCACTTGTTTTGAATTGTGGCCAAAGTGTGTGGAAGCATGGGGAGCAAGGCGGGGTATAAAGTAAATAAAATACATAAATAATAATAAATGTATGGCATCAATCATTATAATTTGAGTCTTTGGAGGGTACAATGCTTCCTTTTGGGTGCTGGAAGGAAAACCATCCAAGGTTGCAAAGAGACTGGAAGCCATGATTGGGGATCTTGTAGATCATGTGCATATCATTTGCAAACCATATCACCATATAAGTTCCCAGGGCTGTCTAGTTTTGCCTCTTTGACGAATACTGATTGTCGAGCATTGCAGGAAGAAATGTACTGGTCCAAAGGATGAGCCCTTCTTGCAAAGCAGGAGAGCTATAATTGCAGAAAGCAACAGTCGCAGTGAAACTTCAGCTCCAGTATCACCTTCCTTCATCAGCTCAAAGGCTGTCGCTGCTTGAGTTGCCATGACGACAAAGGGTTGACCTCTCACTTTTTACTCTTCCAGGAGCTAAAGAAAGGTAAAAAAAGAGAAAGAGCAAGAAAATCCCATTCTTGCTGTGCATCAAAAAAAAATCCACTTCCTTTCCTCTGAGGATGCTAAATTGCTCCTTAGGCAAGAGTAATCAAACAAGGCAATGATAGTTCATAGGGAAAAAAAATAACAATCTAAGACAGACATGAAATAATGGGACCTGTTGAGGGAAGATGATCAGACCTGGAAGGAGTATTGGCCATTCTGATTCCAGTTTGAGTTTCTTATGTGAGTTTCCAACCAATGGCATCACTAGAGATGGTGTCATCCAGTGAGATAACTCATGGTGTCACTTCCAGCCAGACCACCAAGTTGTCGCTAAAATAACATAAACTTTGACAAAATTAGTAACTATAAAAAACAGCATGAACGAAAAGTCTATGTGGATGAAATTAGATGGTTTAAACTTGTATCATTATAATTGGATAATAATGACAAGGGGAAGAACACGGGTGCTTCACCTGCATCTTCCATCTTATGTTCCTTGACCTCCTTGATGTCTTAAACCTTCACCTGTTGATAGACTCTATAAGCTAACTGGTAGGTTTGGTTGATCAAGAAAAAAAATGGTTCTAAACTCGTTTTGTATATAGGGGGCGCTGGGGTTTCAATTTTAAAATTATTTCTCAAATTTTCTTGGAAAAAAGATCGGAAAAAGCAAAAATCTGAATAGCTTCATTTACTTCGTTAATGGAAGGTGCCCTCTCCCCCTGTTAGTTTAAAATCTCGCAGTTTCCCTGGCCTCCCCGGTGAAAAGTGGCGATGTGGTTTCCCCCAGTGGCCATAAGGAAGAGCTGGGCATAGCCACGCCCACCTCATTCCCCTGCCACCCATCGCCATTCGCAGCCACCCACCCAGGGAAGGGAAACTGCGAGATTAGTTTTAAAATCTCTCAGCTTCCCTTCCCTGGCAAGCTGTCGTGCAGAAGGAAGAGGTGGGCGTGGCCAAGCACAGCCCTCCTTGGAGGTCGCTGGGGGCATGGCCTTCAGGAACAGCTGTTCTTACACACCCATCTCCTTCCTCTTTGCATCAGTGGCTTTGCGAGGTGGGCTTTGCGAGGTGGGCATGGCTATGGCCAGCTCTTCCACATCACACTTGTTGCCAGGGAGGTAGCCATGCCCACCTCGCAAAGCCCACCTTGCAAAGCTGCAGATGCAAAGAGGAAGGAGATGGGCATGGTTAAGAACTAGGGCTGGGCGGTTTCATTCGTTAATTTCGTAATTCGCTATTAATTCGTTATTTTTTTTGATAACGAAGCGATATTGAACCATTCATGAGCAACTAAAAATCGAAATGAATTTTTCAATTCGTTTCGTAATTGTTTCGTAATTGTTTCGAAATCGTTTCGAAATTGTTTCGTTATTATTTACATATGTCTGGTGCAAGTTTTATAGTTGTTGTTTGTTTTATCAGTGAAACAAAAATATAATTATCACACCAACAGTCAACAACAGAGGGAGAGGGAAGTTTCAGAAGTTCCCCCTGTCCCATTTGGAGGTTTTTTTAGCGTATTGCGCGGTCGCGTCTGCCATTAACGAATCGATTCGTAATTGTTTCGTAATTTCTGAAATTTCGTAAATTTCGAACTTTTTTAAAGAAAAATTTCGGAATTCTTTTAAAAATCGAAACGCAAAAACCCCCTAAAAACGAATCGAGTTTAGAAACAAATTTTTCCGTGGTTGCCCAGCCCTAGTAAGAACAGCTGTTCCTGAAGGCCACGCCCCCAGCATTTACGATTCACTGGCGGAAGTTATAAGGAAGAAGGCGGACGTGGCTTCGATATGGCAAAAACACTTCCGGGTTGCCAAAACGCGTCGATATCGCTTCAAAAGGTAATTTATTTACAATTTCATTACAAGTTAAGAAACTTATGACTTGGATCAACCAACCCTACTAACTGGCATTGTCGTCCCCCTCCCCCTCCAGTGTGATGGAAAGTTGCTGCCAGTTGCGAGAGAAATAAGGTTTAACACTGTGAAAGGTACCCACTATATGGCTACCAGCCTCCTCCCAATAGACACAAATCAAGGAAAAGTTTCATGAAAACCACAACTCCTCTTAATGTTCCTCCAGCAACAGCAAGAATATCCCTTTGGGCAGCCAAATCAGGCAATCCCAAATGGATTTCCCCAACACACACACACATATGAGGGTCTGCTTCCAGGGGCAAAGCAAGAATGGGCAACTTGGAAGTATCTGAACAAACTCAGAAGCAGAGTTGGCAGATCAAAAGACAACCTAGCAAAATGGCACGACCTAGAAGAATCCTCACCTTGTGTGAATGTGGGGCAGAACAAACAACTCAGCATCTATATGCTCGCTCACAGTGCCCTGCCTCATGCACAGAAGAAGAATTGTTTAAAGCTACAGACAATGCTGCTGCCCATTTTTGGTCTAAAACTATCTAGCAGCCTGAAATCCCTTTATTTTTTCAGTTTTGGACTTATCTATTTATGCAATGCTTTTGACACAAACATATAAAAGTCCAAACTCTGTGGTTCTGCTAAGCTTCTCTAAGCTCTTCCATGGTTTCTCTCTTCCAAAAAAAACCCCCAACAAAAACGTCCCCAAATTGGACAGCCTCTGTTGTTGTTGTTTTTTTTAAAATGATTGATTTCACAAAATAGCCCATCATAGTGCATCCAAGAAATATTTATATGGCCTCCTTCAGAGACTGTTAATGGGGGAGGAAAATGTACCAAGAATGATAGTGAAGAGATGCAAAAATTATATGTGTTCTTACCCCTAATATTATCTTGCATGCAAAATGTAATCATTAAGGAATAATATATCCAATCAGATGACACTACCTACATAGAAAACAACACTGTTCGCAAACTTAGAAAGCAATTTGAAAATCAGCCTGCAAGATTTCAAAAGAATGTGTCTTCAGTGCATGCACCAGCAAATGATAGACTTCTGTTGGAGGCAGAGAACTACATTTGATAGCACATCTTTGATGTTTGTGAGCAGAGAGGAAACTTGGGAAATATATAAAACAGTGTGATTGTGGTGGGCACTAACTAGGCTTGTACAATCGAGGTAAACCTTGACCCGTTTCATGTCCCGGCTTTCAGTGGAGGGCCAAGATCCATTGATATTGATGTTTAATGATTTGTGATGCTATTGCTTTTAAATGCTTAATGATTTTGTATTGTGTATACCTAAATTGTTGTAAACCGCTCTGAGTTGCCTAAGGGCTGAGAAAAGCGGTATACAAATAAAGTAAATAACTAAATAAATAATAAATTTTGGAAGTATCCCAGATTCAGGAGGGGAAAATATCTGTTTTCAATCTGGGATGCTGAAAGATCCATTTTCTATTGGCCCATTATTTGGGAGGGGGGAGGCTTCCCAGGCTCCACTTCCTGTCATTTTAGTCATTGAAGCTGTTTTACTCTAGAGGAGGGGCACTCAGCTGCAGGCATTCACACACTTTAAGGAGGCTGCTTACCTGTTTCTACTCTACTCCAGCTGCAGGCAGGTACACGTGCATACTCTTCCGAGCCTCCATGCCACACACATGCTTTCCAAAGCAAAGAGGCTAGTTCTTAAAGCTGTTTCTTACTCTAGAGAAGTGGTGCTCAGCTGCAAGCAGGCATAGGCACATTAAGGAGGCTTCTTGTTGTATACTCTAGAGGAGAGGTGCTGCAGGCAGGTTCACATGCGCTTTCTCTCCCAAGCTGCACATGCCAGCAGCCACACACTCTTTCCGAGGCATTTTAAAGAGGTTTCCCACTTCTAGGTAAGGAAGCCCCCGGTGGCGCAGTGGGTTAAAGCACTGAGCTGCTGAGCTTGTTGATCGAAAGGTCGCAGGTTCGATTCCGGGGAGCGGCGTGAGCTTCTGCTGTCAGCCCTAGCTTCTGCCAACCTAGCAGTTCGAAAACATGCAAATGTGAGTAGATCAATAGGTACTGCTCCGGCAGGAAGGTAACGGCACTCCATGCAGTCATGCCGGCCACATGACCTTGGAGGTGTCTATGGACAACGCTGGCTCTTCGGCTTAAAAATGGAGATGAGCACCACACCCCAGAGTCAGACATGACTGGACTTAATGTCAGGGGACTACCTTTACCTACCTTAGGTAAGGAAGAGCAATGACCTCCCGGAAGAAGAGAGGTAACTGATAGTAGTTTTCAGGGATTTTGGGTTTTCTTTTTGTTTGCTGGGAGATTAATACAAAAGATTAAACTATGATGCTGAATAGCAGAGGAAGAGCAGAAGAGGGCTCCCGCTTGCTTTCGTTTCGGATGGATTTTTGTACTGGGAGGAATCTTAATGTTACAAGCTCCTGAAGTACCGAAGGCACCGAAAGAAATGGAGAAAACAGAAGAAAGAAATTATTATTATTTATTTATTATTTATGCTATTTCTACCCCACCCATATCAGCCCGAAGGCAACTCAGAGTGGCAAACAGTCGGCACAATTCGATGCCATATAAAAAATACATACATCAATAAAAATAGAAAAACACCACATCACAATGTATCTAAAAACATCAAAACAGTGAGCAATAAAAATTTTAAAACTATGTTGTCATGTTCAGTCCTCATCCGCAGGGGCGGCTCAACCCATTATGCAAAGTAAGCATTTGCAGTATAGTTGATTTTGCCCAGGGGTGCTCTTGAGGCACTCTTGGGGGAAAATAGACCTTGACATATGCGAGTTGTAGTTACTGGGATGTATAGTTCACCTACAATCAAAGAGCATTCTGAACTCCACCAATGATGGAATTGAACCAAATATCGCACACAGAACTCCACGACAAACAGAAAATATATATCAGTGATTGGTTGGGGGGGGCGCCAAAATACTGTTTGCTTACCCTTGAAAATTACCTAGGGCCGCCTCTGCTCATCCGTTCCATCGACTTAGTCGTTCCTAGGTCATTTTCTGGTTCAAGTTTATCTGATTATGCTGAGGCTCCAAAAGCTTGCTCAAAGAACCAAGTTTTCAGGGGTTTTTTTTATAAGGTTAGGAGGAAGGGGGCCAATCTAATATCCCTAGGCAGCGAGTTCCACAGCTGAGGGGCCACCACAGAGAAGGCCATGTCTCTTGTCCCCGCCAGATGTAATTATGAAGCAGGCGGGATCGAAAGAAAGGCCTCCTCCGATGATCTCAAGGTCCTGGTGGGTTCATAAGGAGAGATGCATCCAGATAGATAAGCTGCACACACGTCTAGTGGGCACTGTAATATAGTTTAATACAAGAAGCAAACCAACCACAGTAGTCTTTTACAAGGTAACAGAATCTCATATAACAAGGCTTGCATAGAACACAGAAAGCTGGAGACACGGTTTCCTGCCAAAGCGACACTTCTACATTTTTATTTCCCATGAACGTATTTTCAAAGACATGTGTTCCGACACCAAAACAATGCTTCTGAGAAACCACAGTCATTTCTAGACATCCTTGGTACATTTCTGCAGATCTTCACCCACCTCCTCCTTCTTTCTTCTTCACACAACTAAAGGCACAGATGATTCAAGCAATTTGAGACTTTGGGGAGAGAGACTTTCACCGAAGGCAAAATATTGTCTTTGTCGTGTAACCTAACTGCCCTCTTCTGGAAAAAAGTGGCAAAGGCAACTCTTGGGATATGGGCCATTACCACCAAGATTTAGAAAGATGCTTTGCTTATTTTAACACCCCGTGGAGTTTGTGTCTGTCTGTCATAACTGTGTCCTGCAGGTAAAGAATGAGAGCGAAGTGGCGGATGAAAACGACACTGTGTTCCTACAAAATGCAGACCTACGGCTTCATGCGTTGTTCAACATGTAACTTTTCTGTGGCTCATCTATTTTTAACCATGCTTAGGAAAGCAGTACCATCCCCAGCCAAATGAGAAATATATTACCCTGAGAGTAATCAGTTTTATGGTGGCATTTAGATGCTGAAGGCAGCTGAGCTTTCTTCGGCAAACAAACGGCCAATCAACAGCACCCTTTAATGTGTAATTTCTCAGAAATCTAACAACAGAAGGTATTTGTCTCCTTGTGTTGGATGTGTGTGTGCTTTCAAAGGAACTGACTTAAATATTCCTAGCTGAGAAAAATAAAACAGATACACAGTCCGCAAAGGAAGTGATAAATTTGGGCTGTCGGCAGCTGGAGACTTTGGGGGCAGGCATGGGCAAACTTTGGCCCTCCCTCCAGGTGTTTTGGACTTCAACTCCCACCATTCCTAACAGCCTCCTCAGCTGTTTATGCATATAAACCCCACTTGCCTAGTTTCCAACAGACCTTACAACCTCTGAGGATGCCTGCTATAGATATGGGCACAATGCCTAGGGATATTAGGAGAGAATGCTTCTGGAACATGGCCAGGTAAGGTAAAGGTAAAGGTAGTCCCCTGACATTAAGTCCAGTCATGTCTGACTCTGGGGTGTGGTGCTCATCTCCATTTCTAAGCCAAAGAGCCAGCGTTGTCCATAGACACCCCCAAGGTCATGTGGCCGGCACACATGACTACCTTCCCGCCGGAGCAGTTCCTATTGATCTACTCACATTTGCATGTTTTCGAACTGCTAGGTTGGCAGAAGCTAGGGCTAACAGCAGAAGCTCACGCCGCTCCCCGGAATCAAACCTGCGACCTTTCGATCAACAAGCTCAGCAGCTCAGTGCTTTAACCCACTGCGCCACCGGGGGCTCTGGAAACATGGAACATGGAAACATGTCTGGAACATGGCCAGACAGCCCAGAAAACTTACAGCAACTCACTCTACTGACACCATTTCAGAATGCACATTTTGTTCAGCGTTAAAACAATTTAGCATTGCAAATTATGCTACCTAGAGGCCAGATAAGACTTTCTAGTAAGTGTATAACACTGACCAATTATTTTTAAGGTTCTTATACTGAGACTAAATGAAGACTTCCAAGATATTCCCATGATCTGACATGTACGTGAGTTGAAGCCTTCATAAACTATCATATCTCAGACCCACCTATGGCTGAATAATAGGTAGAAAGTAAAAGAAAATTACCTAAATAATCCTATAATAGTGTGGCCATACAGCCCTTTGGATTCACATTAGCATTCTGGGAAATGCTCAGCCGGAAGCCAGAGTGTGAAGAGTTGTGCTCTTGTGAGTTCACCTACAAAGCTCTAAGAGGTTAAAATCATCCTTCAAAACTTCAGAAAATCCTTGCTTTTGGGGACTGTTAGTTAGTTGTTCCTTTTGCAACAAGTACTGAGTCCAGAAGGTTTTGATATGGAGCCAGACCCCATACATAACATGGAGAAAAAAATTCAGAATTGTCTTTTGATGGACGAAGCTGAGAAGTTGAACTTTATGGATGACTACCACCAGGCCCGTAGCCAGGATTTCAATTTGGGGGGGGGGGCTGAGTTTGTTTCGGGGGGGGGGGCT
The DNA here is from genome assembly GCF_025583915.1 of Anolis sagrei ordinatus. Taxonomy (NCBI): domain Eukaryota; kingdom Metazoa; phylum Chordata; class Lepidosauria; order Squamata; family Anolidae; genus Anolis; species Anolis sagrei. The sequence goes on along the minus strand of NW_026844367.1, from coordinate 21,614,913 downwards.
GAGTCTGAGTGAAAGAGGGTCTACCCTAGCAAACCTTTTGTATCATTACCCCAATACCCCCATGCATATGGGATATATTGAGTATGGTGATCAGATCATAATATGAATAAACATAACAGTTTAAATAATGCACCAGTAAGGCCTTTTCGCGAACCACCATGAGAATTTCGGGGGGGGGGGCTGAAGCCCCTCAAGCCCCCCCCCCCCCCGGGTACATGCCTGACTACCACTGATATATATTCCCTGCCACATCTTAGACTTAGATCCCCTTTCAATGCTGCTGGATCATAACATTCCACTTTCGTATATACTATAAATATAAGCACTAGCTTGGGTACCTGGAAATGCCCAAGTTATTTGAAAAAGGCATTGTTTCTTTTTGGATGTTATGAATGGATCCATTAGAAATTGGAGCAGATCCATGACTGATGGGGATTGCAGTAGTCTCTGGAAGTGGGTGAAGGTACTGCAAATCCCATCCTCCATGGTCCATCCTCCACGAAACCTCACCAGGACATAAAGTGGGTCATGGGGGAGGGAGCCAGATCCCAAGTATAGTCCAGATCCATGGGTGATTGGGTTAGCAGCACTCTCTAGAAGTGGGTGAAGGTACTGAAAATCCCATCATCCATATTCCATCATCCTCCAAACCTCATCAGGATGAAAACTGTGTAATGTGTGGCCTGTGCCCCAAGTTTGGTCCATGTCTGTCACTGGTGGGGGTTGCAGTGGTCTTTGGAAGTGGAAGAAGGTACTTCAAATCCTAATTGTCCATGGTTCATTCTCACTCAAACCTCATGAGGATGTAAAGTGGGTCATGTGGGGTCTGTGTGCCAACTTTGGTCCAGATCCATGGCTGATGGGGTTAGCAGTGGTCTCTGGAGATGGGCGAAGGTACTGTGAATCCCATCCTCCATGGGCAATCCTCCCTCAAACCTCACTAGGATGTAAAGTGGGTCATTGGAGATCTGTGCGCCAATTTGGTCCAGAACCATGTCTGATGAGGTTAGCAGTGGTCTCTGGAAGTGGGCGAAGGTAGTGCAAATCCCATTGTCCGTGTTCCACCCTTTGCCAAATGGCACCAGGATGTAAAGTGTATCCAAATCCATCATTGGTCCAGGTCCATTATTGGTGGGGATCACAGCAGTCTCTGGAAATGGGAACCAATAGGAAGTCACAGGGGTTTTGTAGGTTTTTCGGGCTATATGGCCATGTTCTAGAAGTATTTTCTTCTGATGTTTCGCCTGCATCTATGGCAAGCATCCTTAGAGGTTGTGAGGTCTGTTGGAAACTAGGAAAATTGGGTTTTCACAACCTCACCCCATTTTCCTAACTTCCAATAGACCTCACAACCTCTGAGGATGCTTGCCACAGATGCAGGTGAAACATCAGGAGAGAATATTTCTAGAACATGGCCATATAGCTCGAAAAACTTACAACAACCCATTGATTCCAGCCATGAAAGCCTCGACAATACAATAGGAAGTCTTTTGAAAACATACACACATACACCAACATTTACTTTTTATATAGATATATAATTATATATGGCTTCCCAACCATAGTAATGGCTGTATCATAAGCATTAGAGTGGCTGCTCCAGATATAGAGGGAGCTGTTTATATGCATTGTTGTGCCTTGGGAAAACCAACAATCACTTACATAAGGAGATATCGGAGACCTCTTTTTGCTAATCCCTGAACAGTGCAACCAGTCATGGAAAGTTCTCATACACAATGTCTGAATTTAGTCATCCTCTCTCTCTCTCTGTTTTAAATATTTAAATTATTTGGATATATCAATACGCAATGGATGAAGAATCAAATGCCATGATAATAATATTTGCCATGTAATAGGTGTTTGCAAGGCCCATGCGAGACAGAGCTATGTGATATCCTCATGCTAATTGTAAAAGACAAAGGGGAAAAAATTAGGCAGAAGTTATTAATGGAGGCTGAAAGGATGTTAACAAGCCCACTCAGCTCAAGAAGCCTGCAAACAAAAGTCACATTATTTGGTAACATTTATCATTTGGGTGTAATTTATGAAGCATTAGATAGGGCTGGCCCACAATGCCCACTGACGTAATGGGCAATAAATCTGGAATAAGCAAATATCTGTCCTGTATTTGTCTCTTGATGGGAGAATGTGGATCATAAATTGAAGAAATAAATCACGGGAGCAAAAGAAAGAAAGAAAGAAAGAAAGAAAGAAAGAAAGAAAGAAAGAAAGAAAATTTTAGTTGTATATCATGAAAATAAGCTTTCTGATAGAGTCAGAAACAGCAGGCATTAGCCAAAGCTTTGTTTTGATGAGTATATACCAAACAATAGAGCATCTGGTAAACCTGCTTAGACTGTGGCACTTTATATTGTGCAGAGATGGGAGAAGTTGCATACTTGGATGATACTTGGGATGGAGAGCCCTTGAAAACAAATAGTCAGTGCCCCCCGAGAGAGATCCATCTTTGGTTAATGCACATTAACCAAAGATGGGCACATCTTTGTAAACATGCAAACACCTACGCTTTTAAAAACTCAAAATACCACTTCCATTATTATGCAAGCAAGCAAGAAGGTTTTGCTTTGTTCCTCTGTTTTGCACACAAATTAAAATGCAGTAAACATCTGCAGAAGGTTAAGTAGGTCCTCAAATATCCAAACAGGGTTGTTGAGAGCAGCATTTGACTACATGACTCACATCCTAGACACATTTTAACTGGTGTTTTCTGTGACACTTTTAGCATGGGACCTATTCCACACAGGCCATAGAAGCCATTCCTTGGTGACCTTCCCTTCTGAAATTGGGGGCAATGGCCAAGCACAATATCTCCATTAAGCTTGGGTAACTACGGAAAAATTTGGTTCTAAACTCGTTTTGTTTTTAGGGGGGCCTTTGCGTTTCGTTTTTTTAAAGAATTCCGAAATTTCCCTTTAAAAAAATTCGAAATATACGAAATTTCGTAAAATTACGAATTGATTCGTTAATGGCGGACGCGATTGCGCAATATGCTAAAAAACCTCCAAATGGGACAGGGGGAACTTCTGAAGCTTCCCTCTCCCTCTGTTGTTGACTGTTGGTGTGATAATTTATTTTTTATCACTGATAAAACAAACAACAACTATAAAACTTGCACCAGACATATGGAAATAATTACAAAACAATTACGAAACAATTTCGAAACAATTTTGAACCAATTACGAAACAATTATGAAACAATACGAAATAAATTGGAAAAATTGTTTCGATTTTTAATTACTCCTCACAGTAGTACTGCATGGCTCAATATTGGATCGTAAGCTAATTTAAATACGAATTAATAACGAATTACGAAATTAACGAACGAAACCGCCCAAGCCTAATATCCATGTGTCATTTAATATGAAGGAGCCCCCGGAGGCGCAGTGGGTTAAAGCACTGTGCCGGCAGGACTGAAGACCGACAGGTCGCAGGTTCAAATCCGGGGAGAGGCGATTGAGCTCCCTCTATCAGCTCCAGCTCCTCATGCGGGGACATGAGAGAAGCCTCCCACAAGGATGATAAAAACATCAATTCATCTGGGCATCCCCTGGGCAACGTCCTTGCAGATGGCCAATTCTCTCACACCAGAAGCAGCTTGCAGTTTCTCAAGTCACTTCTGACATGACAAAAAAAATTAATATGAAGTTCTGATGAGATTTTCACATTAATATAGTCATTTGACTATTTGACTACAACACCAGGAAAGAAGGATTCAAATGCTCATTCAGTCAAATCTTGTCTGAAGAAATCTTACCCAGAAAACTCTAGGACAGAGTTGTCTTAAATCAAAATCTATTTCAAGACACAGAACAACAGTGATGGATTTGATATATAATCAAAGGATCGTTCCAAACGTTTAAACACTTAAGTCTCTGCTTCATTTGTTGTTCATTTGTTCAGTTGTTTCAGACTCTTCATGACCTCATGGACCAGCCCACACCAAAGCTCCCTGTTGGCTGTCACCTCCCCCAGCTCCCTCAGAGTCAAGCCAGTCACTTCAAGGATATCATCCATCCATCTTGCCCATGGTCGGCCCCTCTTCCTTTTTCCTTCCATTTTTCTCAGCATCATTGTCTTCTCTAAGCTTTCCTTTCTTCATTTATCAGTTAGGTAAGTGGTTCCCAAACTGTAGTCCATAGACCACCAGTGGCTCCCGAGAACTTAAATATGGGCTGCAGTCTCACCATTACTACACCATTAGAACGAGAGTAACTGGTCTCGCGAAACTCTCTTATAGAGCCGAGACAATGGAGATGTCGGGAGAGGAGAGGCTGATTATGCACAAAAGGTGAGACAACAAGTGTCCTGACCACTGCTTCTCCTACTTTCTCTCCCCCTGAATGGAGTCGTTCCATGTGGCACCTAGAAGTGAGGGACCCTCGGTGTCATTGTTTTTAGGCCTGTTCCTGGGGTTATTCAGGGTGCTGATTCAGAAAATTGCATTGAATAGACAACATCTGCTCTAGATTATTAAATATGTTTTTCTGTGGAGCAAATTGTGACTATTGAATGGTTTATGTTCTGTATCAGAAACTAGAGCTGATGTGATCTATTCAATGCAATTCTATGAAGCATCATCCCAAATAACCAAACCAAAGTTGAACAAAAACTGGCACCAATGTTGGAGAGTGGTCCCTGGTCAAGGTAATCCCTGGTCAAAAAAAAAAAAGGTTGGGGACCACTGAGTTCGGTAGACCACATCTCTTAGACACTGATCTTCATAGACTTGAAAACATCCTTCAAGAATCTATTCTAATTATCTTGATCATTGTATATAGTGTTATTTATTTATTTATTTAAAACATTTATATTCTGCCCTTCTCACTCAGAAAGGGACTCAGGATGGAGCACAGCATATATATGGTAAACATTCAATGTCAGGACACAAATTCACATACAATACATACACATTAAAAAAACATTTATCAAAATATTAAAATACACCATTTAAAACCATCCTAGTCATCTGCATCAAATCTAATTGGCCTGGTTATCTTTCCTATTGCCGCTTTATTGCCCTGTTCCAAAAGCTTGGTCCTATAGCCAAGTTTTACCATCCTTCTAAAGGACAGGAGGGAGGGGGCCGACCTGATCTCACCAGGAAGGGAGTTCCATAGCTGGGGAGCAATCAGCGAGAAGGCCCTGTCTCTCGTCCCCACCAATTGTGCCTGTGACAATGGCGGGACGGAAAGCAGGGCCTCCCCGGAGGATCTTCATCTCCATGATGGTTCATGGGGGAGATGTGTTCGGACAGGTAATTTGAGCCGGGGCCGTTTAGGGCTTTATAGGACAAAGCCACCACTTTGAATTGTGCCCAGTAGCAAACTGGCAGCCAGTGGAGCTGACGTAACATGGGAGTTGTATGCTCCCTGTATGCCACACCAGTTATTAACCTGGCTGTCTCTCGTTGGACTATTTGAAGCTTCCAAGCTGTCTTCAAAGGTAACCCCACATAGGGTGCGTTGTAGTAGTCTATCCTAGATGTAACAAGAGCATGGACTACCGTGTGAACCACATTGGTTCTCCATATGTTTTTGGGCTCTAACTCTCATTAGTTCCAACCAACATGGTTGATAGCAGAGGATGTTGACAGTTAAGGTCCAACAACCTCTGGAGATAACATACATACCTTACCAGGGATGGAAGATTCAATACAATGGGCCATTAGGATCCCCTGCAGTTTGGTTCTGGAACTTTCTTTTTTATTTAAAGTTTTGTTTATTGATTTATTGTAAATACAGGAAGATGTACATTTCAGTAACCATTTCATAGTACAAACAGAATCTTATTCACTTAATTTTCTTAACATTGCCAACTTCGCATTTATTTCCCCCTTGTGGCTAACAATATTACTCCAGAGGAAAAGTGTTCTTGCCATACATCAAGGGAACCACTGACCACATAGGGAAACCGATGAGGAAACACAACATACAAACCACTTACAGACCCACCAAGAAAATCCAACAAACGCTACGTTCAGCAAAGAACAAGAGGGATCCTCTCACTTCTGCAGGAGTCTACCGTGTACCATGCAGCTGTGGACAGGTCTCCATAGGGACCACCAAACGCAGCAATGCCCAAACACGCATCAAGGAACATGAAAGGCACTGCAAACTACTCCAACCAGAGAAATCAGCCATAGCAGAGCACCTGATGAACCAACCTGGACACAGCATATTATCTGAGAACACAGAAGTGCTGGACCACTCTCACAACCACCATGTCAGACTACACAGAGAAGCCATTGAAATCCACAAGCATGTGGACAATTTCAACAGAAAGGAAGAATTAAAAAACTCAAAAATTACAAAAACAAAACAACAGAGGGGAAACAAACAGGCACATAAAATCACTCTCAACAAAAGATTCCTCCCAGGCACTTCCAAGCCATTGAATGCTAATCAAGGTGATCAGCTGAAACATTCACACCTAGCTCCAGCAGACAAAAGTCCTTTGTCTCACCCTGGTCATTCCACAGATATATAAACCCATTTTTCCTACTTCCAACAGACCTCCCTACCTCTGAGGATGCTTGCCATAGATGCAGGCGAAACGTCAGGAGAAAAATTGGCCTCCAGAACATGGCCATATAGCCCGGAAAAACCTACAACAACCCAATATTACTCCTCTCCCTCTCCTCTCTCCAAGAACAGTACTTTCTTTCATTCGGATATTATTTTAATTGATCTGAGAGAGTATGCTTCAGTCCTTTGCATTTTCCTTTTCTTTTGACTCTTATCTATCCATCTTCCCCATTTGAGATCCTACCTCTTCGGTTCTCCTTTCAAGGATGTAGTCCCGGACCGTGAAATCCACTAAATATTTGAACCATTTTTTTAACTTCCCACTTTCTGAGCTCCTTCCAGCTCAATGCCATGGTTGCTTAGGTGGGGACTATCATATATTTCATAATATCAGCCCAGTCTTTAATGTTGTCCTTCCTATCTACTTTTTTGGGTGAAGAATTATTTTTGTTCAACTCCAATTTGTGCCCTATTAATTCTTCCATCTCCTTTTTACCTTGTTATAGAATTTTTGCACTTTGTCACAGTCCCACCACATATGTATATAGGAACCAATTTCTCCACATCTGTGCCAACATAATTTTGGGATTGATTTAGTTATATTTGGACCCCCTGGTGGTGCAACAGATTAAACTGCTGAGCTGCTGAACTTGCTGACCGAAAGGTTGGTGGTTCAAATTCGGGGAGCGGGGTGATTTCCCGCTGTTAGCCCAGCTTCTGCCAACCTAGCAGTTCGAAAACATGCAAGTATGAGTAGATCAATAGGTACTGCTTCTGTGGGAAGGTAATGATTCCATGCAATCATGCTGGCCACATGACCTTGGAGGTGTCTATGCGCAACACCAGCTCTTTGGCTTAGAAATGGAGATGGGAACCAGATGACACCAAATTGGAAGGGACAGCCAATACTCCCGAAAACAGGAGCAGAATTCAAAACAATCTTGACAGATTGTAGAGATGGGCCAAAACTAACAAAATGAAGTTCAAATGCACTACTCCATTTAGGCAGGAAAAAAATGAAATGCAAAGATACAGAATGGGGAAAACATGGCTTGAGGGCAGTACGTATGAAAAAGATCTTGGAGTCCTTGTGGACAATAAGTTAAACATGAGCCAACAATGTGATACGGCGGCAAAAAAGGCCAATGGGATTTTTGCCTGCATCAATAGGAATATAGTGTTTAGATCTATGGAAGTCATGCTACTCCTCTATTCTGCCTTGATTAGACCACACCTGGAATATTGTGTCCAATTCTGTGTCCACAATTGAAGAGAGATATTGACAAGCTGGAATGTGCCCAGAGGAGGGCGACTAAAATGATCAAGGGTCTAGAGAACAAGCCCTATGAGGAGCGGCTTAAAGAGCTGGACATGTTTAGCCTGAAGAAGAGAAGGCTGAGAGGAGACAAGATAGCCATGTATAAATATGTGAGAAGAAGCCATAGGGAGGAGGGAACGAACTTGTTTTCTACTGCCCTGGAGACTAGGACATGGAATAATGGCTTCAAACTAAAAGAAATTACATTCCATCTGAACATTAGGAAGAACTTCCTGATTGTCAGAGCTGTTCAGCAGTGGAACTCCCTGCCCCGGAGTGTGGTAGAAGCTCTTTCTTTGGAAGCTTTTAAACAGAAGCTGGATGGCCATCTGTCAGGGGTGCTTTGAATGCAATTTTCCTGCTTCTTGGTAGGGGGTTGGACTGGATGAGGTCTCTTCCAACTCTATGATTCTATTATTGATTCCGGGACTTCCTTATCACTGTGGATACTAAAATCAATGATTGCTCAAGTCCCATTATATACAATATCTACAAGAGAGGAGATTCCATCTGAACACGAGGAAGAACATCCTGACTGTGAGAGCCGTTCAGCAGTGGAACTCACTGCCACGGAGTGTGGTGGAGGCTCCTTCTTTAGAAGCTTTTAAACAGAGGCTGGATGGCCATCTGTCAGGGGTGATTTGAATGCAATATTCCTGCTTCTTGGCAGGGGGTTGGACTGGATGGCCCATGAGGTCTCTTCCAACTCTTTGATTCTATGATTCTATGGCATAATAAAATGGCAAAATCAAGGTTATTTTTTGTGATTTTAAAAGATTTTTCCAAGGTTTGGGTGGTTGAATCAATGGACACAGAATTCCTGGATATGGCGGGCAGAAGAGACCAATTAAAACTTTGGTTACCATTGCTATTACTACTTATGGTGGTTGTTTGTTTCGTTCCATCTTCTCAGCCGGTCCTCCATCTATTTTGCCTTCAATCTACAAAAGGTAATAGTAATTGATCTCTTCTGGAATTAATTTCAGGTGGAATATTAAAGGTGGGTAAGCAGACTCCAGCACATTCATCATCTCATTAGACACTTCTCCTAACGTGATCGGTTTTTTGGCGTGGTTTCCAGGCCAGCGCAGTCCCATCGTTGCTGACTTTTGTGGCTGTGCAGGGCTTCAAACTAGGGCAAGGGGCTGCAAGGGGATGGCACGAAATTGAGCTCCGCAGAGAGCGCCTTGAAATAGAGAGCGTTTGATTCACTGAACAGGCCCCAGCTACTGCCACAGAATTGATGCCTGAATCTCCTGGAGAGACAGCCCAGCCTGCAACAGCAACCTCCCACCAACTGGTCAAAGGGCAAGAACAGTGTAGACTGAAGACATGGCTCTTTGCTGTCTGTGCAAGAGCAAATCTACTGAGTTGTGACAGCTGGAAGCACAGAAATCAATAAGATGTAAAGGTGATTTTTCTTTCTCTCGTCTCTCTCTTTTTTTAAAAAAAAACCGCACACACACACAACTGTAACCATCATTCCCACTTCTTCCAAGGAATAATATCAGTGTTTGCTTAGATCAGTGTTTTGCAACCTTCCTAATGCTTCGACCCCTTAATACAGTTCCTCATGTTGTGGTGACCCACAACCATAACATTATTTTTATTGCTACTTCATAGCTGTAATTTTTGCTTGTAATGTAAATATTTGATATGCAGGATGTATTTTCATTCACTGGACTAAATTTGGCACAAATACACAATACATCCAAATTTGAATACTGGTGGGGGGGTTTTGGGGGGGGGGGTTGATTTTTTCATTTAGGAATTGTAGTTGCTGGGATTTATAGTGTACCTGTCCGAACGTATCTCTTTCTACGTCCCACCTCGGAGTTTAAGATCTTCGGGGAGGCCCTGCTCTTGGCCCCACCTCTATCACAAGTGAGGCCGGTGGGGACGAGGGACAGGGCCTTCTCAGTGGTGGCCCCTCACCTGTGGAATTCACTCCCCGGGGAAATTAGGTCATCAACAACCCTCCTCTCCTTCAGAAGGAAGCTGAAAACATGGATATGGGACCAGGCCTTTGGGTAATCTGGCAGACTGACAAGGTAATGACGACCAGAACTTGGAAAGGACTATGGTAATGCTGAATGGACTTATGGATTTTAGAACTCGGTGAACGTTGGCCACTAGATTGGCTTTTAATTGTTATTGTTTTAATTGATTGTTTTAACTACTGTGGTTATTACTGTTATGTAATTTATCTGTTGAATTGTTGACATCGAATTGTGCTGGTTGTAAGCTGCCCTGAGTCCCCCCTCAGGGGTTGAGAAGGGCGGGGTAGAAGTGCCCTAAATAAATAAATAATAAATAAATAAATAATAAATAAATAAATAATAAATAATAAATAATAAATAATAAATAATAAATAATAAATAATAAATAATAAATAATAAATAATACATAATACATAATACATAATACATAATACATAATACATAATACATAATAAATAATAAATATAGTTCACTGACAATCAAAGAGCATTCTGAACCCCACCAATGACGGGACAGAACCAGTCTTGGCACACAGAACTCCCATGACCAACTGAAAACACTGGAAGGGTTTGGTGGGAATTGGCCTTGAGTTTTTGGAGTTGTAGTTCACCTACATCCAAAGAGCACTGCGGATTCAAACAATGATGGATCTGGACCAAACTTGACATGGATACTCAGTATGCCCAACTGTGAACACTGATGGAGTTTGGGGAAAACAGACCTTGACATTTGCAAGTTGTAGTTGCTGGGATTTATAGTTCACCTACAATCAAAAACATTCTGAACCCCACCAACAATAGAATTGGGACAAACTTCCCACACAGAACCCACATGACCAACAGAAAATACTGTGTTTTCTTATGGTTTTTGGCAACCTTTCTGACACCCCCAAAAAACCCCTCAACCCCCCCCCCCCCCCGGGGTCCTGATCCCCAGGTTGAGAAACACTGGCTTAGATGTATGTGAAGTCGCCTTCTGTCTTTATTTCTTAAAATTATATAGTTCCTTTAAGTGGAAATCCACTAAGAATGGAAACCACGTGCCTGAAAAAAAATGCTTAATGCCTCAATAGATTTTTGTACATTTTTTCCAATGTTCTTTTGTTTCATGGAACATGGCCCGGAAAACTCACAGCAACCCAGATCTCTCACACTTCTCTTTCTCAAAGTTTTGTTCCCACTTGCCTATATGTGGTCTTGCGCTGGAAAGGTCAGCAGATGACTATGACTACGAATTGCAAGAATGACAAGAGGACACATTTAATAAAATGAAGATCTAGAATTCTTCTTGTCAGGGTTTATAGATAACCAAGAAGCCATTGTTTTCAATGACTGAATATTTGTAACTATTCTTCCCATCACTGCTTCCCATGAACTACTGGTTGGGCATTGGATAAAAAGCAATGTTGGCCCAGATTGGGCCTTAGTCTGTGCCGGCATAGTTCTTGTTATATTCTTATGTTCTCCCATAATTTTTATTTTATTCTCCAGTTCTTTCTGTCAAAGTTATGAGGAAATGGATGAGTTCGAGGGAGCTCATATAAAAAATATGAACTGGATGAAATTCTCAGCCATCCTTACTTGGGGCTGGAGAGACACTTAGCTCCAATGAAGCGCTGAAGTTGGTTTGATTAAGGTCTCCCCCGGTGACAACTAGCCCAAGGCTGGCCAGATCATATTTTGTATTTCTAAAGGCAAGTGGAGGAGCATTCGGGGAAGGCACCACAATATTAGCATCTTCTGGATCTTGAAATGCATTCCCCTCTCATTTCAAGCATATCAAAGCTTGGTGCCAACAGGACCAAGGCCAAGTCAAAACACGTACCTGTTCAGATTAAGGTATACAAGGATCACATTCAAGTGTTGATGCCATCAGCCTTTTGTACTGTGCCGAAGACATAAACTATGAACAAAATCCCAAGGTTATAACAAAGGTGGTATGAGACTGCTTCTATCAGAAAGCAGACAGTGCAGGTAGAAACGTCCATGAAATAAATGAGAAATTGGGGAGTTATAAGACACTGATGTAGAGGAAGAATAAAATGTGAGGTATAACTCAATCCATGAAGACTTTCTTGGGACCGTGCCTTGTGAAAGCCTTGCGATTCCCAGGATGGTCTCTCCAATCTATCGTCTATAAGAAAGTAGGCAATAACACTCAGGGCAGATACTTATCATAAGATATCTCTGCCCTATTCAAGATTATAACTTGACCAGCGTGAGAGCTGTCCATTTCTCTATGCAATAGATGGAGAGAATTGATGAGATGCCGTTTCCTTTTATCCTAGGGCTGCGCATGAGTTTGCCATACAGACTAACCCCAAAACATTTTCCTTTGACATTCCTCTGCTAATAATATGTAACACTAAAAGAAAAAAATACCATCTATTTTTTTCTATGACCCTATCATAACAGATATTATTATTATTATTATTATTATTATTATTATTATTATTATTTAGAACTTTTATAACCCGGTCTTCTCAACCTCCAAAGAGGGACTCGGACTGGCTAACAACATAAAATCCATACACAATTCAACTAATAACATAACAACATCATAATACATTAAAATACAACCAAATAAATACATAAAGCCAATCGTCAAGATAAAATCACATTCATCACAATCTGCCAGTGTGGTCAGTAGTTATTGACTCGCGAATCATTCTGAGAATGCTATGTCCCAGAGCCAGGGATCTAATCTCCATCGGGAGAGAGTTCCACAGCCGAGGGGCCACCACCGAGAAGGCCCTGTCTCTCGTCCCCACCAGACGCGATTGCGAAGGTGGTGGGACCGAGAGCAGGGCCCCTCCAGAAGATCTTAACAACCTTGATGGTTCATAGGGGAGAATCCGTTTGGACAGGTAAACTGGGCTGGAGCTGTTTAGGGATTTATAGGTCAGCACCAGCACTTCGAATTGTGCTCAGAAACTAATTGGCAGCCAGTGGAGCTGATGCAACAGAGGAGTAGTACATTCCCTGTACCCTGATCTTGTTAGTAATCTGGCTGCCGCTCGTTGGTCTAGTTGTAGCTTCCGGGCAGTCTTCAGAGGCAACCCCATATAGAGAGAGTTGCAGTAGTCTATACGGGATGTAACCAGAGCGTGGACCACCGTGGCCAAGTCAGGCTTCCCAAGGTATGGGCACAGCTGGCGCACAAGTTTTAATTGTGCAAAAGCTCCCCTGACCACCACCGAGACCTGGGGTTCCAGGCTCAGTGATGAGTCCAAGATCACTCCCAAACTGCGAGCCTGCGCCTTCAGGGGGAGTGTAACCCCGTCAAGCACAGGCTGTAACCCTATGCCCTGTTCGGCCTTTCGACTGTCTTGTCTGGATTTAGTTTCAATCTGTTAGCCTTCATCCAGTCCGTTACAGCGGCCAAGAACCGGTTCAGGACTTGAACAGCCTCCTTAGTAGCAGGTGGGAAGGAGTAACAGAATTGGACATCATCTGCGTACAGATGACACCGCACCCTGAAACTTTTCTTGGAAAGTCTTATTCAGAGAAGATATGCAACCAATTCACATGACTCTGAACACTCGTTGTAGTTACAAGTACAGTAGAGCCATTGAATCAATTGGATTTACATACTTGTTGACTCACCATTCTGCAAGAGTTTCAATGAGTTTATTCTAGTTTTGACTAGTAACCAACAGGATTCTAGTCATTAAGTTGCACATTCCTCAATAATAGTGATTATTTTGGTACCCGATTTACTGAGAGTGCAAAAACAGTAATTGTGCCTCTCCCATTGCACAAAGCATACCAACAGATGTCCATTGTTGGTACGCTGTAGAAACTGATACACAGATAACAAAATCAGCATGCAGATTCAAACCTAAAGAAGAACCTGAAAATGATTGCGTGATAAGCTGAGTTCCAAATTTTAGATCTAATGTTCCACCTTGTCTCCTGTCCAATTCTAATAATATAATATAATGCAATATAATATATTGTATATACATATAATATTTATAATATTACTAGCCGTCTCCTGCCACGCATTGCTGTGGCCCACATGGAGGTTCTGTGTGGGAGATTTGGCCCAATTCTGTTGTTGGTGGGGTTCAGAATGCTCTGTGATTGTAGGGGAACTATAAATCCCAGCAACTAAAACTCCCAAATGTCAAGATTCTATTTTCCCCAAACTCCACCTGTGTTCACATTTGGGCAAATTGAGTATTCGTGTAGAGTTTGGTTCAGATCCATCATTGTTTGAGTCCACAGTGATCTCTGGATGTAGGTGAACTACAACTCCAAAACCAAAGGACACTGCCCACCAAACCCTTCCAGTATTTTCTGTTGGTTATGGGAGAACTGTGTGCCAAGTTTGGTTCAATTCCATTGTTGGTGGGGTTCAGAATGTTCTTTGATGGTAGGTGTACTATAAATCCCAGCAACTACAACTCCCAACTGACAAAATAATTTTTTTTGAGTGAAGGACATACATTGGGTTGTTAGGTGTCTTGTGTCCAAATTTGGTATCAATTTGTCCAGTGGTTTTTGAGTTCTGTTAATTCCACAAACGAACATTACATTTTATTTATATAGATAATGTAATGCAATATAATACTACTACTAATAATAATATGATATTATAATTATAGATTTATATTACATGTAATATTACTAATAATATTACAATATAATGGTATAGTACAATATAGTAATATTTAATACTGAAATTGTACTATGCTAATAATATAATATATATTTATGTATATATATCTTGTAAGTCGCTCTGAGTCCCCTTCGGGGCAGCATATAAATCTCGTAAATAAATAAATGTTCACATGGATGGATATATGGGGAAATTCATAAACATAAAAAAGGAAAAGTAAATGTTGCAATGTGGTCAGAAAAGTTTATGCTTGGCTATATGGATAAAGAATTGGATAGGAAATATGAACTATCTCTCTTATATATGACAACAGCATCAAGAATGTATCAGTTGCACACAGTTTTCCATGGATCACTCCAGTAAAGCAGGGTAGAAGCTCTGGGATTCTAGAGTGGCTTTGCATCTGGCAGGTCTTAGGTTCTAGAGTGCAGTTACATCTCTGCTCTGAGGTTCTACAATCATAGAGAGACCATGAGGGACATCTAGTTCAACCCCCTGCCATGCAGGGAAAGCACAATCAAAATACCCCCAACAGATGGCCATCCAGCCTCGGTTCCAAAGCCTCCAGAAAAGGAGTTTCCACCGGACTTCAAGGCAGAGAGTTCCACTGTTGAACAGCTCTTCTTACAGTCAGGATGTCCTTCTTAATGTTCAAGTGGAATCCCCTTTCCCGTCATTTGAACCCATTGCTCTGAGTCCTAGTTTCCAGGGAAGCAGAAAACAAGCCTATTCCTTCCTCCTTACATTATCCTTTCACATATTTATATATGGCTCTCAACCTTCTCTTCTGCAGGTTAAACAGACCCCGTTCCTTAAGATGCTCCTCAAAGGGATTCATGGGCTCGAGGCCTTTGATCATTTTAGTCACCCTCCTCTGGACACCTTCCAGCTTGTCAATATATCCTGTGGTGCCCAGGATAGGACACAATGTTATTTGAGGTGAAGAGGTCTAACCAAAGCAGAATACATCACCAAGACTTCCCTTGATCTAGACACTAGACTCTTTTTGATGCAACCCAAAATCCCATTGGCTTTTTCAGCTGCTGCATCACACTCTTGGCTCATGTTCAGCTTGTTGTCTACTCAGACTCCAAGATCTTTCTCACATGGACTGTTTTCAAGCCAGGGATCACCGATCCTGTATTTTTGCATTTCATTTTTCTGCCTAAGTGTAATTTCTCCTTGTTGAAATGCATTTTGCGATATTTTAGCCAATCAGCTCGCTGATCTGTTGGGGTCATTTTGCATCCTGGTCCTGTCCTCTGGAGTATTAGCTTCCAGTTTGGTGTCATCTGCAAACTTGACCAGCATGCCCTCTAAACCTTTATCCAAATCATTAATAAAGATGTTGAACAGAACTGGACCCACAACCAAACCCTCTTCATGGCACTCCACTAATCACTTATTTCCAGGATGAAGTGCAGCCATTGGAGAGAAGCACCCTTTGGTTTCAGTCACTTAACCAATTACAGATC
Source organism: Anolis sagrei ordinatus (assembly GCF_025583915.1). NCBI lineage: Eukaryota > Metazoa > Chordata > Lepidosauria > Squamata > Anolidae > Anolis > Anolis sagrei. The sequence goes on along the minus strand of NW_026844367.1, from coordinate 21,598,952 downwards.
CACCTAATAGTAGCATCACCTAGCCCACATTTGACTAGTTTGCTTTCAAGAATGCCAAGACTGTTTTTAGATCATAATTTGGGCTTAAGGCAGTCGTAACTTTGTCCTTGGCACTACGGGCTTACTCATAGTTTTGGAGAAAGGGATTGAGATCAAAGTGGTTACAATTCGGCCCCTTCTGGGAAGTGGGGGTAAGAATTAAGCTAGCATCTTCCCAATCTTCCTGCACACAGAAAGACAACATTTCCACCCCTGGTATCTGACTGCCATCAGATACTAACTTAAAAGATGCATGTGGAGTTAAAAATAATAGGCATTCCATCTACTCAATCTACCTTTTGTTTTCCCAGTAGCTACATCAAGTGAAATGCAAGCTTTGTCCCTGTAAACAATCAATAAGTGTATCTGTCAACGAGAGGCATTCATCCATGGAAATCAGCTGGTTTGAGTGCTGTATTATTTAACGCTGTATAAGTAGAACTGCTTTGATTGACTTGTAATCTCTAACGGCTGACCAGGAAATAGAGGCTTTGGGACACAGAAAGAGATGATCATGAGATATTGCTATTTTGCCTCCTTCTCAGTGTTAGATACCTTCATATGTACGAACTTGAACACATTGAGAATGCTGCTCAGATTCCTAGCAATGGAACCAATGCTCTGTCCAGGAGTAGCCGGGGAGAAGAGACAGTATTTAGGTCCTTTCCCCCTCCATTTCCAAATAAATGATACTATCAACAATAATTTCAGAGAGCTACATACTAGGCATGGTTAGGTTCAGTTGCAATCTTCGTAATTCGGAATAAATTTGGGGGAAAAATGCTTTTTGAAGTGATTTCAAAGTTTTTAAGGAAACTGGAAGTCCCTTTGCCCTTCCAAAGCTTTTTCCACCATTTCTGTTATGAAGCAGTAAGTGAGTCGGAAATTATTCATCTCAAGCCTGGGAAGCGTTTTAAACCAGACTGGATGAATGTCCTGCCTTTCCTCTCCCCTCACTTCTGGTCTCAAGCCTGGGAAGCGTTTTAAACCAGACTGGATGAATTTCCTGCCTTTCCTCTCCCCTCGCTTCTGGTCTCAAGCCTGGGAAGCGTTTTAAACCAGACTGGATAAATTTCCTGCCTTTCCTCTCCCCTCGTTTCTGGTCTCAAGCCTGGGAAGCGTTTTAAACCAGACTGGATGAATTTCCTGCCTTTCCACTCCCCTCGCTTCTGGTCTCCAGCCTGGGAAGTGTTTTAAACCAGACTGGATGAATTTCCTGCCTTTCCTCTCCCCTCGCTTCTGGTCTCAAGCCTGGGAAGCATTTTAAACCAGACTGGATGAATTTCCTGCCTTTCTACTCCCCTCACTTCTGGTCTCAAGCCTGGAAAGCGTTTTAAACCAGACTGGATGAATTTCCTGCCTTTCACTCCCCTCGCTTCTGGTCTCCAGCCTGGGAAGTGTTTTAAACCAGACTGGATGAATTTCCTGCCTTTCCTCTCCCCTCGCTTCTGTCTCAAGCCTGGGAAGCGTTTTAAACCAGACTGGATGAATTTCCTACCTTTCCTCTCCCCTCGCTTCTGTCTCAAGCCTGGGAAGCGTTTTAAACCAGACTGGATGAATTTCCTGCCTTTCCACTCCCCTCGCTTCTGGTCTCCAGCCTGGGAAGTGTTTTAAACCAGACTGGATGAATTTCCTGCCTTTCCTCTCCCCTCGCTTCTGGTCTCAAGCCTGGGAAGCGTTTTAAACCAGACTGGATGAATTTCCTGCCTTTCCTCTCCCTCACTTCTGGTCTCAAGCCTGGGAAGTGTTTTAAACCAGACTGGATGAATTTCCTGCCTTTCCTCTCCCCTCGCTTCTGGTCTCAAGCCTGGGAAGCATTTTAAACCAGACTGGATGAATTTCCTGCCTTTCTCTCTCCTCTCACTTCTGGTCTCAAGCCTGGGAAGCGTTTTAAACCAGACTGGATGAATTTCCTGCCTTTCCACTCCCCTCGCTTCTGGTCTCCAGCCTGGGAAGTGTTTTAAACCAGACTGGATGAATTTCCTGCCTTTCCCCTCCCCTCGCTTCTGGTCTCAAGCCTGGGAAGCATTTTAAACTAGAGTGGATGGATTTCCTCCCTTTGCTTCCCCTCCCTTCTAGAGTAAAACAATTACTTTCAAAGTAAAGACCACCCAATGAAACAGGAAATAACATTTCAAACCATTAAGGAAGGATTCGGAAGTCTCGGAAGTTTTGAAAAGTTTTGAACATTTTTTCTGTGAAAAACGGAATTGACTTCCGAATCGAACCACTACATCCGAAATGAGTTTTGAACCATTTTTTTATCAGACAAGCCTACTGCATACATAGAAAATTGGGACTCGATGGGATCAGGATTAAGGATGTTAGGCATTATCAATATTGGATAGTATCGCTGTCACTTCCATGGCTCCTGATATTTTCAGTTTGGTGAGGATCATGATGGAGAAGACAACCTGGAATATGACCAGAGAACAGCAGCAAAGATGGCAAGAATGCGAGAGGTTTAGAAAGCTGGAAATGTTTATGTTTGAATTAAATAACTGAAGGGAAGTCCTGTAATGAATGGCAGCAAACTTGTTTTGCCTGTACAGGAAACAAGACAACCAACCCAAAATAACACAAAAACAAGTCTAGCCTTTCAGCAATTGGAAGAACATCTGGGTGGTAAGAATGGACCAGACTACCTTGAAAGGCAACCAATTCTCCTCTTTCAAGGCTTTTAAACAAGAGGCTGTGCAGCCAGTTAGCTGTGTTGGAGGTTGGAAGAGACCCTTGAGATCCCTCCTAACTTTGTGATGCCATGCTTCCCTTGCAGTAATAAGGCTTATATTGTAGCAGTGATGTGTGTCCATTTGGGATACTAAATCAAGTTTTGAGGAGATTGGGACTGCAGGCTGTTTCAGCTCGAAACACCAGTCTGATTCCAGTGTAAAGATGAAAAGCCATGCAAAGGAATTTGGCACTAGCAATGTCTGGACCAGAGACTGAGTAGGTACAGTATCTATCCACCCTATCACATGCTTTGTCATTGTGTGAGCAGTTGGCTTAGATTTCCATTTAACTCAGATTGGAGCATTTTGATTTAGCAGATTTGGGCAGTATTTTGTGCTTTACTTACATGTCTTTAAATTAAGGTAAAGGTAATGGTTTTCCCGTGACATGAAGTCCAGTCGTGTCTGACTCTGGGGTGTGGTGCTCATCTCCATTTCTAAGCCAAAGAGCTGGCGTTGTCCATAGACACCTCCAAGGTAATGTGGCCAGCATGACTGCATGGAGCGCCGTTACCTTCCTGCCAGAGCGGTACCTATTGATCTACTCACATTTTCATGTTTTTGAACTGCTAGGTTGGCAGAAGCTGGGGCTGACAGCGGAAGCTCACACCACTCCCCACATTCGAACCTGCGACCTTTTGGTCAACAAGCTCAGCAGCTCAGCGGTTTAACCCACTGTGCCACCGGGGTCTCCTTTTGTCTTGAAATTAGCTTTCTTTAAAAATAAGGAAGGAGTAGGAAGAAGGAGGAGCCCCTGGTGGCACAATGGATTAAACTGTTGAGCTGCTGAACTTGCTGACTGAAACCTCAGTGGTTCAAATCTTGGGAGCGGGGTGAGCTCCTGCTGTTAGCCCCAGCTTCTACCAACCTAACAGTCAGAGGCGGCTCAACCCATTACGCAAAGTAAGCATTTGCAGTATAGTTGATTTTGCCCAGGGGCACTCTTTATTTATTTATTTTATTTATTTATTTCATTTACTTATACCCCGCCCTTCTCACCCCGGGGGGGACTCAGGGCGGCTTACAGAGGAGGCACAATTAGATGCCTAAATCAATTGACAGTAATACAAAATACAAAAAAGCAATTCAACAGTTAAAATTAAAACATCAGTGCATAATAAAATATTAAGACAGTCTCATGCTCGAGTTCAGAGTCCATATATCCATTCCATTCCATTGTCCTTGTCTGTCATCAGATTCTTAATTTAGCTGCCAGTGTGTCCAAAGGCTTGGTCCCAAACCCAGGCCTTCAGTTTTTTCCTGAATGCCAGAAGGGAGGTCGCCGATCTAATCTCCCCGGGGAGTGAGTTCCACAGGTGGGGGGCCACCACTGAGAAGGCCCTGCTCCTCGTCCCCGCCAACCTCACTTGTGAGAGTGGCGGGGTCGAGAGCAGGGCCTCCACAGAAGATCTTAAGCTTCAAGGTGGAATGTAGAGGGAGATCCGTTCGGACAAATACACTGGGCCGGAACCGTATAGGGTTTTGTAGGTCAAAACCAGCACTTTGAATTGTGCTCGGAATTGGATCGGCAGCCAGTGGAGCTGACGCAACAGGGGGGTGGTATGATCCCTGTACGCCGCTCCGGTGAGCAATCTGGCTGCTTCTCGCTGGACTAGTTGAAGTTTCCGAGCAGTCTTCAAAGGCAACCCCACGTAGAGTGCGTTGCAGTAATCCAACCGGGATGTAACAAGAGCGTGGACCACCGTGGCCAGATCAGACTTCCCAAGGTACGGGCGCAGCTGGCGCACAAGTTTTAATTGTGCGAAAGCTCTCCCGGCCACCGCTGAGACCTGGGGTTCCAGGCTCAGCGATGAGTCCAGGATCACTCCCAAGCTGCGAACCTGCGTCTTCAGGGGGAGTGTAACCCCGTCTAACACAGGCTGTAACCCTATACCCTGTTCGGCCTTGCGACTGACCAGGACCTCTGTCTTGTCTGGATTCAATTTCAATTTGTTAGCTCTCATCCAGTCCGATACAGCGGCTAAACACCGGTTCAAGGTCTGGACAGCCTCCTTGGTGACAGGTGAGAAGGAGTGACAGATTTGGACATCATCTGCATAGAGATAACATCTTAGTCCGAAACTCCGAATGATCTCTCCCAGCGGCTTCATGTAGATGTTAAATAACATCGGGGACAGAATTGAACCCTGTGGGACTCCACACAACAACGGTTGTGGGGCCGAACAGGTGTCACCCAATGACACCTTCTGGGTCCGTCCCTCAAGGAAGGATCGAAGCCACCGCAGAGCAGTGCCTCCGAGTCCCATGTCAATGAGGCAGCCCAGAAGGAACTCTTGAGGTGCTCTTGGGGGAAAATAGACCTTGACACATGCGAGTTGTAGTTACTGGGATGTATAGTTCACCTACAATCAAAGAGCATTCTGAACTCCACCAATGATGGAATTGAACCAAATATAACACACAGAACTCCCACGACAAACAGAAAATATATATCAGTAATTGGTTGGGGGGGGGGGGCAAAATACTGTTTACTTACCGTTGAAAATTACCTAATAACAGTTCAAAAACATCCAAATCAATAGGTACCACTTCTGCAGGAACATGACAGCACTCCATGCGGTCATGCCAAAGGCCACATGACCTTGGCAGTGTCTACAGACAATGCCAGCTCTTCGGCTTAGAAATGCAGATGAGCACCAACCCCCAGAGTCGGACATGAGTAGACTTAATGTCAAGAGGAAACCTTTATCTTTACCTAAAAATAAAAGATAACAAAACACAAAAATCCCCACCATCAAAAGTCCTTGGAGGACAAAAGGACTTCTGTGGATCCTAGATACGCTAATATTACCCACTTTTGAAATAAATAAATAAATCCCAGTGTGTCGAAGGCTAGTATTGCACGGAGACACATTCTGCAGCATAGACTGAATGCAATTGAGTCCTGCAAGAGGTTGGCTCATCTGTCTGCTGATGTGAAGTCTGGGCCATGACATGCTCTTAATACAGCGAGAGGCAGAAACCGGCATTGCTTTTAGTGACACATCATGGGCCCACACGTAACGCTTTAATAACATTCCTGCTAATATGAAAGAGATATTCAAAGCTTCTCTTGCACGGACGTTGACACCACTGAGGGCTTAATTATATAATACAACATATTCCCACATTAGATCATTGATGCTTAGGTTGTATGAGTGGCAAGGGGGGAGAGGAGGGAGGCATTGCCTAGCAACCATTGCTAACAAATTCCGCATGCATATATATATATATATATATATATATATATATATATATATATATATATTCTACAGAGTCAAAATTGAAAGCAAATTGTGTTTGTCCTTTCATCTCATGTGGAAAATCTATTGTGCAGAGGCACAGAGTGGAAGAGATGTGCTTCCAACAAGATGGCCTTATGATCTACTCAAGAAGGCAATGGTTATGAATGAGAAGAAACACATAAACTAGGATTGGCCGCAGTAGTTTGCTTTTATCTGAGTCTACTGGGGAAAGCAAGAGTTTGCCTTCTCTTTCTCTCCTGCTGAGATAATGGAATGCAAACTACTTTATTACTTTGGACCCTGTTTGCAGCAACTGAAGTATGTTGCAGACAAATGGAGAAAGTGGAAGGAAGCATAGTGTCTAGATCTAGGGAAGTAATGCTACCTCTCTATTCTGTTTTGGTTAGACCACATCTGGAATATTGTGTCCAGTTCTGGGCACCACAATTCAAGAGAGATATTGACAAGCTGGAATGTGTCCAGAGAGAGCGACTAAAATGATAAAAGGTCTGGAGAACAAGCCCTATGAGGAGCGGCTTAAGGAGCTGGGCATGTTTAGCCTGAAGAAGAGAAGGCTGAGAGGAGATATGATAGCCATGTATAAATATGTGAGAGGAAGCCACAGGGAGGAGGGAGCAAGCTTGTTTTCTGCTTCCCTGGAGACTAGGACGCGGAACAATGGCTTCAAACTACAAGCGAGGAGATTCCATCTGAACATTAGGAAGAACTTCCTGACTGTGAGAGCCGTTCAGCAGTGGAACTCTCTGCCCCGGAGTGTGTTGGAGGCTCCTTCTTTGGAAGCTTTTAAACAGAGGCTGGATGGCCATCTGTCAGGGTGATTTGAATGCAATATTCCTGCTTCTTGGCAGGGGGTTGGACTGGATGGCCCATGAGGTCTCTTCCAACTCTTTGATTCTATGATTCTATGATTCTAAGATAGATACTGGGACATCCCTGACAAATCCAAATAGTCGGAGGAGATGGGATCTCAAATCTGGGGTGACTTTTGGTCCACTGGGGTTTCCCCAGATACTCTGTGTTATATCTGCAGGGCTGCATTGTGTGCTGCTTTCCCTGGTTTTGTATGTGTCCCCCATTGCCAAAGACTGAAATGAAGGAGCAGGAATAATGGCTGGTTGGTCTCAACCCAATTGCTCAATGGGAGTAAACATCTAGGTGAACTCTAGGATGCATTTGGATCATTATTTAGGTTTTTTTTTATTAGATTGCCAATACAGCATTACTTAACATCTCAAAAATGCCTTGGCATCTTTTGGAATTTGGTCTCACTGGAACATTGCAGCACACCTAAATACCTGGGAGATACTCTGGACCGTCGTCAACGACTTAAATCAAGAAATAGTTTTCTTAGATCTACAGAACACCTCAGCAAGCGAGAGTCCAAAAGTGGCAGGCTCAAACCCAGCACCTCAATCCGTGGGTGATACCAAATGAGAGACTCCCCCCTGGGCACACAGAAGACTGGGCGACTTGGAAGGCGCTGAACAGACTGCGCTCTGGCACCACGAGATGCAGAGCCAATCTTAAGAAAGTGGAATCCACGACATGCGAGTGTGGAGAAGAGCAAACCACTGACCACCTGCTGCAATGCAACCTGAGCCCTGCCACATGCACAATGGAGGACCTTCTTGCGGCAACACCAGAGGCACTCCAAGTGGCCAGGACATTTAATCAGCTACCACGTTTGCAAAATTTGTGGTTTTTTTTAAAAAAAATCTGTTTGTTTGTTTTGTTCTGTTAGAAATGTAATACAATGTTCTGGTTGCGGGTGACACGATAAATAAATACTCTGGACTGTGTCCTGACTTACATTAAAGACTGCTTGAATATTTGTAGTGTTTTCTGTTGTGTTTCTGTGTTTAATTGTTTTGTAATCCACCTCGAGCCACAAGGAGAGGTGGGTAAGAAATAAAATAATAATAATAATAATAATAATAATAATAATAATAATTATTATTATTATTATTATTATTATTATTATTATTATTATTATTATTTGAAGCACAACAAGATGAGTCCACAGCAGACAAAATCGCTCTGCTGGCTGTTGTATTTGATCACACGTCGGACACTTATTTATTTATTTATTTATTTATTACTGCGCTTGTATACCGCCGTTTCTCAGCCTACATTGGCGACTCAACGCGGTTTACAACATTACAATAATCAACAATATTCAAGATAAAAAGCATAAAAAAGCATAAAAAACACATACATAATATACAATATTGGGCCACCAATATCGAACCAATGCATCTCTTAGTTAAAAACGCAGTCCAATTTCATCGTCTGTGATTACCAGTCCTTGATCGTCAGATTCGTTGCACCGTGTTAACCGAATGCTTGTTCGAACATCCATGTCTTCAGTCTTTTTTGAAACGCCACCAGCGAGGGGGCTGATCTTACCTCTATGGGGAGGGCGTTCCAAAGCCGAGGGGCTACCACAGAAAAGGCCCTGTCTCTCGTCCCCGCCAGCCGCACCTGTGAAGCAGGCGGGATAGAGAGCAGGGCCTCCCCAGAAGATCTTAGGGTCCTGGTGGGCTGATAGGCCGAGATACGTTCGGATAGATAAGTTGGGCCAGAACCGTTTAGGGCTTTAAAGGCCAGCGCCAGCACTTTGAATTGGGCCCGGTAGCAAATCGGCAGCCAATGGAGCTGGTACAGCAGAGGAGTTGTATGCTCCCTGCGCCCTGCTCCTGTTAGTAACATGGCTGCCGCCCATTGGACTAATTGGAGCTTCCGAGCCGTCTTCAAAGGCAACCCCACGTAGAGAGCGTTGCAGTAGTCAAGACGGGATGTAACCAGAGCGTGGACTACCGTGGCCAAGTCAGACTTCCCAAGGTACGGTCGCAGTTGGCGCACAAGTTTTAACTGTGCGAATGCTCCCCTGGTCACCGCCGAAACCTGGGGTTCCAGGCTCAGCGATGAGTCCAGGATCACACCCAAACTGCGAACCTGCGTCTTCAGGGGGAGTGTGACCCCATCCAACACAGGCTGTAACCCTATGCCCTGTTCGGCCTTACGACTTAACCAGGAGTACCTCTGTCTTGTCTGGATTCAATTTCAATTTGTTCGCCCCCATCCAGACCGTCACAGCGGCCAAGCACCGGTTCAGGACCTCGACAGCCTCCTTAGTAGCAGGTGGAAGGAGTGACAGAGTTGGACATCATCTGCGTACAGATGACATCGCACTCCGAAACTCCGGATGATCTCGCCCAGCGGCTTCATGTAGATGTTAAACAACATGGGATACAGTATTGAACCCTGAGGAACCCCACAAGACAAAGGTTGTGGGTAGAACAGGAGTCTCCCAGTAACACCTTCTGAGACTGACCCTCGAGGAATGAGCGGAGCCACTGCAGAACAGTACCTCCAAGACCCATCCCCGCGAGGCGTCCCAGAAGGATACCGTGGTCGACGGTATCGAAGGCCGCTGAGAGGTCGAGCAGCACCAACAGGGACACACTCCCCCTGTCGAGCTCCCGACGCAGATCATCCACTAAGGCGACCAAGGCTGTCTCGATACCATGCCCCGGCCTAAAGCCAGACTGTGCCGGATCCAGATAATCCGTGTCTACCAAGAATGCCTGGAGTTGTGAGGCCACCACACGTTCCATGACTTTGCCCAAAAAGGGGAGATTGGAAACAGGCCGATAGTTGACGAATTGAGTGGGGTCCAGTGATGGTTTCTTCAACAGCGGTTTTATCACAGCTTGTTTAAGCTGGCTGGAATTTTGCCCTCCCGAAGGGAGGCATTAACCACCACCTTCACCCACTCGGCCAATCCCCCTCTGGCCTCCTTCAGAAACCAGGATGGGCAGGGGTCTAGGATGCATGTGGTAGCTCTCATTCCTCCAAGCACCTTGTCCACATCCTCGGATTGAACCAATTGAAATGAATCCATCAAAACCGGACAAGCAGATGCTCGTGTTACATCCTCAGATACGGCCGTTAATATGGTATCCAGTCCAGAGCGGATCAAAGCGACTTTGTCTGCAAAGAACTGAGCAAAGGCTTCACAGCGAGCTGCCGAGTCATCAGGGCACCCATCCTGAGTGGTGGGTTTTAAAAGGCCTCTGACAACTTGGAACAGTTCAGCCGGACGGTTCTTTGCAGACGCAATAGTGGCCGCAAAGAAAGTCTTCTTTGCGGCTTTTATTGCCGCGGCATATGCCCTTAGAAAGGACACAAACCGTGTTCGATTTGGCTCGCTCGGATCCAAACGCCACACGCTCTCTAGTTCCCTCTTCTTTTGCTTCAACGCTGCCAGTTCCTCGGTAAACCAAGGGGCTGGTTTAGCTCGGCTACTTGAGAGGGGACGTTCTGGAGCGATCGTGTCTATTGCCCTAGTCATCTCCCCATTCCAGAGAGCGACCAGAGCATCAACAGGATCACCAACCGAGGTGGCGGGAAATTCCCCAAGAGCCGTCAGGAATCCATCCGGATCCATAAGCCTCCTGGGGCGGACCAGCTTAATGGGTCCTCCACCTCTACGGAGGTTAGGAGGTGCAGTGAGTCTAAAGCTGACCAGGTGGTGGTCGGTCCATGGCAACGGAGAGATGGATAACTCCTCAACACCGCCACCTTCCTCCCATCCCTGGCAGAAAACCAAGTCCAATGTATGTCCAGCACTGTGGGTGGGGCCAGATACCTGTTGGGACAGCCCCAAGGTTGCCATGGTAGACATGAAGTCCTGAGCCGCTCCCGATAAGGTAGTCTCGGCATGGACATTGAAGTCCCCCAGCACAAGCAGCCGTTGGGACTCCAATGCCAGGTCCGAGACCACCCCCGCTAGCTCAGGCAGGGAGACTGTAGTGCAGCGAGGTGGACGGTACACTAACAGAATCCCTAATCTGTCCCGGTCACCCACCCTTTGTTGCAGGCAGATGATATTTATGTCACAGGTTCCACTTCCCAAGTGTCTAGGACTGTGTGATGTATCGGCGAATAATGCGTGCAGATCCCAGTAAGGTGGCCTTCTGCATCTGGCAGATGGTAATTTTTTCAGCGCTGATTGTGTTTAAGTGCAGGCCAAGGTCTTTAGGCACTGCACCCAGTGTGCCGATCACCACTGGGACCACCTTGACTGGCTTGTGCCAGAGTCTTTGCAGTTCATCTTTAAATCCTCATATCATGTCAGCTTTTCCAGTTGTTTCTCTTCAATCCTGCTGTCACCTGGGATTGCAACATCGACAATCCACACTGTATTTTTTAACACAATCCTGAGGTCAGGAGTATTGTGCTCCAAAACTCTGTCTGTCTGAATTCGGAAGTCCCAGAGGAGTTTGATGTGTTCATTTTCTGTAACTTTTTCCGGCTTGTGATCTCACCAGTTCTTTGTCGCAGGCAGATGATATTTATGTCACAGGTTCCAATGAAGCATCTGAACAACAGTGTTGTGCCTCTGCTTGTGGTCTGTCTGCGCGATCTTCTTGCAGCAGCTGAAGATTTATTTATTTATTTCTCGTGTCAGGGCAGCCAGTCAATTATATTACATTTCTAACAGAACAAAGCAAACAAACAGAGAAAATACAAAATGTGTGAGTTTGGTAGTTGATTAAATGTCCTTTGACCAGTATCTGGCCACTTGGAGTGCCTCTGGTGTTGCTGCAAGAAGGTCCTCCATTGTGCATGTGGCAGGGCTCAGGTTGCATTGCAGCAGGTGGTCAGTGGTTTGCTCTTCTCCCCACTCACATGTCATGGATTCCACTCTGTGGCCCCAGAGCGCAGTCTGTTCAGCACCTTCCAAGTCGCCCAGTCCTCTGTGTGCCCAGGGGGAGTCTCTCATTTGGTATCAGCCATTGGTTGAGGTTCTGGGTTTGAGCCTGCCACTTTTGGACTCTCGCTTGCTGAGGTGTTCCAGCGAGTGTCTCTGTAGATCTTAGAAAACTATGTCTGGATTTAAGTCGTTGACGTGCTGGCTGATACCCAAACAGGGGATGAGCTGGAGATGTCTCTGCCTTGGTCCTTTCACTATTGGCTGCCACTTCCCGGCGGATGTCAGGTGGTGATACTGGCTAGACAGTGTAATTTCTCCAGTGGTGTAGGGCGCAGACACCCCGTGATAATGTGGCATGTCTCATTAAGAGCCACATCCACTGTTTTAGTGTGGTGAGATGTGTTCCACACTGGGCATGCGTATTCAGCAGCAGAGTAGCACAGCACAAGGGCGGATGTCTTCACTGTATCTGGTTGTGATCCCCAGGTTGTGCCAGTCAGCTTTCATATGATATTGTTTCTAGCACCCACTTCTAGCAGCTGAAGATGTGATCTATTGTTTCATCTGCAGAGTCTACATTTGGGATTCTGGCTTTCATGGCATTGGTTCTAATGACTTGTTCTTGGGCTGCCAGAATCACATTATTATTATTATTATTATTATTATTATTATTATTATTATTATTATTATTTCAGAATAATTTCAAGATGTGGATACAGAGGGCTGACTGTATTATTTATTTATTTATTTATCATATTTATATATTGCCTTTCTCAACCCGAAGGCAACTCAAGGCATTTACAATCAGCATAATTCAATGCCCCCAACAAAATAAAATATAGTTAAAACATTAACATATAGTATAAACCATATAAAAACAATAAAACACAAGTCCTCAGCGCCTCATTACTGGGTCGAATAACAATTATGAATTTCTTTGTGCCTCACAAAGTCTTCTTGTAGTTTTCCAACCATATCTTATTCCAAGCAATGCGGGATATTTAAAATCCAACACAGGGAGAACAAAGTGACATGCAATAAATAAAGCTGAAGAAATTGATTGAAATCCAGAGAAAGTGTATGGTGAATCAGTAAATTCGTCTTAAGGAGGTCTCTAGATTCCTCCCTCACTATTTCCAGACAAATGGAAGTATCTATAAACTGTAAAATCCAGCAGAGTGTATCATTCCTGAACATGTTCCCTTGTGTTTGAAACTCCCTGCCTATGATGATATGCAGGAGGCAACAAGAAATTATCCACAACCGCTCTCACATTGGAAGATGAGAAGAGACCTGCTGGTGATGAGACTTCCAGGAAAAGTCGCACAATAGGATTATTATAATTGTGACAGAGAGCACTCCGCAGATACAGTATATTTATTGTACATGCTGCAAATGTGTCTGGACTGAAGAACAAAAGGAAAAGAGACAGAATAAGAGAATGTCCTTTGTTGGAGAGAGTAGAGGACTCTGCCTGAGATAGGAAGTGGCACAGAGGGACATTATTGTCTGCGTTCGCAGAGAGGACTTTCAAAGAAGAAAGATTTGGGCATTTCAAAATCTAGTTATTAAAAGAGACTGTAGATGAATTCTGTCAAGGGTATCTACCCTTACGCTTGAAAGTCATGTGCAGACCAGAGTAGAAAAACAGAGCTAAAAGTCCTACAACTGGCCTTTACTCCATGGAGCAGATTTACAACACCATTCCAAATGGCGAAAAAATCCAAATGCACTTGTTGTTATTATTATTAGGTGGATTACGAATCAAAACTGACAAGGTGTTGTTCTTTGTGGCTGGTTTTTTTTTTGGGGGGGGGTTGGTAGAGGTTCGTCCTCAAATGACAAAAATACATTGCTCTGTGATACGACAAAACCATTCTCGCTTACATACCTTGCATTTCTTATGCTTCGTGGCTGTTCATAAGATGTGCTTTTCAGGCTTGTGCAGACATGTGCTTTTCACCTTAAGAACAGAAAAGCATCTCAAACTCTAAGGATTACCTGGGAAAAAATCCCACTGGAGCATTGCAGCACAACAAAATACCTTGGAGTCATCCTGGACTGGGCTCTGACTTACAAGAAGCACTGCTTGAATATCAAGCAAAAAGTGAGTGCTAGAAATAATATCATACAAAAGCTGACTGGCACAACATGGGGATCACAACCAGACACAGTGAAGACATCTGCCTCTGCACTTGGCTACTCTGCTACTGAAAATGCATGCCCAGTGTGGAATCAGGGGCGGCTCAACCATTACACAAAGTAAGCATTTTCAGTATAGTTGATTTTGCCCAGGGGCGCTCTTGAGGTACTCTTGGGGGAAAATAGACCTTGGCATATGTGAGTTGTAGTTACTGGGATGTATAGTTGACCTACAATCAAAGAGCAATCTGAACTCCACCAATGATGGAACTGAACCAAATACGGCACACAGAACTCCCACAACGAACAGAAAATATATATCAGTGATTGTTTGGGGGGGGGGGGGCAAAATACTGTTTGCTTACCGTTGAAAATTACCTAGGGCCGCCTTTGTGTGGAATACATCTCACCATGTTAAAACAGTGGATGTGGCTCTCAATGAGACACGTTGCATCATCACAGGATGTCTATGACCAACACCTCTGGAGAAATTATACTGCTTCCCGATATTGCACCACCTGATATCCATTGGGAAGTAGCAGCCAGCAATGAAAGGACCAAGGCATCAACATCTCCGGCCCATCCTCTGTTCAGATATCAGCCAGCAAGCCAACGGCTTAAATCAAGAAACAGCTTCCTAAGAGATACTTCCAGAACACATCAGCAAGCAAGAGTCCAAAAGCGGCAGGCTAAAACCCGGAACCTCAATCCATGGCTAATACTGGATGAGAGACTCCCTTCTTGTCACACAGAAGACTGGGCGACTTGGAAGGTGCTGAACAGACTGTGCTCTGGCACCACGAGATGCAGAGTTAACCTTAAGAAATGGGACCACAAAATAGAGTCCACAACATGTGAGTGTGGAGAAGAGCAAACCACAGACCACCTACTACAATGCAGTCTGAGCCCTGCCATATGCACAATGGAGGACCTTTTCACAGCAACACCAGAAGCACTCCAAGTGGCCAGCTTCTCGTCAAAGGATATTTAATATAATGCCAAGTTTTTTAAACTTTGTGGTTGTTTTATATATTATAAGTGTATTATCAATTAACTTCTGACACAAGAGCCCCTGGTGGCACAGTGGGTTAAACCCCTGAGCCGGCAGGACTGAAGACCGACAGGTCACAGGTTCGGATCTGGAGAGAGCGCGGATGAGCTCCCTCTATCAGTTCCAGCTCCTCATGCGGGGACATGGGAGAAGCCTCTCACAAGGATGGTAAAAACATCAAAACATCCAGGCATGCCCTGGGCAACATCCTTGCAGACGGCCAATTCTCTCACACCAGAAGCAACTTGCAGATTCGCAATTTTCTCCTGACAAGACAAAAAAAAATATTCTGACACAGTAAATAAATAAATAAAATGATAACATAGAATTATAGAATCATAGAATCAAAAAGTTGGAAGAGACCTCATGGGCCATCCAGTCCAACCCCCTGCCAAGAAGCAGGAATATTGCATTCAAATCACCCCTGACAGATGGCCACCCAGCCCCTGTTTAAAAGCTTCCAAAGAAGAAGCCACCACCACGCTCCAGGGCAGAGAGTTCCACTGCTGAACAGCTCTCACAGTCAGGAAGTTCTTCCTCATGTTCAGATGGAATCTCCTTTCTTGTAGTTTGAAGCCATTGTTTCGTGTCCTAGTCTCCAGGGAAGCAGAAAACAAGCTTGCTCCCTCCTCCCTGTGGTTTCCTCTCACATATTTATACATGGCTATCATATCTCCTCTCAGCCTTCTCTTCTTCAGGCTAAACATGCCCAGCTCCTTAAGCCGCTCCTCATAGGGCTTGTTCTCCAGACCCTTGACCATTTTGGTTGCCCTCCTCTGGACACATTCCAGCTTCTCAATATCCCTCTTGAGTTGTGTCTCTTTATATTGATTCATGGGGAGGAGTTGCCTCAGTTGGGTCAACATTGGAATTTCATGACAGTCTCGCTTTCATGTGTTCTTAGTTTCATGTACCAAGTTTTTGCCAAGCTCCTGATTTGTGTATTGGATGTTTCATGCTACCTTGTTTCACAGATTCTTGTGTCTATTTCATGGATTTTTATACCTATTTATTAGGCCTGGGTAACAACGGAAAAATTTGTTTCTAAAATCGATTCGTTTTTTTGGGGTTTTTTGCGTTTCGTTATTTAAAATAATTACAAAATTTTCCTTTTTAAAAGTTTGATATTTACGAAATTTCGTTAATATTAACGAATCAATTCGTTAAAATGGCGGACGCGGTTGCGCAACGTGAAAATAATAGTTTTAAATAATAGTTTTAACCTCGGAGAAGGAAAGAGGGGGGAAAGAGAGAGAGAGGAGGGGTGAGATCTCTATTCTGGTTTGACAATGCTTCTCAATAATAATAATAATAATAATAATAATAATAATAACAAACCACTTTCTGCCTTTGTGCATGTAAGGCCCAGTGAAAGCACTACTGAAAGATGGCCATCCATTCTTAATAATAATAATAAATATAATAAATATAATAGTTTTAACCTGGAGAAGGAAAGAGGGGGAAAGAGAGAGAGAGGAGGGGTGAGATCTCTATTCTGGTTTGACAATGCTTCTCAATAATAATAATAATAATAATAATAATAATAATAATAATAATAACAAACCACTTTCTGCCTTTGTGCATGTAAGGCACAGTGAAAGCACTACTGAAAGATGGCCATCCATTCTTAATAATAATAATAAATATAATAAATATAATAGTTTTAACCTGGAGAAGGAAAGAGGGGGGAAAGAGAGAGAGAGGAGGGGTGAGATCTCTATTCTGGTTTGACAATGCTTCTCAATAATAATAATAATAATAATAATAATAATAATAATAACAAACCACTTTCTGCCTTCGTGCTTGTAAGGCACAGTCAAAGCACTACTGAAAGATGGCCATCCATTCTTAATAATAATAATAATAATAATAATATAATAAATATAATAGTTTTAACCTGGAGAAGGAAAGAGGTTAGGCAGGCAACAGGCAGGTCTCTGAGTGCTGCACTGCTGTGTCTCTTTGCCCAATGCACGCCGGCCAGAGTGAGGAACGAGGTGAGGTTACAACAGGAGGAGAGGAGAATTTGATCCACTTAAGCAGAGGCCAGGGACCCGGAAGTGGGGTAAATGCCGACCGACCGCTTGCAACCAGGGAGAGGGGAGGGAAACAACTATAAAACTTGCACCAGACATACGGAAATAATAACGAAACAATTACAAAACAATTACGAAATAGCTTTAAAAATTCATTTCGTTTTTTAGTTGCTCCTGAATGGTTTGTTATCACTTCGTTATCAAGAAAAATAATGAATTATTAACGAATTACGAAATTAACGAACGAAACCGCCCAGCCCTACTATTTATCTTGTTTTGCCTTGAAGCTCATGTACTTTCCTTTGTTTTGGTACTTTACTGTTTTTGCTAATTTTACTGCTTTGCCTACTTATGTTTTTCAATAAACTGCTTGCTGATTTTACCAAGCTGGTGTGGTATTGTTTAATGTCAGTGATTTAACTCTATCACTGTGAAGTTACACACTGTAGCTTTTGATTCAGGATCTCAACCAAACAGTGCTGGATATTTGGGCGCACAACCACTTCCCCATAATTTTTTGTTTCCTATGCAAAATTATGCACTCTTGTTGCACAGAAGAATTTTTTTTGCAATAATAATAATAATGATAATGATTCCACATGTGAAAAATCGTTCTAAATGCATATTAAAAATTAAGACTATTTTGCCCTCCAGGAAGCAAACTTCTCCAGTTATTCACTCTTTGATTCAAACTGTCTAGTCTCCAACCCAAGATTGACATTTACATCAGCAAAATGCTTATATTCAGAGACACCACGCAAGGATATCAGTCCCTGCATTAACTGTAGAAGCAGACGTGTTTTTCAATCTCCAAAGGCAAATACTTGCTACATAAGCAGTACGTTGAACTCCAGGAAGGGGTTTTATCACATTATACATAAAAACTAGGGCTTTTCTCCTCCCTTGTCGAAATTATTTCCTTTCCGTTCCCTCCTCCCCCACTTGCCACCAGAACGCATTAATAATAATAAGGCACCAAGCCTGATGTGCCTTACTCACCTTGCAAAAAAATGTGTTTATCACAAGTAACAGCCATCCCAAATAGTTTTGACCCGAGGTTACGACGTTGGTCTAGAGAGATGGGGAAGCGGGTTAAGTGGATGATAAGCAAACATATCCTTATGGCTTCCTCAGCTTGTTGTGGAGACACTCAAATCCCCGAGAAAGATTTTCAGCACATCCTTTTGCTGAATGGCTCCAGGTTTGGACCTCAAAGGTTCATTCAATCAGGGCCCAGCTGTCATTTGAACTATAATCTCCGCCTTACATCATCATTCTGCTGAGGCTTTGGGCAACCAGACGTCTTGTTTGGATATTTATTTGATTTACATGTTTAACCTCAATCCATACTGAACATCCAGATACAGATGTAGGAATTGCCGGGCTGCATGGGGTCAGAGGTGCATTCCTGCCCGCTGCTCTGAAAATAGCTGTATAGGGCATTGCTGAACTTGCAAATGAAGAGAAGCTCGGTTCGGATCTTCCATCTTTGGGGAAAACATTGGTGAATCTCCAATAGAAAAGGAAGGGAATGGGATCAGTCAGAATTCATAATTCATGATCATAGTTACAAATGCGTACTGGAAGGTTGTGCATTCAAAATTCATTTATATTCAAAATTCCTAGGGATTTATTCATCAGTTTAAGGAATGCAGAGGGATTATAGAAGCCCTCCAATCCTGACTTACAAGGTAGCAGCCACTGCGAGTGATGGGAGTCTGTTCTCCTGTCAATCAGGATGCAGCAGACTGACATTTCTGACTCCTTCCTGCTAGGAATTTATGGGGCAAAGAGGAATTACAACAAGAACCCTCCTTCTGACAATCACGCTGGAGATTGTTCACAGAATTGGGTTTGGAAAGGTCAATCTGCTGCATCCTGATCCGCAGAAGAACATACCTCAGGAACGAGAGAGAGGGCCTTCTCAGTGGTGGCCCCTCGGCTATGGAACGCCCTTCCTACAGACATTAGATCAGCCCCCTCCCTGTTAGGACCTGGTTGTTCGTGCAGGCATTTGAAAAGGCAGTGTAACGAACATAGGAAAATGGAACAATTGGATGATGAGGATCTTGATTTTAACTATGAGACGCTATTGAGATGTTTTATTGATTTATAATGATTGTTTATTATGCTACTGTTTTAATTGTTTTTAATTGTTTTATGATGTTTTGAGCATTGAATTTTGCTACTGTTAACCGCTTTGAGTCACCTGAGGGCTGAGAAAAGTGGTATATAGTCAAAAAAAATAATAAATAAGTATTTTTCTCATTGGAAAAACAAACCCCTCGGTGGCACAATGGGTTAAACCCTTCTGCTGGCAGGACTGAAGGCAAACAGGTTGGAGGTTTGAATCTGGGAAGAGTGTGGATGAGCTCCCTTTGTCAGCTACAGCTCCCCATGCGGGTACATAAGAGAAGCCTCCCACAAGGATGGTAAAACATCAAAACATCCCCTGGGCAACATCCTTATAGATGGCCAATTCTCTCACACCAGAAGCAACTTGCAGTTTCTCAAATCACTCCTGACACAAAAAATGGAAAATTGGGAATTTGCAGGATCTGTTTCTGTAATCTGATTAAATCAGGTAGTAAAGCAAAGAAACCAAAAATAAAATAAAATAAATGTAAACCAGTGAAGAATGTGAAATAGTTACACTAGTGGTATTCCACGTATACCTCTATGAACTGAAAAATATTCCAATGGGGAAGTAGTACAGCCTCATGTGCGAACAGGCTTTGACCATGTGTTTGACACCAAATAGATGTCGGCCTGATAGTTTGCGATTGCAAGTGTATTATTAAAACTCACTCACACCCAAGGGGATTTACACTGGAGCAGAGATCGAGACACATTCTGTGGACGCAGCTCTGCGTACACTCACTGCCAAGAGAAGTGGATTGGGGAGGTCTCCCTCCTTTCAAAACACCATCCCTTCCCCACCAACCCCCAAAGAAATCAAGGGATTCGCAGAAGCTTAAGGCCGGCAGATCAATCTGTGTTGCTTGGTTTGTCAATGAGAATAAATATAATACTTTAAAAGGAAAATCCATAAAGCAAGCTCGTGGAGAATAAATGGAACAGGTTCTCACGGGAGGTGGTGGAAGGCCTATCGCCGGATTTAGTTTAAAGTAGACTGGACAAAGCATTCATGGATGCGAATGTGCAGCAAAGGCACAAGCTGGTATTGGCAAGAGACATCCTCGATGACCTGAAAGACCACTTTCTTCCCCCATTTCAAGGATTCCAAAGCACAGGCGAAGAAGTACTTTCTGCCTGCAGGAAATCTGATTTTAAATGGTTCTGAAGTTGATTCGCTCAATGTTATATCCCCCTTAAAAATAGCACCGCCTGCTTTTAATGGCTTTTGAAAAGATAAATTCTGTGTTGCTTCACTTTCTGTATCAGACGGTTGGAGACAACAATGAACAGCTCTTCACTTTCCATTGGGCAGGCATCCGTCTACAGCAGTGGTTCTCAACCTTCCTAATGCTGCGTCCCCTTAATACAGTTCCTCATGTTGTGGTGGCCCCCCAACCATAACATTATTTCAGTTGCTACTTCATAACTATAATTTTGCCATGTAAATATCTGATATACGGGATGTACTTCCATTCACTGAACCAAATTGAGCACAAATACTTGATACGCCCACATTTGAATACAGGTGGGGTTGGGGGGGGGATTGATATTTTGATTTGGGAGATGTAGTTGCTGGGATTTATAGTTCACCTGCAATCAAAGAACATTCTGAACTCCACCAACGATGGAATCGAACCAAACTTGGCACACAGAACTTCCATGACCAACAGAAAATACTGGAAGGGTTTGGTGGGCATTGACCTCAAGTTTTGGAGTTGTAGTTTACCTACATCCAAAGAGCACTGTGGACTGAAACAATGATGGAGATGGACCAAATTTGGCATGAATACTCACTATGCCCAGATGTGAACACTGGTGTAGTTTGGGCCAAGTACACTTGACATTCGGAAGTTGTAGTTGCTGGGATTTATAGTTCACCTACAATCAAAGAGCATTCTGAACTCCACCAACAATGGAATTGAACCAAACTTGGCACACGGAACTCTCACGACCAACAGAAAATACTGGAAGGGTTTGGTGGGCATTGACCTTGAGTTTTGGAGTTGTAGTTTACCTACATCCGGAGAACACTGTAGGCTCAAACAATGATGGATCTGGACCAAACTTGGCACGAATACTCAATATGCTCAGATGTGTACACTGGTGGAGTTTGGAGAAAATAGTCTTGACATTTGGGAGTTGTACTTGCTGGGATTTATAGTTCACCTACAATCAAAGAGAATTCTGAACCCCACCAATGATAGAATTGAGCCAAAATTCCCACACAGAATCCCCATGACCAACAGAAAATACTGTTACCTGGTGGTCTTTGGCAACCCCCCTTGCGACCCCCCTAGGTTGAGAAACACTGGTCTACAGTCTTGTTGCCTACAGTTTCCAGAACACCATTTTTTCCTCATGAGCTGTGGGATTTTATGCATTGGGGATCTAGGATAGGTGAGCTGTCCATTTTATTTTCTGCCACACTCCAGTTGTTTCGATCTCAAGTTTCTTTCAATGAATTCATGAAGAAACTTGAGGGTTTCAGGAAACTGTATCAAAACCATCATGTATTTATTTATTTATTTACTTCATTTATATACCGCTTTTCTCAGCCCTCAGGTGACTCAAAACGGTTAACAGCAGCAAAATTCAATGCAAAACATCATAAAACGGTTATGGGACAGTTAAAACAATCGCATCATCAACAATTAAACATCAATATAACAATCATTAGTGTCTCATCAGTAAAATCAAAATTCAATCTCATCATCCGTTAATCCATGTTCCTATATTCATTACACTGCTTAATCGAATGCTTGTTTGAACAGCCAGGTCTTCACTTTCCTCCAAAACGCCAATAAGGAGGGGGCCAATCTGATATCTGTAGGAAGGGCGTTCCACAGCTGAGGGGCCACCACTGAGAAGGCCTTGTCTCTCATTCCTGCCAGACGTACATGTAATGCAGGCTGGACTGAGAGCAGGGCCTCCCCAGATGATCTTAATGTCCTAGTTGGTTAATAGGAGGAGATGCGTTTGGAGAGGTAAGTAGGGCCAGAACTGTTTAGGGCTTTATAGGCTTACACCAGCACTTTGAATTGTGCCTGGTAGCAAACTGGCAGCCAGTGGAGCTGGCGCAACAGAGGAGTAGTATGCTCCCTGAGTGCCGCTCCTGTTAGCAACCTGGCTGCCGTTCGTTGGACCATTTGAAGCTTCTGAGCAGTCTTCAAAGGCAACCCCACGTAGAGAGCATTGTAGTAGTCTATGTAAGCAGAGACTAGATGGTAGACATGTATGTGAAATTCATTCCTACCATTTCTACCATTTCTTCCATTTATTTGGAAGATAGCCCCCGGTGGTGCAGTAAGTTAAACCCCTGTGCTGGCAGGAGTGAAGACCAACAGGTCGCAGGTTCGAATCTGGGGAGAGCACGTATGAGCTCCCTCTATCAGCTCCAGCTCCTCATGTGGGGACATGAGAGAAGCCTCCTTCATGGTAAAAACATCAAAACATCCAGGCATGCCCTGGACAACATCCTTGCAGATGGCCAATTCTCTCACACCAGAAGCAACTTGCAGTTTCTCAAGCTGCTCCTGACACAACAAAAAAAAATATTTGGAAGCATGAAATGGGAAGCCCCCTCCCCATATGAATATCTGCTCAACATGATTTTCATGTTGCCTGCCTACAGCCTGCTTTCATGTGTATCCAAACTTGCCTCTTTGCCTAGGAAAGAGAGTACATGTGTAACAGGGCATGCAGGCAGGCAGGTCCAGAACTCGGCTGCAGGCACGCTCTCAGAGAGTGTGGCGGGGCATCTGTGGTGGGGTGTGCAGGCAGACCTAGAGCACGCCTGCAGCTGAGCGCCTCTTACTCTAGGGTAAGAGACACTCAGCTGCAGGCACAGGCAGGGGCACAAGCTTTCCAGGCCTGCCTGCATGCCCCACCACACACATAATTTCTTTCCAATGAGAGTATGCATGTGATTGGGTGTGTAGGTAGGCCCAGAAAATGTGTGTGCCTGCCAAAGGATACAGCTGGAAGCCGCTCACCCTATAGTAGAAACAGCAGGTTCCAGGTAAGACGAATGCACAATGGGAAGAGGAGCTAGTGACTGGGAATCCCCCTCCCCCTGGGATAATAGTCTGGTTTTCAGGATCCCGGAATGAAAGAACCGAAACCCTCCCTCCCAATTTTGTGAGGCTTAGAAAAAAATATATTGGGGCCCCCTGGGACATAGAACGGGACAAGGTTTTCCTTGAATGCACATGTCTGCTAGATGGCCATCTGTCGGGGGTGCTTTGATTGTGCTTTTCCTGCATGGCAGAAAGGGGTTGAGCTAGATGGCCCAGGTGGGCCCTTCCAACTCACTTGTTCTCTGACTCTCCAATTCTGCGATTCTGATATTCTATGATTCTGTGAACCTATGAAATGATTTTTCTTATGGATTTTCTTATTTGGGGGACTTTTTGTGAGAAATGTGTGCAAAAACACTTGTGACTATTCCATTCTAAAAGAAAACCCTAAGGAATTCAAAGGATCACCCAAAATATATAGGGACATCTGGCAGGAGGATAAAAGTGACTGTCTTCGCTATTCTGTTATATTTGTGGTGCTAACCCTATTCAAAGCCAGGATTTGAACATCCTTCTCCAGCAGGATGCCAGACAGACTTTTCTGGACAGAAAATAACATTTCTGCATGAAATGGGAAAGATGTGTGTATATATATTGTGGTGAAAGAATGAGGAATGAGAGACAAAGAGAAGGAAAATAGACAGGTTGGAGCTGGGAAGGGAAAATTAATCAATCTATAGGGAAAGAGAGATCATGGAATTACTTTAAAAAAAAAGAGAAATAATCCAACCAACGGCACAAACACATGCACCGATTCCATCTTTGCTAATAGGACTGTGATGTGTTTGACTTTAATGTGTGCAGCTAGCACTTCTGCCCTGCCCAGGATACATGTCATGTCCTTTTAACATCAGCAGCCACTGGCCTCATTCCTATCCTTGGAAAACATGTTCTGAAGCAGTATTGGCTATTTAAAAAAATAAAAAATGGGAACCACATGGAAGGAGAAGAAGGTAAATCGTAGTGACTAAAAGTAAAAGAAGAGCCTGGTGAAGAATAGTTTGGGAGAATCTTGGGCTTTCGATATAAAGCACATAGAGAAATGCATATACAGGCTAAGTATCCCTTACCCAAAATACTTGTGACCAGAAGTACTCTAGATTTGTTTTTCATATTTGCCTTTACACAACATTCTTTTATTATTATTTACAGCTTTTATATTCCGCCCTTCTCACCCCGCAGGGGACTTAAGGCAGATTACAGTGTACACATATATGGCAAACATTCAATGCCAATTTTAACATACAACATATACAGACATACACAGAGGCTATTTAACTTTTTCTGGCCACCAGGGGAGCTGTCGCTTTCATCGTCCATCTGCGACACTGATGAAGTACTTCCGCATTCCCCACATGCTTTTTTGCTGGAGTGTGTTCCTGGAGTCTTTTTTATGGCCTCATAAATTAGTTAATTTAGCCCACACTTTAAGGTGGTACCTAATTTTACTACTTGACAGATGCAACTGTCTTTCAGGTTGCAAAGGTTGACAACAGGCTACACAATTGGTTGGAAATCCACTCCAACCTGGGCTGGCTTCGAACTCATGACTTTTTGGTCAGAGCAATCTTTATGATTTATATAGATCTTATGCACAGAGCAGATGCAGAGCATCTATCTATCTAATCTATCTATACATATATCTATACATCTATCTATCTATTTATTATTATTTACTATATTTATACTGTTCTGGTATGGCTGTACCAGGAGCTCCAACTTCTTTTTCTTTCTTTGAGTGTTTGCATGTATTCCAAAGTTCCATGCATTTTGCAATAAGGTGGCTTCCCTTGGTTTGCAATTATAGGGCCAATGACCCATCAATCATCATTATGTTCTTTAGTTCCGCCCCTTTTTCTGGGTTTAGAAGGGAAAAGGGGGACCTCTAGTTCAGTTCACACAGAGAAGCCTTTCGTACAGGACGTGAATCAGTTCCACCTGTAGAAAGCTTCATCTTTCATAGCTTTGCTGGGAGAGTTCAGTCCCACAGCTCTACAGGGAAGCATAGCCTTTGCTGGAGGGATCCAGTCCCACAGCTTTACAGCCAGCCTTCGCTGGGAATTGAAGGCCTTCTTTCCTTTTGGAAATCTCCAAAAGGATTCTGTTTGGTAAGGACCACTCGCGGCAGGCATAACGCAATTTGGACCGGGTGTAGGGGCCCACACCAGCAGAGCCTAAGACAGATTGCCCAGATAGAGGTCAAGGATTTCCCTGACAGTGAAGAAACAGTTCATGAAGATAGTTGCCTGTCCCTTGTGGACAAGATTAAGAAAGACACCAGTTGATTCAAAGCCTTGAAGTATTTGTTTGATTTATTGAAGACCTAAGCACTAATAAAGAACTTTGTTAAACTTTCCAAGTTTCTAAAGACTTTGTTTAGGGAAATCCAAAGGACCTCTAATCCAAGGCACCCCCACCATCCCGTTCAGCATACAGAACAAGGGATTAACACACACCTATTAAAATTAAAATCATATATAATAAAAGTGAAAAATGTGTACGTGTGTATGTGGCAGAGGTGTCCCTTTACACAGACAGCCTCCTGCCTCCACAAACAAGCTCTAGTTCCAAGTGCTGGGAGGCCTCCAAAGGCATTCCTGCCACTAACATTGCAGGTTACAGCAAGCACCATGAACATGTAGCCCAAATGCTGCCAATGTGCTCCCCAAACACCATACTGCCTACCACCCAAGGAATGCTTTCATTCAGGGACAATTTCATCCTAGATTTGACATGTTTCCTCCACCACAGGCAGGCATCCCAGAGTTCCTTGTGTTGAATTTGCATGACCCCACTCACTGCAACACCCTAAACTATTTCCTATGGTACAAAGCAAACAGAGAGAAATTGATCAGCAACTAAACAGACTGGAGGGGTTTGGGGAAGTGAGGACAACTGTAAATACTGGCAGGATTTGGGGGTTACTGTCCTTGGCATATGGGAGTTGTAGTTCACCTTTATCCTGAGAGCACTGAACCCAGCTGACGACAGATCTGGACCAAACTTGACACACATACTTAACACGGCCAACTGTGCATAGAGGCCTAATTTGGGGAGGATTGACCCACGACTCTGGGAATTATAGTTCACCCACATCATTATATATTTTCTAATGAGAGCATTCATAAAAAATGAAATCGCATTCTGCCTTTTTCCTAATAAATAGTATTACTAATTAACTAAATGATATAAGCTAACACCCCAAAACAATGCCTTTTTCAAATAACCTGGATAGATACCTAAGCTAGTTTCTAATAAATCAAGAAAATAAAGAAAAATCAAGGAAAATCAAAAAGTCTAAACTGTAGTGCCGAATAGAGGAGGAGAAGCTGAGATCAGCTGTCGTGTGGTCCCGTTATGGACGGGACTCTGTGACAGCTGATCCCTTGCCATTTTGGGCACCCAGACAAACCAAAGGGGCCGGATTGGCCAAAGAAAGAAGCTAAAAATGGATCCAGGCTCAAGCCTAGTGTGCAATTGGTGTTTTTTTCGTTCAGTCATTTCTGACTCTGTGACCTCATAGACCAGCCCAGTGTGAAATCTATATAAATAAAAATGTAATGTTTGTTTGTGCTACCATCAGAACTCAAAAACCACTGGGGGAATTGACATCAAATTTGGACACAAGACACCTAACAGTCCAATGTATGTCCTCCACTAAAAATAATGATTTTGTCATTCGGGAATTGTCGTTGCTGGGATTTATAGTTTACCTACAATCAAAGAGCATTCTGAACTCCACCAATGATGGAATTGGGCCAAACTTAGCACACAGGGCTCCCATGACCAACAGAAAAAACTGGAAGGGTTTGGTGGACATTGACCTTGAGTTTGGGAATTGTAGTTCACCCACATCCAGAGAGCACTGTGGACTCAAACAATGATGGATCTGGACCAAACTTGGCACGAATATTCCATATGCCCAAATATGAACACAGATGGAGTTAAAGGGAAATAGACCTTGACATTTGGGAGTTGTAGTTGCTGGGATTTATAGTTCACCTACAATCAAAGAGCATTCTGAACTCCACCAATGATGGAATTGAACCAAACATGGCATACAGGACTTCCATGACCAACAGAACACACTGGAAGGGTTTGGTGGGCATTGACCTTGAGTTTGGGATATAGTATCATAGATTTGAAAGAGACCCTTAAAGAAGGACTATGATATGTTGCATGTTCCAGAGTAGGCAAACCAGACACTCTCCACATCAACACTGACAAAGAAACAAGAAATACTGTTTACTCACAAGCATAAAGGAATTACATATATTAGAAACCAACATTTTCGCATTACTTTATTTTCCAGATCACCAGACTGGGCCACAGCAACGTGTGGCAGGGGACAGCTAGTAGTTAATATTTTTATTATTATTATTATTATTATTATTATTATTATTATTATTATTATTATAGCTAAGCATTTTCGTAACAGATCCTCTTTAGGAGCTGCCTTATATCACACTGTGGGAGAAAGTTGGCATACAAATTAATTAAATAAATGGATTCAAATATTATTTTTTTTATTTTTTTCTAACCATTTTCCTTTTCATGCCATCTTCGTTCCACCATTCTTTCTAAAGACAGTCAAGGATCTAAATATGTATTAATTAGAACCCTGGAGGCTGGCAAGACTGGGATACAATTATTCCAAACTGATGCTATTACAGGCTCTGATAGCTTCATTTAAATTCCTGAATAAAACATGAAATATCTTTAATGAGAAATGAATATAGTTGTCAGAAGGGAGTAGTTGTAACAGTGTTGCTAGTTGGAGATTGAAGTGATGAAGACGTAATACGAACAACTTTGATTTTATATAAAAATGAAGGCTGTTAAGCAAAGAGTTATTTCCCTTTGGAGACTTCGGTTTGACTCCCACTCATAGCAATGAGAAGCAAATTCGGTGTCAAAGAGCAGTGGGCATTTGTGAGTGCAAGCAAAAGAGTGCTTTATCGTACTCTCAGGACAGACTTCAAAAAACGTGTCCGGTTCTGATCTCTGATGAGAAGCAATGAAGAGGACTCTGAACCAGAAGTGGTGCCCTCTATCACTCCTCCACAAGGTATCTAAAAGATCATATTCTGTCATATGAGCCTGCTCATGTTTTGAGATCATCTGGGGAGGTCCCTTACAGGTACAGACAATGTCCAGGTGGAATATCCCATGTGGCTCAGATCCAGGTAATTTAAAGCACTGTTTCTTAAACTGTGGGTTCTGACCTCAGATGGGGTCCTTTTAGTTCAGTGTTGGGGTCCCAAAAAATGGCCAACAGTAAAAGTGGCTGTTGTACACATTTGCACAAATCTGTTGTTGTTCTGTCACGCACTGGGCCTGTAACAGCTGTCTTTTCTATAGGACGTATACTTTAAGCCCAGCGGGAAGCCAGGGCACCTCAAAGAGAGGTTCTCAGGGATTTTTCTGAAGTAATGGTCTTTAGAGTCTTTCATGATACAACAAAGTCTTTATTATGGAACAAACAACAAATCTTCAATGGTTCAAACAACACTTCAAGGCTTTCTTAGTCTAGTCCTCAATGGACTGGTACCTGACTTTAATTAACTGTACTTTCTCTGTAGGAAAAACCCTATTTAACCTCTCCCAGGCTGTTTACTATCTATGCCTCATCGGTGTGGGTCCTACTACTGATTCCAAATGCATCTGGGTATCGAGTAGACCTACCAGCCGAGGCTTGTAGATATTTCAGATGGAGTTCCGTGGATCTGTAGTGCTGTCCTCCCTCAGAGAATTCTTTGAAAACCTCAGGGTTGTTTTCCCTCTGATTGCTGTGAGGCTGTGAGCTCTCAGCCAGAGCCTTGGGACCTTTTCCCTGGAATTTCTGTTTCTGTTTCCCCGGATGTTCTTGAGAAAAGAAGCTTTTCTACAGGACGAGCTGGTCTACGTCCTATAGTTTAGCTTCCTTATGTGAGACTGCCCAAAAAATGGCTCCTTTCCCTCCCAGAGCCCTGAACAAGGGGTGGAACCAAAGCTTAATTATGATGGACAGGAGGCCTGCCCTATGACTGCAAATAGATAACAGAAAGAAAATAAAGTTGGAGCTCCTGGTATAGCCGTACCAGCACAGTTGTGTTTACAGTGGACTCTACAGAAGATGCTTCAGCTATACTTCATAAAAAGGGAAAGTAGCCTGCTTTGCAAGCTTGGAAATGTTTGTGTTTTGTACCTATTTTATGTACTCTGAGTCATGTAAATTTTTCTTGGACCAAATGGGCACAAGAGTTTTAAAAGCCCTAATCCAAACAGGGCATAGGATTACAGCCTGTGTTGGACAGGGTTACACTCCCCCTGAAGGCACAGGTTTGCAGCTTGGGAATGATCCTGGACTCATCGCTGTGCCTGGAACCCCAGATCTCGGCTGTGGCCGGGAGAGCTTTTGCACAATTAAAGCTTGTGCGCCAGCTGCACCCGTACCTAGGGAAGTCTGACTTGGCCACAGTGGTCGACGCTCTGCTTACATCCCGTATTGATTACTGCAATGCGCTTTACATGGGGTTGCCTTTGAAAACTGCTTGGAAGCTT
Source organism: Anolis sagrei ordinatus (assembly GCF_025583915.1). NCBI lineage: Eukaryota > Metazoa > Chordata > Lepidosauria > Squamata > Anolidae > Anolis > Anolis sagrei. The sequence continues at coordinate 21,569,209 of NW_026844367.1, read as the reverse complement.
CAAATGGTTCAGCATGCGGCAGCCAGGTTGCTAACAGGAGTGGTGCTCAGGGAGCATACAACTCATCTGTTGCGTCAGCTCCACTGGCTGCCAGTTTGCTACCAGGCACAATTCAAAGTGCTGGCTTTAGCCTATAAAGCCCAAACGGTTCCGGCCCCACTTATCTACCCGAACACATCTCTCCCTATGAACCCACCAGGGACTTGAGATCGGTGGAGGAGGCCCTGCTCTCAATCCCGCCTGCTTCACAAGCACATCTGGCGGGGATGAGAGACAGGGCCTTCTCTGTGGTGGTTCCTCAGCTGTGAAACTCTCTGCGCAGGGATATCAGAGTGGCCCTCTCCCTCCTAACCTTTCAAAAAAAACCTGAAGACTTGGCTCTTCGAGCAAGCTTTTGGAGCCTCAGCATAATTAAACAATCTTGAATCGGAAAATGACCCAGGAACGGCTAAGACGATGGAACGGATGAGGACTGAACATGATGACATAATTTTTAAAATTTTATTGTTCAATGATTTGATGTTTTTAGATACATTGCAATGTGTTGGTTTTATTTTTATTTATGCATGTATTTTATATAAATGGCATCGAATTGTGCCGACTATTCGCCACCCTGAGTCGCCTTCGGGCTGATATGGGCAGGGTAGAAATAGTGTAAATAATAAATAAATAAATAAATAAATAATTTGAAGGACCATATTCTCTTGCCCATGTTGAGAGAACTTCTGGGGATGTCCTTTTCTCTGCTCTATCATCTTCACAGATAAAGAAGGATGGTGAGGTAGGGTGCCCTATATGGCTAATATCCACATTACTTTAACAGAACATGTTATCCCATATTAGCCTGCCCATGGCTTAAGGCCTTCTAGGGAGGTCTTCTCCTCTGCTGCACACCCTCAAAAATGTACACAATGGGAACACTTTGAATCATAGAATCATATGGTTGAAAGAGACCACAAAGGCCATCCAGTCCAACGCCCTGCCATACAGGAAAGACACAATCACAGTTCCCCTGCTAGATGGCCATCCAGCCTCTGCTTAAAAGCCTCCCAAGAAGGCAACTCCACCAGACTCGGAGGGAGCATATTCCACTGCCAAACAGCTCTAATTCTCAGGAAGTTCTTCCCAATATTTAGTTTGAATCTTGTTTTGAATCCATTGCTCCATGTCCTAATCTGAAGAGCAGCAGAAATCAAGCTTGGACATTCCTCAATGTAATATTTATTTATTTATTTATTTATTTATTTATTTATTTATTTATGTATTTATAGTGGTACCAAGACCATAAAATACAATTTCAATACCATAAAAACAATCAGAGAATCTAAAACCATAGCAAAGTCAATTAAAAACACATATCATTAGGGTCTCCTTTTAAAAACATTGTCCAGTCACATCGTCTACCATTCCATTTTACTATATCTGTTACACTGTATTTGTAAACACCTGTCCAAAAGCCAGGTTTTGACTCTTTTTAGAAAGGTCAAAATAGAGGGGGCCAATGTGATATCCTTAGGGAGGGTGTTCCATAGCCGACGGGCCACCACTGAAAAGGCCCTGTCTCTCGTCCCCACCAGCCGTACTTGTGACAAAGGTGGGATCAAGAGCAGGGCCTCCCCAGACGATCTTAAATCCTGGAAGGTTCAGAAGGAGAGATGTGTTTGGACAGGAAAGTTGGGCCAGAACAGTTTAGGGCAGTGTTTCTCAACCTGGGGGTTGGGACCCCTGAGGGGGTCGCAAAGGGGTGTCAGAGGGGTCGCCAATACAACAGATGAGTTGTATGCCGCCTGAACGCCGCTCCTGTTAGTAATCTGGCTGCTGTCCATTGGACCATTTGAAGCTTCCATTCAAATATAAAAACATGGTGTTCATGTCCCCTCTCAGCTTTCTTCTCTCAAACTAAACATTCCCAGCTCCCTAAGTTATTCCTCAAAGGCTTGGTTGTCAGACCGTTGATCATTTTTGATCACCTTTCTCTGGACACACTCTTATCAATATCCTTCTTGAATTGTAGTGCCTAGAACTGGAGACAGTATTCCACTTGAGGTCTGACCAAAGCAAACTAGTGTGGGACTATCACTTTCCTCGATCTCAACACTATTGATGCAACTCTCAGTAGCTGTTCCCAAGCATTCCCTTCCAAAATCAGCATCCTTCTTACTATTCTTCCACAGGCAATCAAAGCCACTTCAGAGCCCAGAGGAGACATCCATCCTCCTTGTGAGTAAATTCACCCATCATCACTGCTGAATTACTCTTACCATCAAGAAGGTCCTTCTAATGTTCAATCAAACATCTGATTCAGCAGGCGTTGGAGATCTGGTTGCTTAAGAAGAAAAGGGCATCTCAAGCTGTGCATCATTGCTTTTTTACATGAAAGAGTCACAATCCATCCAACAGCCACAACTAGAAGATTTGCACCATCTGCTGTTAATGCAAACTAATGTTGCGCTGAATGCCCTTTCCTCAAATTCATAAAAGCCCCTCCCCAAAACAAATCAGACATGCACAGAAATTCTGACATTTGAAAGGCAAAATGAACAGCCTCCAGCCCCTGATACTTTTATCCCCTTTAATCCAACAGAGAGTGGAAATATGGACAGAGCTTAGGAATATTAGACTGTGTGATAACATGTTAATGTCAACTCTTGAAAGAAAATTGTTTTGTTCCCGGGAAACAGTTGAGAGAAGTGGGTAAAATACATTTGTTACATCAAGTATCATTAAGATTTTTTAAACATCTTGCCATGCATCTTGTTGGTTAGTCCCAATTGGATTAAATCCTATTCACCTATTGAATGGTGCATCAACACCGTGGGGAAATCCCATTGATGCCATCTCCGTGAACCAGCCCAGGCCCTTCGATCTTCGGGGGAGGTCCTCTTTTTGCCCCTGCCAGTTTCACAGGCTCATCTTGTGGGCACAAGGGAGAGAGCCTACTCCTCTGTGGTCCCACGACTCTGGAACTCATTACCTGGAGAGATTAGGAAAGCTCCCTACTAGGCTTGGGTAACTACGGAAAAATTTGGTTCTAAACTTGTTTCGTTTTTAGGGGAGGGCTTGTGTTTCGTTTTTTTAAAGAATTCAGAAATTTTCCTTTAAAAAATTTCGAAATATACGAAATTTCATAAAATTACGAAACGATTCATAAATGGCGGACGCGATTGCGCAATATGCTAAAAAACCCTCCAAATGGGACAGGGGGGACTTCTGAAGCTTCCCTCTCCCTCTGTTGTTAACTGTTGGTGTGATAAAACAAACAACAACTATAAAACTTGCACCAGACATACGGAAATAATTACAAAACAATTACGAAACAATTTCGAAACAATTTTGAACCAATTACGAAATAATTACGAAACAATACGAAATAAATTAGAAAAATTGTTTCGATTTTTAATTACTTCTCACAGTAGTCCTGCATGGCTCAATATTGGATCGTAAGCTAATTTAAATACGAATTAATAACGAATTATGAAATTAACGAACGAAACCGCCCAAGCCTACTCCCTACCTTAGAAACCTTTAAAAAGGACCTTAAAACCTGGCTCTTCCACTGTGCCTTTGGTGAGTAGGTACACAACCTCACACTACTGTACATGTGAAAAAGATATTGGAGTCCTTGTGGACAACAAGATAAACATGAGCCAACAATGTGATGTGGCGGCAAAAAAAGCCAATGGGATTTTGGCCTGCATCAATAGGAGCATAGTGTCTAGATCTAGCGAAGTAATGCTACCCCTCTATTCCACCTTGGTTAGACCGCACCTGGAATGTTGTGTCCGATTCTGGGCACCACAATTGAAGAGAGATATTGACAAGCTGGAACGTGTCCAGAGGAGGGAGACTAAAATGATTAAAGATATGGAGAACAAGCCCTATGAGGAGTGGCTTAAGGAGCTGGGCATGTTTAGCCTGAAGAAGAGAAGGCTGAGAGGAGATATGATAGCCATGTATAAATATGTGAGAGGAAGTTACAGGGAGGAGGGAACAAGCTTGTTTTCTGCTTCCATGGAGACTAGGACGAGGAACAATGGTTTCAAACTACAAGAAAAGAGGTTCCATCTGAACATGAGGAAGAACTTCCTGACTGTGAGAACCATTCAGCAGTGGAATTCACTGCCCCAGAGTGTGGTGGAGGCTCCTTCTTTGGAAGCTTTTAAACAGAGGCTGGATGGCCATCTGTCAGGGGTGATTTGAATGCAATATTCCTGCTTCTTGGCAGGGGGTTGGACTGGATGGCCCATGAGGTCTCATCCAACTCTTTGATTCCATGATTCTACTGCTCCCATCAATGTTTCTGTCACTGAAGTACACGCCCCCCCCCCCATGGGAAAGTTTGGTTCTGCAACCCTTTTTATGAGCTCTCCTTTGCAAATAACCTGCTCCTCCTTTATCTCACCCTGAGTTTTTTAACATTTTATCCTTTATATGCAGCTCGCCCATTGTCACTGTGATTGTGTTTATTATAATTCTATATTGCTCAATATATTCATATGTTTTTATGTAATTATGATGCTGTTCCTTGTTGCTTGTGTTTTTGGTTTTATTTTGCTGTAATATATTGTCTGGACTTGGCCTCGTGTAAGCCGCCCCGAGTCCACATTGGAGGAGATGGTGGCGGGGTATAAATAAAGATTATTATTATTATTATTATTATTATTATTATTATTATTATTATTATGATGCCATAATCTAGGCCAGCATTTCTCAACCTGGGGTCAGAACTCATTGGCTCTCTGTCTGGCTGCTGCAATGGAGGGACACATCTCTCCCTCTCCTGATTGGGACTTTCTGATGCTGAGCAGAATTCTGGGAGATGTAGTTTAGAGTCAGACTTTTGCATTCTCTGGCATAGGGCCCCTCGCCTTTCCAAACTACATTTCCCAGAATTCTGTGCTTTCTCAGTCTCTTTCCCAGTGAACTCTGCCTTCCCCCTGCTGCTTCCCTCTCTCAATGGTGAGCGGCCATTAATTTAAAGAGAAAAGGCAGCTTTTTTGGCTTTGCATTGCTTCCTTGCATTGAACATGAAACTGACTTTGAGAGGCTTCTGAGGTTTACTAAATTGAAATGAAAAAGTATTGAATACATTTCAATTTTTTGGCACGGGACATGCATATGCATCAGAACAAATTTAACAAATTTGATATGACTAATGAAAAAATTGCACACCCCTACTGGTTTCAGTTAAACTCCATCCTTTCATGGATGAGAATGTGGTAAGAAGAACTGGAGTGGAAACCATTACACGACATTGCTAAAGACGCTGCAGTGTGATACGGAGCCTCCTGTAATAAATGCATGCATTATGTGCTTGCCTTAAAGCAAGATCTAGACCTTCTGTCGCTACAAACAAACAAACATATGTTTACTGCATGATGTATAAATTCTTTTAACGGATTATGCATGCAATCTTCCTGCGGGGTGCCTACCTAGCCATTAGTTTAATGGCAACATCACTTGGTTCTTCACCTGCTACATCTCATCGTTGCTTGGAAGTGCTTTAACAATATTAACCACACTATGTAAAAATATGTTTTAGGTTTGAAAGTGTTATTTCCATTTAATTGTGCGGCACTTCCTTTGAAAGTAGCTGTTTTACTCCAGAAACTTCATTTCTGTGACTGCCACAAACTAGGTTGAATTGGTTGAGGCTCAGTGAGATATTGATTGGTAAACTATAGCAAAATGTGTTGTAGGATGTCCTGCGAAAACAATATTTTTGCAGTTTCATAAACTGTTCCCATGTGGTTATAATAGGACCAATTAGGAAGTACCTTTTTTAACACAGGAACAAAAATTATATTACATTTTGCTGTTGAGGCTTTTCATTGTGACTTGCAAGCTGCATCTACATAGTAAAATCTATGCAGTTTGTGATGGCGCAAGTGGCGCCACCTATGTATAGAACTGTTAGTTGCAAGATTTAAACTGTTGTATCATGCTTAATCCTGCCCCTTTTTACCCTGCTTATGTATAGTTGTATGGATTGGTTGCTTGTAGCTGTCAATCAGTACTGTTTGGCTCCACCTCTTCCTGCAGGAGGGGAGAGCTTCCTTTTTCTTCTTCATTCTGCCATCAGAGTTCATACCACATGGACGTGAGTAAAAGACTTGATTCTAAAGGACCCTGATTTAAGTTACCTCTTAGCACCAGTTCTGAGGTTTTTTACCCTTGGGACTCATGCTTTATGTCCAGATCGTCCTGGATAACATTGAGGAGATCCCAAGCACCTTCAAGCCGGTTCTTTTGGCACCATAGGAAGATCTTGAGTCTTCAAAACATAGGCCATCTGAACTGGGGTTGTGGTTTGCTCCAGCATTCACAGCCATTGAGGAAAGAGGAAACTTGGTGAGGCTTCTCAGCTTCAAACCCCTTGGACCCAGGACTAATTGAGACTGTAACGTATGTTTTCCTCCACCCCTCTAAAGTTTTCCAGCTCATTGCTTTGAAGAAATGACTTTGTGATAAATAAAACTTATCTTGAGCTATTTATAGCGTTTTGGGGTTTTGGGAGTTCCAGTTTCCTATAGGAGGGCAAGAAGCAATCCCCTGGGGGAAAGATGCCATGTCCATCCCTCCTTTATTGAGAATAATAGCCCCCAGGCGCGACGGCACACAGTTTGAAACCACTTTAACTGCCATGCCTCAATGCTATGAAATCACAGGAGTTGTGGCCTTCTCTGCCCAAGTGTTGGTACCTCACGAAGCTACAAATCCCAGCATTCCAAAGCATTGAGCCATGGCAATGAAAGTGGTGTCAAATTTTATTAATTCTGCATATTCAGTCATTTCCCAGCCTATTCCCCTTTTCATGGAGAAGAGTAAACAGAACAGTGCAGACAAAACTGCTTGGCTTCTAGTGTTACCAGATAACTGTCCCTGCAAATTGGAATGTGTAATAAGCTGAGGTTCTTCTTCCACACATCCCAAATAATACCTAAGCACCACCTTTTTTCCAGCGACATCAGCATTCACCCCTTTAATCCCATCTAAATTCCAACTCTGCATCTACCCAAATGACAGCATCCGTCTGTCATCAAAGCCACCTTGGAGACCTACAGAGAAAGAGAGAGATCGAGAGAGAGAAAGATTAAAAATTAAAGGACAGAACTCGGGCCTGGTGTCTCAATGTAGGTTTATAGGCAGCACAAATCTGGACAGGTGGCCACTAAGCAAGACACGGCCACCGAGACACATTTCTCTTGATTTTTATTTTTTAATTAACTTTTATTCCCAGAATTTTATCTTTCCTCCCAACTTTTTCCTCCCTTTAAATCCCCCATGCTTTTTAGAAAGCATACTGAGGTCTTTCCCTGATAAAAGCTGCAACTGCCTGAATGGGAAAATGCAAAGGAATTTCATCATATGCATCTGAAATGTGGTAATGACGGTGGTGGTGAAGATGATGTTAATGGTGATAATGATATTGCTGGTGATGATGATAGTGGTGGTGATGATGAAGGTGGTGATGATGGTAGTGGTTGTGAGGATGATGTGGAGATGATAGTAGTGGTGATAATGGTGGGGGTGATAATGGTGGAGGTGATTATGATAATGTGGTGATAATGGTGGTGATGGTGGTAACAATGGTAGTGGTGTTGGTAATGGTGGTGATGATGATGTTAGTGATGGTGATAGTTGTTGTGAGGATGATGTGGTGGTGATAATGACAGTGTTGATGTTAGTGATAATGATGGTAGTGATGATGCTAATGGTTGTGAAGATGGTGTGGTGGTGATGATGGTAGTAGTGATAATGATGGTGGTGATGATGGTAGTGGTGGTGAGGATGATGTGGTGGTGATGATGGTGATAATGATGGTGGTGGTGATAATAGTGGTGGTGGTGGTGATGTAGTGGTGATAATGATGCTGGTGGTAATAATGATGGTGGTGATGCTAGTGGTGGTGATGATAATGTGGTGGTGGTGATAATGATGGTAGTAGTTGTGCTTGTTTGGAGGTTCTAGCAGGGGAGCGCAGCTATCGTAAACCCGGGACCAAAAACGGAAGACCTCGGTACACTCCTACTATACTTGGGACGTTGTCCTCTTCCACCGAGCACGCAGCTTCAGGAGGGACGCACATGGACTGGTGAGGAGGAAGGGGACACCCGCCTAGCCAGCCAGATCAGCCGAATCAACCCTGGTGATCAATGGGGTGACAGATGTCGCAGCCAGATCGCCCTCACATCCAGATCGCCCTCACACGAAAATATTAGAGATTAGGAATATGGATAGGCTCACCTACCAAATGTCAGCGTATAAAGAAATGAGAATGATAGAAACAGACTGGAAACAAGTTACTGATTACCTGAGACAAAAGAAGAAAGTGATCTTGACCTAAGATTGACAACAATGAATGAAAATCAAAAAGGGAAGGGAAAGGAAAGTTAAGTGAAAGAGAAGAATGGAAGGAAACTGTGGAGAAGACCTCTAGAAGATACCAGAAAGCCAAATCTATTTTTCTATAAGCTTTTTTTTCCTTTACTTTTATTTTTTTATTTTTTTCTCTTTTTCTCTTTTTCTCTTTTTCTCTTTTTCTCTTTTTCTCTTTTTCTCTTTTTTATTTTTTCATTTTTTTCTTTTCTTTTGTGGGTTTATATAATTTTATGTAATAAAATCTCTCAATAAAGACAATTATGATGGTAGTGGTTGTGAAGATGGTGATGATGGTAGTGGTGGTAATGCTGATGATGATAATGATGCACATGATGATAGTAGTGGTAGTGGTGATGATGTGGTGATGATAATGGTGAAATAATAGTAGTGATGATGATAGATGTGATGATAATGATATTGGTGATAATGATACCATTTCTTTCTTTCTTTCTTTACGACATTCATATGCTGCCCTTCTCACTCCAAAGGGGACTCAGAGTGGCTTACAAGATATAGATACTAGGCTTGGGTAACAACGGAAAAATTTGTTTCTAAACTTGTTTCGTTTTTAGGGGTCCTTCGCGTTTCGTTTTTTTAAAAGAATTTCGAAATTTTCCTTTTAAAAATTTCGAAATTTACAAAATTTCGTATAATTATGAACCAATTCATTAATGGCGGACGCAATTGCGCAATATGCTAAAAAAAAACCCTCCAAATGGGACAGGGGGAACTTCTGAAGCTTCCCTCTCCCTCTGTTGTTGACTGTTGGTGTGATAAAACAAACAACAACTATAAAACTTGCACCAGACATGCAAAAATAATTACGAAATAATTACAAAATAATTTTGAAATAATTTTGAAATAATAATGAAATAATAACGAAAAAAATTGAAAAAATTGTTTCGAATCTAATTTACTCCTCACACTATTCCTGCATGGCTCAATATTGGATCGTAAGCTAATATAAATACGAATTAATAACGAATTACGAAATTAACGAACAAAACCGCCCAAGACTAATAGATACATACAATATATTATGTTGTTAGCATAGTACAATATCAGTATTAAATATTACTATATTGTACTATACCATTATATTGTAATATTATTAGTAATATTACACGTAATAGAAGTATATAATTATACTATCATATTATTATTAGTAGTAGTATTATCGTGCATTACATTATAATATTATAAATATTATATGTATATACAATATATTACATTACATTAAATTATTAGCATAGCACAGGAGACAAGGTGGATCTGTCCCCTGGCCCCCTCTCTTTTCACTCTGACCCAGAGCGGCAGTTGATGCTGTGGGGAGGGGTCCCCAGCTGATGACATATGCAGGAAATAAGGTGAAACTGTCCCCTATAGTGGTGGTGATGATGTGGTGGTGATGGTAATGGTAGTGGTGATGGTGGTGGTAGTGGTGATGGTAACTGTTTTTCTACTCTAGTACTCAACATTTTGATGGATTGGTGTCAATGAGTTATTATAATATCATTCGCTCTTCACAATCACTTTATCTTTGGGAAAATTACAACCTGAAGATTCTATGGATCTTTGGGAACCTCAATTTCTGGACTTAGATACCAACAATCCCACAAGCATTACATCTTTTGAGCTAAGTTGGGGAAAACATCTAACCACAACATTAGCCAAATGAGCTCAAACCTAGCCACAAAGGAAGAAGCTTATCTTCTCACCCTAGAATCCTCCTGCCAAACTCCCAAATCCTATTCCAAAAATATAGCTCCAAAATTGGCCAAAACCACAGCCAGAAATGACAAGATGTCACTCACAGTGAACCAAAATGTTAGTAAAATGATGTAGCCTTCTGGAAAGGGTGCAAAATTTCTCCCCACTTCTTCTGTAGTTGTCCAGCTTTACCATCACCCCATGTTTATTCATTCTATTTGTATGTTGCCTTCATCCAGACATGAGAACCAAGATTAACTATGGCCCTGGGAGTAAAAATCAAAACTCATTTTATTGCAAACACCATATTAAAATCATTTTTAAAAGTCTAAAATGATCTTCCAAAATGTAACAGTGTTAAAAATAGAGCCAAAATAAAGCTCCTTTCATGCAGTTACTTATTTTAAAAACCTTTTTTGAACAAAGGGTGCATCTGTGCAGGAGAATGAGTGCAGTCTGATCCCACTTTAGTTCCCATGGCTCAATGCGATGGAATCATGGTGTTGGAAATAGTAACCTTCTCCAATCCTCCTATATTAGTTGTTTGTTATGTATATAATTGAGATTGCTTACTATGAGGGTTGAATGAAAATTAATGCCTCCACCTTTGTAATTCCTCAGCAGATGGCAGTACTGGTATGTGGCAGGGACTGGCTTGTTCAGTAGACTCTCCTCTACAGTTCCATTTTGGCAGGAAGCCTTAGCATTGAACAGTTGTGTTGTTAAAGTGCAAAGTATAGAACCCTGCACAGACAGTCGGTCAATGCAACTTAAGCAACGTGCAGTCATTGAATTCTTGACAGCAGAAGGTGTCACCCCAATGGAGATTCATCAGCGAATGCAAGCTGTTTATGGTGATTGTGTTGATGTCAGTACTGTGCGTCGTTGGGTGAGTAAGTTTAAAGATCCCAGCAACTACAACTTCCAAATGACAAAAATCAACCCCCCCCCCCCCAACCCACCAGTATTCAAATTTGGGTGTATTGGGTATTTGTGCCAAATTTGGTCTGGTGAATGAATATACATCCTGCATATCAGATATTTACATGATGTAAAATTACAGCTATGAAGTACCAATGAAAATAATGTTATGGTTGGGGGTCACCGCAACATGAGGAACTGTATTAAGAGGTTGTGGCATTAGAAAGGTTGAGAACCACTGGTGTACTGTCCGGATTCACCCTAAGATGAGAAACAAATACATTTGGGATTCAAGTGCAATTAAGAGAAAATAAGAATGCTAAACATCTGATGATTTCTCTGGCAAACTACAGAAGGGGATTAGAATTCTTCCAATGTTTTGCCAATGCAAGGACTGGATGCAGCATCCCTCTGAATTGCATGTGCAACTCTACTATTTACGTGCTAACAAGAAAGGAAAGTCGGCATTCTCCCCGACGCGTTTAGAATGGGCTCCCCCCCCCCCTTCCTGCCTCCAACCAAACCATTTTCTGCCAGGATTCAGCAGCCCTTTAAATTTTAAACAGCTCATTCTCCCAGCTGTGCTAAGTGGCACACCCGGGAAGAAAAGTGGTTTTAAATTTGCTGGTATGCGCGGCCCTGTGGCGTTAATGTCATTTATCAGCGGCGCAGGGGCTTCCAGCAGGAAAAAGCTCATCGATGTGGGCTTTAATTACAAAAAATTAATTTTCAGCTGTGCGTTTCACGGCGTACCTGACAATAAGCGGGCCTTTTCGCCGGCTGCGTGTGCCTTCCCAAATGCCACTCCGAGGAAGAGAACACGAGCAAATCCCTTCTGGAGCAGCTGTTTGGGGGGAGTCCAACTGAATGCACCATCATAAGGATGCAAAAGAGAGAGAAAAAGAAAAAAGCCAATAGGAATCCAATTCCCCTTGCATTTATTTCAATAAGATAATCTCTCAAATGGAACAGTTGCCGGAGGATTTTAGCCAGGGGTCTAGGAACAAGTGCAGGGCCAAATGAGGATGTGTGCTCTTAAATAAGAATTCAGCTCCCTCGTGAATAATTGCACCCAGAGACTTGTTCTCTTAGATTAAAGCAAATAGCTGTCTATTTTGCAAAAAAAATAAAATAAAAAATGATGCGATCTCCACTTTTGTAAGGGTTTGCATCCCAATCACCACAAAGTGGGGGTTAATGTAACACAATGACATTCCTCATATGAAATGGCAAGAACAAAGTTTGCTTTTGGGATTGTCATATTTTCAAGTCATGGTTGGTCAAATACATGGAACAAGAATCTGTAGATACAAAGGGATGGCTGTGTCATGATGTTGTGTTGGATCATCCAAGGATGCCCCTGGAGATAACAGTGTAGATGGTGCATCTAAACTGAAGAATGAATGTTGTTTGATACCACAATTGAAGAGAGATATTGACAAGCTGGAATGTGTCCAGAGGAGGGTGACTAAAATGATCAAGGGTCTGGAGAACAAGCCCTATGGGGAGTGGCTTAAGGAGCTGGCCATGTTTAGCCTGAAGAAGAGAAGGCTGAAAGGAGATATGATAGCTATGTATAAATATGTGAGAGGAAGCCACAGGGAGGAGGGAGCAAGCTTGTTTTCTGCTTCCCTGGAGACTAGGACACGAAACAATGGCTTCAAACTACAAGAAAGGAGATTCCATCTGAACATGAGGAAGAACTTCCTGACTGTGAGAGCCGTTCAGCAGTGGAGCTCTCTACCCTGGAGTATGGTGGAGGCTCCTTCTTTGGAAGCTTTTAAACAGAGGCTGGATGGCCATCTGTCAGGGGTGATTTGAATGCAATATTCCTGCTTCTTGGCAGGGGGTTGGACTGGATGGCCCATGAGGTCTCTTCCAACTCTTTGATTCAATGATTCTACCTTACTTAGGCAATCCCTTGTTGTCCAAGTATGATGGCCTTCCAAGTTTAGTGTCTTAGCAGTCAATATGTAGGTTACTGTGGAACCCTATTCTTGACCTGCATGATCTTCCACACTGAGGGCATTGGTTTCCAGGTGAAAGGCAGGACTGGTCAAGGTTGGCTCAACATGTGTTCCTCTTAACATGTTTCTCCCTTTCACCCTCTATTCATGCCTCTTCATATTCCACAGCACTGCTGGTCACAACTGACCTCCATTTAGAGCGCCCAAGGTCCAAGGCTTCCCAGTTCTCTGTGTCTATTCCATAGTTTTTAAGGTTAGCTTTAATCCCATCTTTCAATCTCTTTTCCTGTCCACCAACATTCCATTTTCCATTCTTGAGTCAGGAGTATAGTAACTGCTTTCGGACATGGTGATCGGGCATTCGAACAATATTCGAACAAGTCCAGCAGGGTTGATAGCGTAGGAGCATTGCTTCAGTGTTGGTGGTCTTTGCTTCTTCCAGCATAATGACATTTTTCCGCCTGTCTTTCCAAGAGATTTGAAGGATTTTTCAAAGGCAGTGCTAATGTAATCATTCTAGGAGTTGGGTGTGACATCTGTAGACAGTCTACATTTCACAGGCATAGAACAGGATTGGGAGGACAATAGCTTTATAAACAATCACCTTGGTCTCCCTACAGATGTCCCAGTCCTCAAACACTCTCTGCTTCATTCAGAAAATTGCAGCACTCACAGAGCTCAGGCGGTGTTGTACTTCAGTGTCAAAGTTGACTTTTGTGGCGAGGTGGCTGCCAAGGTAGCAGAAATGGTCAACATTTTCTAATGTTACATCATTACATTATTTCTGGCCTTGCAGAGGGATTGGCTGGTGACTGCTGGAAGAGCACTTGGGTTTTCTCGATGTTCAATGAGAGGCTGAGCTTCTTGTATGTTTCTGCAAAGGTATTTAGAGTGGCTTGTACTTCTTCTTCTGAATGCGCACATATTACATTATCATTGGCATATTGGAGTTCTATAACAAATGTTGTTGTAACCATGGTTTTGGCTTTCAGTCTGCTGAGATTAAATAGTGTGCCATCTTCCCAGTAGATGATTTCCACTCCATTGGGAAGCTTCCCATCAAAAAGATGAAGTATCATATTGATGAAAATGGAAAAAGATTGGGGCAATAACACATCCCTGTTTGACACCTAATTCCACCTTAAATGGGAGCATTTGATACCACTTTATCTTCCATGGCTCAATGCTATGGAATGTTAGGAGCTGTAGTTTAGTGATCAGTGCTCTTTGGCAGAGAAGTCTGAAGGCCTTGTAAAACTACATCTTCCAGCATTCCATAGCTTTCCACATTGGCAGCTGAAGTGATGTCAAACTGCATTCATTCTACAGTGCAGATGTACCCTTGGAAAGAAGCCTCCTGGAAGAGAACACATCTGCTTTTGCAGTGTAGAACCAGAATGTTGCACTGGAAGACCTAGAGATGCCTTGAAAGGTGTTCTCTTAAGTTTTAAAAAGGTTGTTTATAGTACAGTAGAGTCTTGCTTATCCAAGGCGGGCAGAACGTTGGATAGGCGAAAATGTTAGATAATAAGAAGGGATTAAGGAATAGCCTATTAAAGTCACATAACATTATGATTTCACAACTTAAGTACCAAAACATCATGTTTTACAACAAATTGACAGAAAAAGCAGTTCAATACATGGTGATGTTATGTAGTAATTAGGCTTGGGTAACCACGGAAAAATTTGGTTCTAAACTCGTTTTGTTTTTAGGGGGCCCTTGCGTTTCGTTTTTTTTTTTAATAATTCCGAAATTTTCCTTTAAAAATTTTCCAAATTTACGAAATTTCGGAAAATTACGAATTGATTCGTTAATGGCAGACGAGATTGCGCAATATGCTAAAAAAAAACTCCAAATGGGACAGGAGGAACTTCTGAAGCTTCCCTCTCCCTCTGTTGTTGACTGTTGATGTGATAAAACAAACAACAACTATAAAACTTGCACCAGACATGCGAAAATAATTACGAAATAATTATGAAATAATTATGAATTAATTACAAAATAATTTCGAAATAATTATGAAATAAATTGAAAAAAATTGTTTCGAATCTTAATTACTTCTCACACTATTCCAGCATGGCTTAATATTGGATCGTAAGCTAATTTAAATATGAATTAATAACGAATTACGAAATTAACGAACGAAACCGCCCAAGCCTAGTAGTAATTACTATGTTTATGAATTTAGCACCAAAACATTACAGTGTATTGAAACAGCTGTGGATCCAGGTGGGAGGCAGATTGCATTGGATAATAGAAAACATTGGATGAGCAAAGGTTGGATAAGCGAGACTCTACTGTAGTTTGAATCCTCTTTAACTTCCATAGTTCAAGACTATGGAATCCTGAGATTTATAGTTTGATGAGACACCAACATTCTTTGGCAGAGAAGGCTAAAGATCTTGTGAAACTCCAATTTCCTGGATTCTGTACCATTGAGCTATGGCTGTTTAAGTAGTGTTGAAATGCATTAATTCTACAGTGTAGATGCACCCCTAGTCCAACATGCAAACTACAACACCATGCATACCTCTTGGGAATAATAATGTCTTCTGCTTTTTAGTCAACAACTCATTTCCATTGAATGATTTCTTCAGGATGGGATAGGGAAGGACATTTGGAAAGTTTGCCTAAAAATACTCCTTCCTGCATGTTTCCCCATCACTATCCCATTCACTCCTTGTCTCCTCCGTTGACATCAGGGGAACAAGGGAACCCTCTGATAAATTATTATGGATCACTATGGTTATGGTTCACAGAGAAGTCAAAAAGTGGTTTTGAAGGGATTCATGAGAGATTAGCTGGCAAGCAATGTCCCCTTTTGTCAGGATTTCAGGACAGCTGAAACAACACTTCAGGAGCCAGGCAAGTGTGAAAGAACAGCAATATTGTACAGCTCTGAGCACTTGGGTGCGTATCCCCATGTCCACATGAATGTGGCCGCCTGATTTTAATGTCACATTACATAAGAGGATCGGAAATATTAATTTCCTGTTGTGCTTCCTGTCTTTTAATTAAAAGAGAGTGAGGGTGAATTGGGAGACAGGTTTTGAAAGAAAGGGGAAGACAGATAAGAGGCAACAAAGGCAAGAAGTCCACTTTAAATCAACAGGCTCTGTTCAAAGGAACTACACACCCACATACAGATATATGCTGCAATGTTTTGGAAATGGTGCAATCATGATGGAAGACAGACTCTCTAATTTCATTTTGTTGTTTCATTGGAAGCAACTTTTTATCCCTCTGGGTAACAACCAAAAAAAAAAAACCTTGCTAGAAATTGCTTTGTTGTTGCAATCCTTCAAGTTGTGTCTGGCCCAACATGGAGTTTTCTCAGCAATAGGAAGCTTAGTGTTGACTTTCTCTAAGACAGAAATGTCAAACTTGTGGCCTTTCAGATGTTTGGACCCCAATTCCCGGAGGGCCCAGCCAGCTTGTCCAATGGTCATGAATTCTGAGAACTGAAGTCCAAAACAGCTGGAGTGCCCCAGGTCTATCACCAGTGCTCTAGGACTTGCTCAAGGTCATTTAATGAGTCTCCGTGTCTGAGTAAGCATTAATTCTTTGGACTCCAGATTTGCAGCCCAACTCTCAAGCCTCTATATCATACTATTGCTGTTAACTAGGCTTGTGCACAGCTTTGGTTTGGTCGGTTCTCTTTGGCCAATCTGACTTGTTCGGCTTGTTCGGCTTGTTTGGCTGGCCATAACAGTAAGGTCTCAGCTGCCTTGTTTATTTTGGCCAAAATGGTCCACATGGCTGCTGTGCATGGCTTTTTCTCTTCTATTCAGGAGTACGCAGCGCATGCTTCCTTGATCCGATTCCTCAAACCCAGGCTTCCTTGAAAGGAAGAAAGGAAAGGGTCCCAGGAATGGAAAGGGAGCTTTGTAAGTTCCCCATTGCCACCAATCGGCCAGATCTTCATGGATCTTTCGGCTGCCTAGCCAAAAATAGATTTTTCTATTAACCGATATTTGGGAGGCTCCCAAAAACAGATCTGGGTACCCTTTTTTTTTTTTGTCGTGTCAGGAGTGACTCCTGGTGTGAGAGAATTGGCCGTCTGCAAGGACGTTGCCCAGGGAACGCCTGGATGATTTTTTTTTTATCATCCTTGTGGGAGGCTTCTCTCATGTCCCCACATGAGGAGCTGGAGCTGATAGAGGGAGCTCATCTGCCTCTCCCCGGATTCGAACCTGCGGCCTGTCAGTCTTCAGTCCTGCCGGCACAGGGGTTTAACCCACTGCGCCACCGGGGGCTCTGGGTACCCAATGAAATTTGGATACAAAAAATGGATTGTCCTCCAGCCGAATTTCACAAGCCTACGGTTAACTGTCGTAAAGTCAACTTTGACTTATGGTGACCCTATGAATGAGAGACTCTCTAGTCGTCATCCTGTCCTCAACATCCATGCTCAAGTCTTGCAGACTCAGAACATTCATCGAACTGGAAGAAACCACTGGGTCATCATGTCCAGCTTCCCAACATGGAGGAATTTGTTGCACAGCAAGTGGATCTTAGTCACGTCCCATGCACAAGACACATGGACAAGATACTCTTAATAGCAGAGATTAAACACAAACTTGCAGTGTTGCATACAAAAAACAAACAGTGCAAGAAACTTATATAGTCTTTGTAAGTAACACAAAATAAGACATCTTCATCTTGAGTCAAATGAGAGCAAAAACCAAAAACCTTGAGTAAACAGTTATTCCACCATAGCCTCCTTTAGAGCAGCATAACAGCTTCTCTCCAACCTGCTCCTCCGAGCAGAGCCTTTGAGCATAGATCTCCTCAGAGAAAAGGCTCTCCACCACCACCACAACTGTATTCTAAAAACCCATACAGTTATACCCTATCAGGTGTGGCCCAAAATTGCTGGTTGACCTACATTACCAGCTACACATAATAATTACCATCATAAGGTAATTATCTTTGTCAAAGGCCCCTGGTCCTGCTACAACTTACTGTAACAGAATACACCCAGGCAAGGGGCATCCAGTCCAACCATCCACCAGGCATCCTTGAGTCAGTTCATCCACGTGGAATGGGATCTTCTTCTCCTACTGCCATCCACTTTTTCTGCCATTATTGTCTTTTCTAGTGAGCCTTAATATGATCAAAGCACAACAGTCTCAGTTTAGTAATCTTGGTTTCTAGGGAGAGTTCAGGCTTAATTTGTTCTAGGACCAATTCATTTGTCTTTTTAGCCATCAATGGTATCCATAAAACTTTTGATTTTCCTGTCAGCTTTCTTCACTGTCCACTTTCACGTCTATATGTAGAAATGGGGACATTGATCATTACACTTTGAAATCTTATCCAATCCTTTCATAGCCACCCTTCCAAATCCTAGGCTGCATCTATATTGTAAAATCAGTGTAGTCTGACACCACTTTAACTGCCATAGCTCAATGCTATGGAATCCTGGGAGTAGTAGTTTGGTGAGACACCAGCACTCTTTGGCTGAGAGGGCTAAAGACTTGGTAGTTTCTAGAATTCCATAGCTTTACAGTGAAAATTGTGTCAGGCTGTATTAATTCTATTGTCTAGGTGCACCAAATACTTCTTTTCATTTCTTTACTGCAGTCTCTATTCTTGAAGAAATGGGGATTATTATTATTATTATTATTATTATTATTATTATTATTAGTGACTGAGCTAAGATATAGAAAATCTTGAAATATTTCAAGGTCTTTGTCATCTACTTCAAAGTGATTTCAATCCATCTGTGGTCATGATTTTCATTTTCTCACCGCTCTACTATAAACCTGCTTTTTTCTTCTTTGACTGTCTTCTAAGTCTCTGCTTTTCAGCAATAGTAGTATGGTGTCATCTGCATACTGTTCTTCTAATTATCACAGCTTCCTTCATGTCTAATCCTACTTTACATATGCTATATTCATAGAATCATAGAATCATAGAGTTGGAAGAGACCTCATGGGCCATCCAGTCCAAGAAGCAGGAATATTGAATTCAAAGCACCCCTGACAGATGGCCATCCAGCCTCTGTTTAAAAGCCTCCAAAGCAGGAGCCTCCAACACTCTGGGGCAGCGGGTTCCCCTGCTGAACAGCTCTCACAGTCAGGAAGTTCTTCCTAATGTTGAGATGGAATCTCCTTTCTTGTAGTTTGAAGCCATTGTTCCGCGGCTTAGTCTCCAGGGCAGCAGAAAACAAGCTTGCTCCCTCATCTCTGTGACTTCCTTTCACATATTTATACATGGCTATCATGTCTCCTCTCAGCCTTCTCTTCTTCAGGCTAAACATGCCCAGCTCTTTAAGCCGCTCTTCATAGGGCTTGTTCTCCAGACCCTTGATCAATTTAGTCGCCTTCCTCTGGACACATTCCAGCTTGTCAATATCTCTCTTCAATTGTGGTGCCCAGAATTGGACACAGTGTTCCAGGTGTGGTCTAACCAAGGAAGAATAGAGCATGGGGAGCATGACTTCCCTAGATCTAGGCACTATGCTCCTATTGATGCAGGCCAAAAGCCCATTGGCTTTTTTTCTGCCGACACATGATATTGTTGGCTCATGTTTAATTTGCTGTCCATGAAGACTCCAAGATCTTTTTCACATGTACTGTATTCAGCACATAAGATAAGATAAGATAAGGCATAGCCTTGCTTGACTCCCTTGCCAACTGGAAATCATTGCATTTCTCTGTGTTTTGAGTACGACAATCAAACATGGCAGCATTTATTCACTCCCATTGAATGTGGTGCAACTCCACACCAGCCCAAGTATGCCATTCCTAGCAGAGTGGTAAACTTTGATTTCGATTCGCTCTTAATGCATTCAGCTGCTATAAAAACCCATTTGATTTCTTTCCCCACCTCCCGAAAACTCATTGTTTTACAGTCTCCACCACCCCAGGGGCCTTTGACAAAGATAATTTGAAACTACTGTAAAGA
This sequence comes from Anolis sagrei ordinatus, assembly GCF_025583915.1. Lineage (NCBI taxonomy): Eukaryota > Metazoa > Chordata > Lepidosauria > Squamata > Anolidae > Anolis > Anolis sagrei. Next base: position 21,549,316 of record NW_026844367.1, on the reverse strand, counting down.
CGGGCCCTACATTATGCCTTTGAACATGACAATAACCAGAGCCTGGTGTATCTCCGGAGAGGAAAGAAGGTGTCAGAACGCAGTTGGTAAATAAGATGTTCCTGGGCAAAGAATCAGGAAAACTCCAGCCTCTTCCTCCTTTGTAAAGCCTCTACCTGCGGAACATGAAGGGGAGAATCGGTGACAGACACATTAAAACACCATTAAACTGTGAAATGGAACACAGTGTGAAAATAGATTTAACCTTCACAGCATATCGATCTCTACCCTGTGCCGTGCCTAAGTTCTTGGACAACTGTTTTATAATAGGTTTTACTCATTTTCCCGTTGCTATTCTGACTTCCTCTGAGGAGCATGTTATTTCTAAAAGATCCTGACAGCTAAGGCAAGGTAGGGGGGAAGAGGGGGAAAGAGAGAAAAGATGGACCCCCCCCCCTTTCTTTTCTTTCTTTCCCAGCTACCCCTTCACTTCGGGAAGTTGTAACTAACAGTCATCTCTGTAAAAAGTATAGTTACCTGAGACAGAATTGGCAGCATTTTCACATATGAGCGGCATCACCCATGTTTGTTTTTTTTTCCATTCTCTGTTTCCTCAATGTACAAAGTCTGAGGAGATAAAAGCTAAGCTCCTACTCTTCACCTCACCCGCCTCATAGGAAACCTGCTACAAAACAGGAGCTTTTTTGTTGAGTTCCAGGGCCAGAGAAGCAGATGGCGGAAACAGAAGAACGCCTGCCTCAGGGGAGCGTGCTTGCTCCATCCATGTTCAACATCTACACAAATGACCAGCCACTGCCAGAAGGGACAGAGAGTTTCATCTATGCAGATGATCGTGCCATTACCACTCAAGCAGGGAGCTTTGAGATGGTTGAACAGAAGCTTTCCGAAGCTCTAGGTGCTCTTACTGCCTATTACAGGGAAAACCAGCTGATCCCTAACCCATCTAAAACACAGACATGTGCCTTTCATCCCAAGAACAGAGAAGCATCCCGAGCTCTGAAGATCACCTGGGAAGGAATCCCACTTGAGCACTGCAGCACACCCAAATACCTGGGAGTCACTCTGGACCATGCTCTGACCTACAAGAAGCACTGCCTGAACATCAAGCAAAAAGTGGGTGCTAGAAACAATATCATACGAAAGCTGACTGGCACAACCTGGGGATCACAACCAGACACAGTGAAGACATCTGCCCTTGCGCTGTGCTACTCTGCTGCTGAGTATGCATGCCCAGTGTGGAACACATCTCACCACACTAAGACAGTGGATGTGGCTCTTAATAAGACATGCCGCATTATCACGGGATGTCTGCGCCCTACACCACTGGAGAAATTACACTGCTTAGCCAGTATTGCACCACCTGACATCCGCCGGGAAGTGGCAGCCAATAGTGAAAGGACCAAGGCAGAGACATCTCCAGCTCATCCCCTGTTTGGGTATCAGCCAGCACGCCAACGACTTAAATCTAGACATAGTTTTCTAAGATCTACAGAGACACTCGCTGGAACACCTCAGCAAGCGAGAGTCCAAAAGTGGCAGGCTCAAACCCAGCACTTCAACCAATGGCTGATACCAAAGAAACTCCCTCCTGGGCACACAGAAGACTGGGCGACTTGGAAGGCGCTGAACAGACTGCGCTCTGGCACCGAGATGCAGAGCCAACCTTCAGAAATGGGGCTACAAAGTGGAACCCTCGACATGTGAGTGTGGAGAAGAGCAAACCACTGACCACCTGCTGCAATGCAACTGAGCCCTGCCACATGCACAATGGAGGACCTTCTTGCAGCAACACCAGAGGCACTCCAAGTGGCCAGATACTGGTCAAAGGACATTTAACCAACTACCAAACTCACAAGTTTTGTATTTTTCTGTTTGTTTGCTTTGTTCTGTTAGAAATGTAATATAATGGACTGGTTGCTCTGACACGACAAATAAATAAATAAAACTCTTCATAACTCCATGGTCATAGCCTTATGTGTTAATTGTATGTCAGTCATCTACATTCTCTGGTGCTTGGGACACAGAAAGCCTTCAAAACTAGAAATAATGCAGTTCGATATTGATTTATTGATTTATTTCCCATATTTATACCCCGCCCTTCTCCCCCCAAAGGGGAACTCAGGGTGACCTAACAAAAGCATCATAAAAACAACCACAGTACAATCAAAATATTAAAAATATTGAAATAACAACTAAAACAATTAATTAAGACACATCCATTAAAATGGAAATCCAAAAACCAGTCCGGGTCAATTCATTGCCATAGGTTGTGTGATCTTCTTCCACTTGCTGCTCACTGATGAAACGCTTGGTCCCATAACCAGGTCTTGATTTTCCTTCTAAAAGACAAGAGGGAGGTGGCCAATCTGATATCTCTAGGGAGGGTGTTCCATAGACGGGGGCCACTGCTGAGAAGGTCATGTCTCTCATCCCCATCAACCACGTTTGCGATAGTGGTGGGATCAAGAGCGGTGCCTCTCCTGAAGATCTTAAACTTCATGATTGTTTGTAGCAGGAGATACGTTTGGATAGCCCTTTAACTGCCATGACACAATGCTATGGGATCCTGGAATTAATAATTTTGACTATGCACCAGTGCTCTTTGGCAGGTAAGGCTAAAGAACTTGTAAAACTTTTGGCCATGAGAGTTAAAGTAATGTCGAACTACATTAATTCTAGTGTGCAGATGTACCGTACATTCTCCACCACAATTCTAAGCTCAATAGGGTTGTGCTTTTTGGGGTAAACCTTGACCTGTTTCATGTCCTGGCTTTCGGTAGGAGCCCAAATCCATTTTTTTGGATGACTCCTGAAATCAGGAGAGCAGATATCTGTTTTCTCTCTGGGGTGCCAAAAGATCTGTTTTCTATCGGCCCATTATGGGGAGGGGAGGCTTCCAAGGCTCCTCTTCCCGTCATTTTAGGCATTGATGCTGCTTTATAGGCTTGGGTAACCATGGAAAAATTTGGTTCTAAACTCGTTTTGTTTTTAGGGGGCCCTTGCGTTTCGTTTTTTTAAATAATTCCGAAATTTACCTCTAAAAAATTTCGAAATTTACAAAATTTCATAAAATTACGAATCAATTCTTTAATGGCAGACGAGATTGAGCTATATGCTAAAAAAACCTTCAAATGGGGCAGGAGGAACTTCTGAAGCTTCCCTCTCCCTCTGTTGTTAACTGTTGGTGTGATAAAACAAACAACTATAAAACTTGCACCAGACATGCGAAAATAATTACGAAATAATTACGAAATAATTACGAAATAATTATGAAATAATCGAATCTTAATTACTCCTCACACTATTCCTGCATGGCTCAATATTGGATCGTAAGGTAATTTAAATACAAATTAATAACGAATTACGAAATTAATGAACGAAACCGCCCAAGCCTACTGCTTTACTCTAGAGGTGAGGTGAGCAACTGCAGGCTGGTGCATGCTTTAAGGAGGCTTCTTACCTGTTCCTACTCTAGAGGAAAGTGCTCGGCTGCAGGAGATGTGGGCACTTTTTGGGCCTGCATACCACACTCTTTCCAAGCCAAGCAGACAAGTTCTCATTCTCTCATTAGAGGAGGAGTGCAGCCAGGCGTGCATATTTATTTATTTATTTATTTATTTACAACATTTCTACCCTGCCCTTCTTAATCCCCCCCCCCCCCAGGAGGGGACTCAGAGCAACAAACACAGGCAACAATTTGATGCCACAATATCAATAAACAACAGTATAAAACCATACATGCATAATAGATTAAAAACAGTAACATTAGTTATATAATCACATAATCACATAACCGTTTCCAATTATCATAACAGTCGTATGGTCCAGTTCAATGTTTGAAGTGCTGCTGTGCCCGCTAGCCGAAAGCCTGGCTCCAAAACCACGATTTTAGTTTTTTCCTAAAGGAAAGAAGGGAGGACACTGATCTAATTTTGCTAGGGAGTGCATTCCACAAGCAAGGGGTCACCACCAAGAAAGCCCTGTCCCTTGTCCCCACCAGATGAGTTTGCGAGGCCAGTACCTTGGGAAGTCTGACTTGGCCACGGTAGTCCACGCTCTGGTTACATCCCGTTTAGACTACTGCAACGCTCTCTACGTGGGGTTGCCTTTGAAGACAGCTCGGAAGCTCCAACTAGTCCAACGCTCGGCAGCCATGATTTTAACAGGAGCGGAGCGCAGGGAGCATACAACCCCCCTGTTGCGCCAACTCCACGGGCTACCGATCTGCTACCGGGCTGAATTCAAAGTGCTGGCGTTGGCCTTTAAAGCCCTAAACGGTTCCGGCCCAAGCTACCTATCCGACCGCATCTCTGCCTATGAACCCACCAGGACTTTGAGATCTTCCGGGGAGGCCCTGCTCTCGATCCCGCCTGCTTCTCAAGCACGGCTGGCGGGGACGAGAGATAGGGCCTTCTCGGTGGTGGCTCCTCGGCTGTGGAACGCCCTTCCTACGGACATTAGACTAGCACCATCTCTAATGGTATTCCGCAAAAAAGTGAAGACCTGGCTGTTTGAGCAGGCGTTCGAATAATTAGTGCAATGATTGGTTAATGAACACTGGAATGGAACAATGGATGACGAATCTGGAACATGTTTTTGATGACGAGACGACAGTGAATGGGTATTGTAGTAACTGTTTATTAATTGTGTAATGTGTTAGGTTGTTAACTGTTTTTCCACTATAGCACTGAATTTTTGCTGTTCGTATTTGTTGTGAACCGCTGTGAGTCGCCTTCGGGCTGAGAACAACGGTATATAAGTTAGGTAAATAAATAAATAAATAAGAACCGGGCCTCCCCAGTAGATCTTAAACTACGAGGTGGAATGTGCATATGAGGCGTGCATACTTTCTGATCCTGCATACCACACATACACTTTCCAAGGCAGGGAGGCAACAAGCGAGTTTTCATTCATACTCTAGAGGAAGAGCTCGGCTGCAGCCAGATGTGTACATTTCCTGGGTGTCCATGCCACATACACGAAGATACTCTCTTTCCAAGGCATGCAGGCTTAGAGTGCCATATGCGCATGAAAAGCAGGCGAGAAGCTGGGATCGGCTCCCACTCGCTTTCATGTCAAGCTGATTTTCCTACCTGGAGGAGGCTTCCTGTTACATGCTCCCGAAGGTAACAAAAATTATAAAGGAATGGATGAAATGAAGGAAAACAGTTCTATACACAACTCTAATGCTCAACTGTTGCTGAACATTGTCCATAGATCTGCACTGGAGGACTGAGAAATTGCCAAAAAAGTTGACCATGGAGTTAGACGGAGAACCTAGAAATTCCTAGGTAGAATTTTTTAATCAAATCTGTGAATATTAAAATCCACTGAAGACAAATCTGAGATGTGAAGGGCATGGCAAAAATGTTTTGTTTTGTTTGAGCCTGTATTATCTCCTGTACCTCTTTCTATTATTGTTGTTGATGATGTTATTTGTTGTTGTTGTTATTGTTATTGCTGTTTTTTTAAATTTCCTTTCATTTTGTGATTCATTTCAATGCTTCTCAGAGCCCAGCATGCTGTGTAAATGCCAGAAGAGTGAGCTATACATTTCCATATAAATAAATCAATACAATAAATAAATGTAGTCATGCTGAATTCAGTGCACACGGTGAGACAAATTACCATCTTAAAAAAAATCATAATAAATTACCATCTTAAGCACAAGGGAAAGGAAAATGTACATTGATTTCCTTTGATGGGGTGTTGCCCTTAAAGTGCCAGTCAAAGCCTTCTTCAGAATTTCAGAATGTCTGTTCCTCGGCTACATTGCATAAACATGCAATATTTTGCTTGTTCCCTCCTTGCATGCAAGAGTATGGTTATTGGCTGTGATTCTATAATATGGTCTATGTTGAGTAACTGTATGCAGACTTAGCAACATAATATAAATGCTTCTGAACACTTTAGCTGAATTGCAAAGATGTGTATCAAAACAAGAGGGTATAATGCACATTGGTATTTGCTAGGGGTGTGCTGTTTGGCAATTTCTGATTTGGGGAAATTTGGTGATCCGGAAGCTGGACCACTGAAAATGGACTGAACAGGACCCAGCCAAAAGCCAGAAATGGGTCACGAGCAGCCGGATCTTTCAGCTAATGGGGATGATAGGGTTGAGCAGCACACTACCAGAGGTGGAGGCCATGGCATGTGGACAACCAATCAGAGCCTTGGTTGACTGTGTTCATTCTCCTTCCCTCTTGCAGCTAATGGGGACTTCAATTCCCAGAACCCCTCTTGTGGTTTTTAAGAAGATGTTATGGTAAAAACTTTTTTAAAATCCCAAAAATCAGTGGATTTGAAATGTTCTGTAACTTGGCTGGCCTGGAGTCATAAAAGTGATCTACAATACAGGCAAGTTTTATTTTGATAGACCTACAAATGATGGAGAAACGAGCCCCTAAAGTTTCACCACTGGCATCAATGGATCAAATCTTACTGGACTGAAAATGGCATCTCCCTCCTGATTTTGGGAATTTCCTGGTGAATGGAATGGGTGGGCAGCTGAAAACAGGACCAAAAATGGCACATTTTTTGCAAGAGTCGCACACCCCTAGTATCTGCCAATGTGTATCATCACTCCTTGTCTTGTGTTCCAATGTGCTTCTGGCTCTACCAATGCACATGGACAGTCTTAGCCATTGTTTGGATAGGCATCAGGAGCACTTGATGCACATTGGTAGAAGTTATGTCATGGCCCCAATATGCATTGGTCTCAACACGCATTGGTCTTGATTCACAATGGTTACTTCACTGGCTCCCTTACAGAGCAATGTCAAAACTGCTCCTAACTGAATACAAATATTGTGAGATTACTCATTTCTATTTCCAAAAGAAGTAATTCTACTTAATGTATTGTCGAAGGCTTTCACGGTTGGAATCACTAGGTTCTTGTGGGTTTTTTTGGGCTATATGGCCATGTCCTAGAGGCATTTCTCCTGACGTTTCGCCTGCATCTATGGCAAGCATCCTCAGAGGTAGTGAGGTGACTACCTCTGAGGATGCTTGTCATAGATGCAGGCGAAACGTCAGGAGAAATGCCTCTAGAACATGGCCCTATAGCCCGAAAAAACCCACAAGAACCTAGTAATTCTACTTATATGGTTGTAACTCTTATACTAAATTCCAGCCATCATCATCACGAACAGATGTTTCTCTGCACTGGGCAGGAACAGAAAATCTTTGAGTGGTAGGAAGGAAATTGGGTTTTGGAAGCAAGCAAGGTGAGTGGGAAAGGATTTGGGCTGCAAGGAAGGTGAGAGAATAAGGCAATAAAGGAAGGTGAGGAAATAATGCTTTTGTTGACAAGACAAGCAGGTTTAAAATGTTTTTGGTGGTGAGAGAGGCAGGAGGAGAAGGAGGAGAAGTAAGAGGGGGTAAAGCTTGGAGTAGGAGAAAACCACAGAGCCCCTCAGTATGTTTCATGGAGCCCCAAGAGCTCTGCAGAGCACACTTTGAAAACCACTGGTCTAGATCAAGGCAAATCATGGTGTCTCTTCTGCTTTGGTTCCACCTTACCTGGAATACCGTGTCCAATTCTGCCTCAGAGTCCAGTCAAAGCTCCTTCCTTGGAGACTTTTCCTGCATGGCAAGGGGTTGGATGATGTAGTGAATTCCCTACCTGTTAGGCCAGGAAAAGCCTAAAAATGTAGGCCCAGGAAGTTCGGCAGCTATTTTGGAAAGGGTGCCAGGGGCATCCATTTTAAATCTCATTTCCTGAAGGGGGCATGCTTAGGTACTTGGAGGGAAATGAGAGGAGTTAGTGATTGGCTGGGAGAGAGTGGGAAAAGCTTAACTTAGAAAACAAAAAAAAATAGACTTTAAGGGGCGTTTTAAAACCCTGTCATGGAGATTGAATCTGGGTGTCAAAGGGAGAAGGAGCTGGGAGTTTGGAGTAGAGACGGGAGTAGGGAGAAAGGCCTAAAGTGGTCAGCTAGCTAGCAAAGATATCTAGTGGGAAGTTTACAGCTATTAGGGAAGATAGTTGGGGAGTGGGGAGACACATGCCAAAAGAAAAGAACTGTCTGTGTGGAGTTTGGGGGTTACTTTCAGAAAAGAAATTCTGTCAGTAATCTCTGGAGGGAGGGAGGAGTTTTATTTGTAACTAAGTTCTGAATTGCTCAATGAAACCACACGCTTTTAAGACAATCTTTCAAACCAACTAAGCTTAATACCTGTTTTGTTCAAGTTCTCTTAAATAAACATCATTGTTTTATTGTTCACAACATCTGCCTCACGTGTGCCTCTGTGTAAGAAGTTTTAAAAGAAGAAGTCAAAGGCTTAATTGTGGCATCATATATTTTAAAGAAGAAATCCTTTCAGTGTTACCTCACTGCACAGGCCTGAGTGCGAATCCAGAACATTTTAGCTAAAGATACCTGTAGTAAGCCAAGGGCTTTACATTGCTTTTAAGTTTTGGTGGGTGCCAGAGTTCTTTCAAAAGGTTTTCTGGCCAGAAGAAAGTTCCAGCTTCATTCCAGCTTTTTGATTTTGGGTTTTACTGACCAGAAGCCACATTACATTATAACTGGTGGCAGGCGCTGGGATTTCGTTCCTCAAATAAATCCCTAACACCATTGCACTGTTGTAGGTGCTTTGATTTTGTTTTTCCTGCATGGCAGGGTGTTGGTCTAGATGGCCCACATGGTCTCGTCCAACTGTATTATTCTGTTTTTGCTTTATTCTAAGTTGGGGAGAGTTCAGGGCTTTGGAATCCTCTTTTTATAGAACAGAGTGAAAATCAGAGCAGATTCATGCTTCACTGACGAGGAAATGAATACATGATATTGTCATGCTTTCATTGTCATGCTTTCATGCTTCCAACTGGCATCCAGTACAAGCAAGAAAACACCTGAATGCCAGGATGTTATCGCGAAAAGTACACACAACATTAAAGGAGGGTCATTATTTTTTTTTTTTTAAAAAAAACATCTTTGAAAATGGATAAACAATTAAAAATGTATTGAAAGCTGAAAACAGGAGGAAAGAGAGAGAGAAAATAATTCCTAATTAATTCTGGTGCCCTGCTCAACCTCTCTCTATTTGTAATCCTGCAGGGAACATCTTTATTGATCTAGGGGAGGCTGCCACGGACTTCTGATGCTTATCTCAGCATAAAAATAGGCTCTCGTGAGGAGCAGTGATTTAATTACATGACAATCACCGCTAACAATGCATGGTGAATATATATATATATATATATATATATATATATATATATATATATATATGCAGAGAAAGACTGGCAGTGATAAATGCAAACCAAGGGTGTTGACTTTCAGTAAAGTCACATTCATTGCCAGTAATGGTGAGAAGCTGAGATCACCCCCTCCTTTTTCTTGCATCCATTCATTGGGCTTCTCATCCCTTTGGAAGCCAGTTGAGATCTGCTGAAAGGGCTCTCCAAACATATTGGTGGGTGGGTTAAAAGAGGGGGTGAGCAAGCAAGTAGCTGAGGGGATTGTGATCAAAGCGAGGTTTAAGGCATGCGACAGTTGAACTTGCCACAGCACGACACCTCGGAGAAGCGCGCACGCCGGGAGACCTTTCGCACATGTGCTTGTCAGGAAATAAACTGGGGGAGAAACAGTTCCAGTAATGTGGTTGATTCAAGAAGAATGCGGAGAGTGGAGCATGTTCGCCACTGGAAAAACAACATCACTCAGAAAGGCACTGCTGGTACATCTCTCTCAAACCTGAGTTTTCATATTCGTGAGAGAATCAGTCACATTTCTAGATAGAAATCTCTTTTCCACCCAATCCCACAGAGCTCAAATTCTTCCATCAATAAAAAAGAAGTGACTAGCCAAAATTTAGCTGGTTCTGTTTCACTGCCTGTCCTTCCATATTGCCATTGGCATTTGATGTCAACACTGTGCATTTTGGGGATAATAATAATAATAATAATAATAATAATAATAATAATAATAATATGCTTTATTTAAATTCCGCCCTATCTCCCTGAGGGGATTCAAGGCGGATTACAGTACACATATAAGGCTAACATTCAATGCTGTTACACAATTAACAAAGATAGACAGTACATAAACAGAGGCAAAGGCTTCCCATCTTTTTCTATTTATTTATTTATTTACTGCATTTATTGACTGCCGCTCTCAGCCCTAGGGCGACTCGCGGCGGTGCACAACATATAAAAACAGTTTACAAAAGGGCAAAAAAGGAAATCAATACAACAATAATACACTATAATCTAGTTACACTAAATAATCCGCTCCGTCATATCATAGAATCATATCCAATATCGTAGTCCATATTCCGTTCCAGATGTCAATTACCAGTTGCCGTGATATTCAGTTAAATGCCTTCTCGAAAAGCCAGGTCTTTAGGCTCCTGCGGAAGGACAAAAGGGAGGGCGCCTGTCTGATGTCAGCAGGGAGGTCGTTCCACAGCCGGGGGGCCACCACCGAGAAGGCCCTTTCTCTCGTCCCCGCCAGACGTGCCTGTGAAGCAGGCGGGATCGAGAGAAGGGCCTCCCCAGACGATCTCAAGGTCCTCGTGGGCTCATAGGCCAAGATGCGGTCCGAAAGGTATTTTGGGCCGGAACCATTTAGGGCTTTGTAGGATAACACCAGCACCTTAAATTGGGCCCGGTAGCAAATCGGCAGCCAGTGGAGCTGGAACAGCAAGGGCGTTGTATGCTCCCTGCGTCCCGCTCCTGTTAGTAACATGGCTGCCGCGCGCTGGACTAGCTGAAGCTTCCGGGCTGTCTTTAAGGGCAGCCCCACGTAGAGAGCGTTGCAGTAGTCAAGGCGGGATGTGACCAGAGCATGTACCACCATGGCCAAGTCAGACTTCCCAAGGTACGGGCGCAGCTGGCGCACGAGCCTAAGCTGTGCGAATGCTCCCCTGGTCACCGCTGAAACCTGGGGATCCAGGCTCAACGATGAATCCAGGGTCACACCCAAGCTGCGAACCTGCGCCTTCAAGGGGAGTGCGACCCCGTCCAGCACAGGCTGTAACCCTATACCCTGTTCGGCGACTGACCAGGAGTACCTCTGTCTTGTCTGGATTCAATTTCAATTTGTTTGCCCTCATCCAGACCGTTACAGCGGCCAGCACCGGTTCAGGACCTCGACAGCCTCCTTAGTAGCAGGTGGAAAGGAGTGACAGAGTTGGACATCATCTGCGTACAGATGACACCGCACCCCGAAACTCCGGATGATCTCACCCAGCGACTTCATGTAGATATTAAACAGCATGGGGGACAGTATAGAACCCTGTGGAACCCCACAGGTCAAAGGCTGTGGTGTTGAACAGGAGTCCCCCAATAACACCTTCTGGGTGCGGCCCTCCAGAAATGACTGGAGCCACTGCAGAACAGTGCCCCCAAGACCCATTTCCGCAAGGCGCCCCAGAAGGATACCGTGGTCGACGGTATCGAAGGCCGCTGAGAGGTCCAGGAGCACCAACAGGGACACACTCCCCCGTCTAGCTCCCGGCGCAGATCATCCACTAAGGCCGTGATGGCGAACCTATGACACGCGTGTCAGTACTGACACGCGTAGCCATTTCTACTGACACGCGCCCGCCGGATATTATTTGTTTATTTATTTTATGCCATTTTTAAAAATAGAAAAGAAATTATTATTTTGCAATATTACCTAAATATTAAGGAGTTTCATATTTAAACTGAATGATAAATACTGTTACTTTGCTATATTATTCAAATATTAAAATGAATTAAATTAAATGTCAAATTTAAAAATATTTAATTATTATTAATATTTAGGTAACATTGCAAAATAAGATTGGTTTATTTAATTATTAAGTAAACAAATATTATTTTGCATTGTTTCCTAGATATTAAGGAGTTACGTATTTAAATTAAATTAAATGATAAATAATACTTTGCTATATTACTCAAATATTTCAGAATGCCTTAAATGAAATTGTAAATTTTAATTTGACATTTAATTTAATGCATTTTAAATATTTTTAATATATGCCTTAATATATATATATATATATATGCCTTAAATGAAATGGTAAATTAAATATCAAAATATTATTTTGCAATGTTACTTTATTGTTATTGCATTATTATTATTATTATTATTATTATTAGAAATACATTAAATAGCATATTAAATGCTAGAAATACATTTAAATTAAATTAAAAATAAATAATATTTTGTTGGGTTTTTAAAATTATATTTTTATTAAACACTCCAAAAAGGATATTATTTACATCAAGAGAGGTAGAACAACATGATAAGAGAGAAAGTGGGAATTACAATTATATATTTTTTGTTATTTAAACGAAATATTGCGAAATGATGGTTTTTTTCTTGAAGTGACACACCACCTGAATTCTGCTCAGTTTTTTGGCGAATTTTGACACACCACGCTCAAAAGGTTGCCCATCACTGCACTAAGGCGACCAAGACCGTCTCGGTTCCATGTCCCGGTCTGAAACCAGACTGTGCCGAATCCGAATCTCTGGCATCACGAGGCTGTGCTTAAGTCCAACCTCAAGGAGGTGCTATCACTCCATCTTCCATGCTATTTATTTGTCGTGTCAGGGCAACCAGTCAATTATATTACATTTCTAACAGAACAAAGCAAACAAACAGACAAATACAAAATTTGTGAGTTTGGTAGTTGATTAAATGTCATTTGACCAGTATCTGGCTACTTTGAGTGCTTCTGGTGTTGCTGCAAGAAGGTCCTCCATTGTGGCTGGGCTCAGGTTGCATTGCAGCAGGTGGTCTGTGTTTTGCTCCTCTCCACATTCGCATGTCGAGGATTCCACTTTGTAGCCCCATTTCTGAAGGTTGGCTCTGCATCTCATGGTGCCAGAGCGCAGTCTGTTCAGCGCCTTCCAAGTCGCCCAGTCCTCTGTGTGCCCAGGGGGGAGTCTCTCATTTGGTATCAGCCATTGGTTGAGGTTCTGGGTTTGAGCCTGCCACTTTTGGACTCTCGCTATCTTCCATGCTGAGGAGCTTTGTTGTCCTTAGACATCCTCCCGATCGAAATGCTGACATGTCTGCATGGGCACCTTTTATTACCTCCCTGTCAAAGTGGTACATATTTATCTACTCGCATTGCTGTTTTTGAACTGCTAGGTGAGCAGAAGTTAGACTGACAGCAGGAGCTCACCCCAACCCAGACTTTAACTGTCGACTTTTCGATTGGCAAGATTTTCTGCAGCTGGCGGTTTAACCTGCTGTGCAAAAGCCCGGCCCTTTAACAACAGTCCATACCATAGAATGTTATGTGCAGAATCATGGATTGTGTAAGCTACACCATCATATCTTCTTCTTTGCATGCACATGTTTCTCTCCTTGGGTTATCATGGGATGTGAAAAGCACCTCGTGATACTTGTACCCCCACAAGATATGGAGGACACTTTTCCCATGTTACATCTCCAATTTCCCATCAGTAGTTTTAGACCCAAGGCAGACTTTTTCTCCTATTTACTTGGAATGTGGACTGATCCATGGGGTATTAAGAGGGTGAATATGCCCTCCAATGCCTCATGGATCCCAAAATTGCCCCAATTTATGGTAATGAATGAATGCAGAACATAGGGATGCTGTGCCAGATAAGGAGGGTTGTCATGTATGTGAGATTCTGAACTCCTGCATCACGAAGTTTAAGATATTCAGGAGAGGCCCTGCTCTCAATCCCACCACTATCGCAAATGCGGTTGATGGGGACGAGAGACAGGGCCTTCTTAGTAGTGTCCCCCCACCCCGCCTATGGAATGCCCTTCCTAGATATATCAGATTAGCCACCTCCCTCTTGTCTTTTAGAAGGAAAATCAAAACCTGGTTATGGGACCAAGTGTTTGATCAGTGAGCAGCAAGTGGAAGAAGATCACACAACTTGTGGCAATGAATTGACCCGGACTGGTTTTTGGATTTCGATTTTAATGGCTGTGTCTTAATTAATTGTTTTAATTGTTGTTTCAATATTTTTAATATTTTGATTGTACTGTGGTTGTTTTTATGATGCTAGCATCATATGATGCTTTTGTTAGGCTGCCCTGGGTCCCCCTTCAGGGGGAGAAGCGTGGTGTATATTAGGCTTGGGCGATCCAGTTCGTTAATTTTGTAATTTGTTATTGATTCGTATTTAAATTAGCTTACGATCCAATATCAAGCCATGCAGGAATAGTGTGAGGAGTAATTAAGAATCGAAACAATTTTTTCCAATTTTCGTAATTATTTCGTAATTATTTTCATATGTCTGGTGCAAGTTTTACAATCTCGCACTTACCCCACTTCCGGTCCCTTTGCTCTGCTGCTTCCCTCCTCTTTCTTATATTATATTATTATAATACTATTATATTATAGTATTGTATAACACCAGTTGTAGGTGTTTTTAGCGCATTGCACAATCGCGTCCGCCATTAACGAATCGATTCGTAATTAATTATGAAATTTTGGAAATAACTTAGCGCATTGCGTAATCGCGTCCGCCATTAACGATTCAATTCGTAATTAATAACGAAATTTCGGAAATAACGAAACTTTGAAATCTCAAATTTCGGAAGTCCTCAGAATTTAGAAATGCTGGCGCCCCCTGGAAACGAAGCGAGTTTAGAAACAATTTTTTCCTTGATTGACCAAGCCTAGTGTATATATATGGGAAATAAATAATTAAGCCACACTTGTACAAACACACAGTGAAAATGAACCGCCAAATTTATTATGTCACCAAAATGTTTTATTTATAAAGTTGAAATCTCTTATAAACCACATCATTTCAAAAAGGCTGTTTATTAATATAACATAATGCATCTGATAAAAAGAGATTTAAAGAAAAAGGCGACCCAATATACATTTCTCATAAATCCTTCACAACATGCATTTCACAAGACCCAGGGAATTTGAGTTCCGGGATATTGACGAATGGAGGGGAACCTGTTCTTGGAGTCTTTCTATACATTCAACCACCCCGTACCAGCTTCAAATGTGACCTTTCTCAATGAAAGATGATCTGTTTAAGACCTTTGACCACCTTCAGATAGCAAACTATCCTGAGATGTTCTCACCCGTATTCTAACAGTCTACATAGGAAGACAAAAATGCCTTGTTCTATTGATCCATCTAGCCAATCATTCTTGTCTGTGGATGCTCCCATTCAAAGCTTCTGTGTAAGTCATGGTCTTCTACTTCCACCTGTTCCATTATTTTCCTGAAGATCCACCATGTTTGGCAAATGAATTGTTGGATCTCTCACCTGTTCCATTATTTTCCTGAAGATCCACCATGTTTGGCAAATGAATTGTTGGATCCCTCACATCCAATCAAACATCCAAGTCCCTCAAGTGTTTTGACTGCAATTCATCTATAACCATTCTCCTTCTCAGCAGAATGGCTAGTGTTGAAGGATGATGGGAACTGCAGTTGAACATCAATAGGAGTCACTTCTCTAAACTATTAAGTTTAATTAAAGGAGTAGCTCACAAATGATTTCTATTTACAATTATGAATACAGGTTCAGCATGCCCTGTCTGCAAAATCCAAAATAGTTCACAGGGGTGACTGAGACAGTGGCATCTTTGCATTCTGATGGTTTAGTGTACACAAACTTTGTTTCATGCATAGAATTATTTCAAATATTTTTTTATAAAATTACATTCGGGTTATGTGCAAAAGCTATACATGAAACATAAATGCCTTTCGTCTTGAGATTCGAGCCCCATCTCTGAGATATATTGGTAAGTATATATGTGCAAATGCAAATATTCCAAAATCTGAAGAATCCAAAATTTACAATGCTTTGGGCCCAGCAAATAAGACACTGGCAGTTGCTAGGTAAACTATCTCATAGTCCTACTCCATTTTTACACACTTCTAAGACCTTTCATTGAGGAAGTGCCATGGATGCAAAATGACTTCCAGATGTCATATGTTGCATTTCGTCCATGAAATGTAGTAGAAGTGTAGAGAAACAAGCAGGAACAGAGATGGGAAGAAGTCGTATTCTGAGCCCCTGACGTGCTTCAAAATGGGAGAAAGTGAGATGGGAGCTGTCAGATTCACCCGTGTCATTTCAATTCAGTAACGTGAAGCTATGGGTGGTCTTCTGGCAAGCATTGATGCTCCAATTCTTGTCCCAAGTCCTTCCATATGAGCCTGGACTTTTTTTTTTTAAATAATCTCACAAGAAGAAATTGTGCAATTGAAAAATATACCCACTGTGCAGGCTCGTAGCCAGGATTTTGATTTTGGGGGGGGGGGGGGCTGAGTCTGAGTGAAAGAGGGTCTACGCTAGCAAACCTTTTGTATTGTTACCCCAATACCCCCATGCATATGGGATATATTGATCATGCTGATCAGCTCATGATATGAATAAACATAACAGTTTAAATAGTGCACCAGTAAGGCCTTTTCGCGAACCACCATGAGAATTTGGGGGGGGGGGGGGCTGAAGCTCCCAAGCCCCCCCCCCTGCCCCCCGGCTACATGCCGGCCACTGTGCAATAAGAACTAGGCTTGTGCATGGATTTGTTATGGATGTTTGCCTTCAGTTGGTTCGATTGGTGTGGGCTATTTTTTACCACCATTTTTTCCTGGCTGCAACAGAACAGTGGCTGTCAAAAACTGGCTGCTTTCAGTTAGACATGGAGTGGGAGGAAGGAAACGTTTGGGGGGGGGGGGTACCACTCTAGCCCTTCCAAATCAAGAGAGAAGTGAGGGTTTTTTAAAGGAAGCCTAGTGTAGGATACCTCCCGCTTGATTCCTCTTCCTTCCCTGGAAAATGGGAAGCCTCCTTAAAATGACTTGGAAAACTGCCTGCTGTAGGGAGAGAGTGTGCATGCCTGCAGTTCCTGCCTCCTCTAGAGCAGAAACAGCTTTAATGAAGCATTAAATGTGGTCTCCTCTATAGGCAGAAGGGAAAGGATCACAGAAAGAGTGGTATCTTAAATTTGGTGCTTTTAATCCAGGTCTTAATGAAAGATATAAGGACAAACACGATGCCTAAATTATGGGAAATGGAGCCTGTGGGCCACCAATGGGCTACATGGAAAACAAATCTTTTGGCTTCCCGGATCGAAAATTGATTTCTGTCATCCTGAATTTGGGAGGCTCCTGATAAATGGATCAGGACCCCAATCGAAATCTGGGACACCAAAATGGATCAGAGTTTACCCAGATTGCACAAGCGTAATAAGATCATGTGAACGTCCTGGTACCCAGTCGCTGTTGTTGTTGTTCATTCGTTCAGTCGTCTCCGACTCTTTGTGACCTCATGGACCAGCCCACGCCAGAGCTCCCTGTCGGCCGTCACCACCCCCAGCTCCTTCAAGGTCAGTCCAGTCACTTCAAGGATGCCATCCATCCATCTTGCCCTTGGTCGGCTTTGGAAATTCCTCCTTTGATGTACTGCAAGGTTTAAGAGTTCCACAAATCTGAAGATTTTTTCTGTTTTTCCAAAAATAATACAGAATTGGCAGGGACTGCACTCCTTCATGTGATGGTTCCAAATGCGAAGCACAATGGTGAGATGGCTGGGAAACATACGTGTCTGAATGGAAATTCTAAAATGAAACGATCTGTTTTGAAATGGAATCCTATGACACGGTGTGATAAAAAGATGATTTGCTTTTCCACAGCTCATTTTGTGAGATCTGAGGTCAGGGTATCCAAATGTTCTGGAGAGGAACTTCCATAATTCAAAGGCTACATTGTTTAGGATCCCTTGGAGTTGAAGTCCTAAACTTTTGAAAATCCAAAGGTTCATAGAATCATAGAATCAAAGAGTTGGAAGAGACCTCATGCGCCATCCAGTCCAACCCCCTGCCAAGAAGCAGGAATATTGCATTCAAATCACCCCTGACAGATGGCCATCCAGCCTCTGTTTAAAAGCTTCCAAAGAAGGAGCCTCCACCACACTCCAGGGCAGAGAGTTCCACTGCTGAACGGCTCTTACAGTCAGGAAGTTCTTCCTCATCTTCAGATGGAATCTCCTCTCTTGTACTTTGAAGCCATTGTTCCGCGTCCTAGTCTCCAGGGAAGCAGAAAACAAGCTTGCTCCCTCCTCCCTGTGGCTTCCTCTCACATATTTATACATGGCTATCATATCCCCTCTCAGCCTTCTCTTCTTCAGGCTAAGCATGCCCAGCTCCTTAAGCCGCTCCTCATAGGGCTTGTTCTCCAGGTTCACCATACCTGAGCCACCATGTAAATCCATGTAAACAGTGCTTAGACAATGGACATACCCAGAATTGCACGATTAAAATACACTAAAAAATAGCTACAGATTATCTCCAACATATCCCTTTAATGCATGCATCTCTATGCCTATAAGATTATATTAAAAATATTTTTGCCTATGTAGTGTGTGCATACCATTGCATCGAAAGTTGGAATCGAGGAGAAAATGAACAGACTGGTAAAATGGAAACTTGAAAGGCATATTGAATGAATAGCATCCGTTGGTCCAGTCCTTGTGGCCCTGTTATGTGGAACCTGGAGAAAATGCCTGTCGCCAGCAACAGACAGCTCTCAAAGCACATCAGTTCCAAAATGGTATTTAGCAGCTATTGGCAATTTTCAACAAATATGTCAGCAGCAATTGCAGGATTATTTTTAAAAAAAGGAAGGAAAGAAAGAAAGAAAACGTTTGAATGCTGAGCAATATCTGATAATTATGAGGAAACAAAAATTATCTAAACCATCCATTGCTTGAAGTAGAAGATATGTATCAAGAGTTTGGCTGATTTGGAGCTAGAAAACCATAGGCACACAGTCATTTGGGCAAGTGATGGATTGGTTTCGTATCCTAATGCAAATTTGTTGAGGGGGTTGAAAATGTCTCATATCAGTTTTCTTGATCTGCCCACGAAGCAAAACGTGACTTTTTCTGCTATACAAAAATATGAGGAAGTCTCTCCTATGGTTTTGAATCCAACAGGCATGTTGAAAACCATTCAGGATTCAATACGTCGAATTCTCTTCTTAGTGTGGGTAAAAATCGGTGTGTGAGTAAGTAGGAGGAACGCCATCTCAATTCAAGGTGAGGCCTTGGGTTAATTTGGAGCAGGAGGTTTTTACATATGTCTTTCCAGACAAAACATCCAGGATAGGAGGCAGTGAGCACAGCACCGTGTGCATGAGGATGTGTGTGAGTGTGCCGGAGAATGCCGCATTCCAAACTCAGCATCCTACAAAGCGTTCCGTTTCTTCCTAATGGGATTGGAACCGCTGCATGGTTTCAATTCAGCATGTTGCACCTGTAAAAACAAACAGACGTCACGTTTGCAACAAGGTAACCCAAGCTTTCTCCGCTACGTGTTAATGGTTCCCCGAGGACAAACTCAAGGAAAACCAAGGAAGGTTCAAAAGTAATGAATCATTTTCCAAACACGGTAACATGGGGGATTAATTGCAGGAAGGATTTGAGAAGTCATGCATCATTTCTTGAAAAGCAAAATATTAAAGCCAGGTTTTGTTTTTCCTAATGAGATGCACTGGTCCGGGCGTTAAGGGGGTTTCCACCTGATTTTGGCATGTGGCATAAAAGGTCCCATTCTATCTTCTTTCTTTCTTGTACAAAATTCTCATATGATCGTTCTGTGCAATGAAACCAACAATGTTCTATGAAGAAATACTACTTATTTTTTTCTGTGCAAAAAAAAAAGCAGTTTCATGCATAGAAAATTATGTGTTCTATGTAAATCCTTGTCCATTTTTTTGTGCAAAGCAAGTCCTGAACTATAAAGATTTCATATCACAGTTCCTCTCATTGTGGTTTCTCAACCCTTGAAAACATGTTTTTCCTGCCATTTCTTAATGTTTGCAGATGTTCTTTCCATCCAACATGTGTGCAAACTTTTGAAACTCCATCTTGCAAAAACTGAAGCTCCTATCAGGAAAAAAATTACAAATACAGAAAGTGGTCAACCCCCCTGTCCAAACAGCTCCACTGGCTGTCGATAAACTTCCAGTCTCAATGAAAGGTGCAGGTTATCACCTATAAAGCCCTACACAGTTCGGGACCTACTTATCTTCGTGACCGCATCTTCCCCTACGAATCACTGTGATCGATAAGATTCTCTGGGGAGGCCCTCCTCTCACTCCCACCCTTGTCACAAGTGCGGTTGGTGGGAACGAAAGAGAGGGCCTTCTTAGTGGTGGCCCCTCAGCTCTGGAACTCTCATCCCAGGGAGATTAGAATGGCACCCACTCTGGCCACCTTCTGAAAAGAACTAAAAAAGGATGTTCCACTGTGCCTTTGACTAGATAGTTCCCCAAATAATTCTGGCCAATTTTGATCCATAATCAGATCTTGCACTTTATCATTGTTACCTTCTAATGACATAGTGCTCTCCTTACATCCCCCTCCAGTTTTTAACCTTATCATCCGTCCTCAGCACATTATCCATCAGCCCTATCCTTGTAAGTGATTTGCACCAGCTGACTGCCCGAGCTCAGAACTGTACATTATTCAGACCATGAAGGTTGTTAGATGTTCGCTATGTATTGTATTATGTGTGGTTTGTTTTTATATTGTGAAATGTTTTTATACATTTTGTTGTTATATTTTAATTATGTTGAACCTGAGGCTTGTCCTCAGGTAAGTCGCCCCGAGTCCCTTCGGGGAGATGGAGACAGGGTACAAAATTAAGTTACTATTATTATTTGAAACACCACAAGATGAGTCCACAGCAGACACTCCGCTGGCTGTTGTATTGGATGACACGTTGGACACTTCCCAGTTATTATTATTATTATTATTATTATTATTATTATTATTATTATTAAATACTTCCATATGCAGGCATATAACACCAGCAGGATTCTAGAAATTGTACTGAACACTTTACTCTAAAAAAGGAATACTACATTACAGAGGGAATACTGCATTGGGGTAAATGCATTGACAATTAAATGAATCTCACATTACATACGGATATAACTGTATCAATTACCAATTAATAATAATAATAATAATAATAATAATAATAATAATAATAATAATAATCTTTATTTATACCCTGCCACCATCTCCCCAGGAGCCCCCAGTGGCACAGTGGGTTAAACCCTTGTGCCAGCAGGACTGGAGACCAACAGGTCAAAGGTTCAAATCCAGGGAGAGCACGGATAAGCTCCCTCTATCAGCTCCAGCTCCTCATGTGAGAACATGAGAGAAGCCTCCCACAAGGATGATAAAACATCAAAATATCCGGGCGTTCCCTGGCCAACGTCCTTGCAGACGGCCAATTCTCTCACACCAGAAGTGACTTGTAGTTTCTCAAGTTGCTCCTGAACTGACCCATCAAATACCATTTCCCCAATGGGGACTCGGGGCGACTAACATGAGGTCGAGCCCAAAAACAGTACAACGAAAGAAGATACAAAACAACATAAACATAACAAAATACATAATGTAACACAATAAAAATAGACAATGCAAAATAACATAATAAAATCAATCACCAAGGGCACATCAAATGTGCAAGATAATGTTAAAATGTTAAAACTCTGAGTGAGATAGGAAATAGAAAAGTGTATTTGTAAATCAGGAGCCTGAGAAGGAGGAGCAGTGGAGTTTGGTCTTCACTAAGGGTAAGTGCATCGTGTGGACAACTGTAAATGGAAAGTAACAAAAATGTTTGCCGAATTTGGATGGCATAATAAAGTCTTATCATGATTTAGGCTCTGGATATTGGCAAAGTAAAGGAGCACAAGCTTTATGCGTTGTTTCCCATTTCCTAAGAATTAAACATTATGCAACTGTATTGAACTCTGTTGTTTAGTTATGTTGAACTTCATTTCTCTCTATATCTCGGTTGGTGCTAAATCATTTCCTCAAATTACATGCACCATCACAGCGTTTGCCAGACTGTCCCTTCCACCCTTAACATCAACTGGTTTTAAGAGAAACTATTTCAGGCCAATTCCAGAAATGAAAACTTTCTATATAACCTAAACAGAAAAGCAGCTTATCTTCAAATGTAAATATTAATCCAGACTGCCACTGGAAAGCCTGTGACCTCTAAAACAAAAAGCCAAGGCAGAAAGTGTGGGCTGACTCAAAAGCTCACTTCAACTGAATGAACTGATAGTCTAGGGAAACTACTCAAATCAGGGTTCAATTCAGATAGCATTCCTTTGGCTTTTCTTAACAAATGTCCTGGGAAACCAGATGCCTATTGCAGGGGTGGAGAAAGAAGTGTTCCTGGTCCACTCAGGACCCCTTAACCCATTTAAAAGCACCACTCCAAGGGCCCATAGTATACCCTCCATAGTTTCACCACTGAATAATGGAGTACATGAGACCAATCAATATCAGAGAGTGGTCCAAATGGCAAAAGTGATGAATGGGGCACACAAAGCTTGGAGGGCCTGCAGCAGTTTGCTTTTGCCTGAACCTCCTGAGCAAAGCAAAGTTCTCCCCTCTTCTTCCCTCTTCCATCTACTGACTTAATAAGGCTATAAAACACTTTTGTGCTTTCAATTCAGTTTGCAGCAATACAAGCGAGCTGAGACACATGAACGTTGGAGAAGGAGAGCGAAAGATTGACATTAGAGTTGAGAAGGAGAGAGAAAGAGTGACTGTCATGTTTGGTTTACTGTTATTTTTTTTAATGTTTTGTGTATATTGTTTATATGCTTATATGTTTTATACTTTAATGTTATGTTGTTTATTTTATTGCAATTTGTATCTCATTGTATTGTAATTTGTTGATCGGGCTTGGCCTCATGTAAGCTGCTCTGAGTCCCTGTTAGGGAGATGTTGGTGAGGTATAAATAAAGTTTATTATTATATTGTATTTTATAAGCAGGTGAAGAAAAAAAAACAGCCTGATTGGGCAATTTGTGTGTGTGTGTCAGGAATGACTTGAGAAACTGCAAGTCGCTAGTGGTGTGAGAGAATTGGCTGTCTGCAAGAATGTTGCCCAGAGACGCCCATATGTTTTGATGTTTTACTATCCTTGTGGGAAGCTTCTTTCATATCCCCACAGAGAGAGCTGCAGCTGACAGAGGGAGCTCACTCATGCTGTCACTGGATTAGAACTCCCAACTTGTTAGTCTTCAGTCCTGCTGGCACAAGGGTTTAACCCATTGTGCCACTGGGGGCATTTGGAGGCTATTTCCTCACTTCTGGTCCCAGCATTGAATTGTGTTGGGGGGACCTAAAAATTGCTATAGGTGTATTCTCTTGAGGAATTTGGTAGGTCCCCCAATGTAACTCTATGATAACATTTGGGTGAAGTATGCCACAGAATCCCCTGAAGGACCTGGTATGATTTTAGAGAGACAATTTTTCCTCTGGTTAAGTGAAACCGCGGACGTGGATTCCCCACTTATGTTCTTCACATACCTACAGAGACATACAGGCACACAAATATATTTCCACGCCTTTCCATTTCATGTGTTTAGTAAGAAGTACAATCCACCAAGACTTATATTCAAGTAGGTAGACCTTAGACCAGGTGTGAGCAAACCCAGGCCTGTGAACTGGACACAGCCCTTTGGGCTCTTCCCTCTGGCCCTCATCTGCCTCAGCCTTGCTCTCAACATAAGGATGCAATGGCCAACCACAATGGCTTGGAAATGGATTATGGATAAGTTAAATGGAGCATTCAATCACAGAATTTGGCTAGGTAACAGCCACCAGGCTGGTAATCGTTTAGTAGACTGTAAGTACATTGCTTTAATGTTTAAATGTTTTTAACTATTATAATTATTGGTAGTTTGTATTTTATTATTTGGCATCGAATTGTTGCCGACTGGAAGCCTCCCCGAGTCCTCCCTAGGGTGTTGAGAAGGGCAGGGCACAAGTGTTTAAATAAAAAAAACCCACCTCATGTTGCCTCCGGGCTGAGAGGGGCAGTATACAACTATAGTAAATAAATAGTACACAAATAAATAAATATTCCCAGGCTGAAGAGGGTTGAGGCAGAGACATACTGCTGCTGAGAAGCGAACTGGAAGAGAAACACGCCACAGGTAAGAGCGCTTGGCAGAGGCATGTGTCTCCTCCTCCTCTGAGCCTGGAGACGTGGTGGGCTACCATATCCCTGGACTGAGAGGAGGACACACCCTCGAGGTGCCAACTGTCCGCTCACATCAAGCGCCCCCTGTGCCAACTGCCCTCAGCTTCTCTCTTCCCCTTCCAGTTCAGCCCTGCCAACCTGCTCCACCCTGGCCTGCCATGTGGCTTCCACCCAAAAATATTTGCGCGTGGCCACCTTAGATTCTAGCCTTACACAGGTATTGGTCCCACTGGGGATGGGGTGGCTACAAGGTAACACAGAGAGTAACATGCAAACCTTAAAGCAAATGTGGATGGAGAAAGCCTTCTATGGACCTCCAAGCCTTTTGAAAAAAGAGGTCTTTGGGGTGGGATGTAGTTCTGTTCTGCGAAGATGTTCACCCCCCCCCCCTCCCCATGTCCCTGCATCTGTCCATCTCCTTCCCTGCTTTCGTTTATGGTTTCTTCAGATGCGTTCTCTCTGCTGGTCAAAAAATGCCTCTGCATTGTGTTCATCTGGCATCACACCTGGTGGCTCTTTGGACCCAGGCCTGTTGTCTCGGTGGGAGGCCACCATTCATTACCTACCCTTTGAACATCTGACGGCACCCTGGAGAGGAAATCGAGGAGCTCATTATTGTCAATGGCATAGGGATTCCGGAGCTTTTTCGTAAATTTATTTATGCCTGGGAAAGAGAGACCAAAAAAAAAAAAAATCACCACACAATGCAATACAATTACTACAAGGTTTTTAAAGAAGACAGAGAAAGAAAAGAAAAGAAAGAAAGCCCATTGCAATCACTGACATACACACAGCCCAGCACTTAAATGCCTTGCTTGCTCAGGCAGGAAGGTGGGTGGTGTTCACAGCAATGGGTTTTACAAGAAAAAATTAGTGTGAAAACACAGATGAGGCGGACACATGTTGGTGTCATGTGGAATCATTCACAAACAGCTCTCTTTGAAAGAAGCAGTGGGCGGTTTATTACAAAGCAACACGGTTTGCCTGCCTCCGCAGTGGAAGCCCCCCTCCTTGGCTTTTAAGTGGTAAGAGGAGCAGGAATGGGTTTTGCGGGGAAGGGAAGGGCGACTTGGAGGCTGACATTTTGGCTTTGGGAATACATATCCAGAGGCACACTATATACCCGACACGTTGCTTTCCGAGGGTCTTCTAAATGTGCAAAGAGACGCCATTTCTAAAGACATTTCTTTTCAAAGAACTTGAAACACGTGTGTTTGGTGCCCGGGTATTTGTGCTTTAGCAAAAAGACTAAAATCGAGGGCAAGATTACACCCACAAGGAATGGCATGGGTTGACAAAGGCACTGCAAGGCAGAGCATCTCTCCAAAAAGGCACCTCAGAGGGATTTGGAAGTCACTTTTGAGTTCAATACATCAAGTTCCCCTCTTTCTATGATTCATTGATTCTTGTACTGTAAGCCACCCTGGGCCCCATGCTGGGGGAATTTGGGGAAAAATAAATAAAATAGAGAAGAAGAGAAATAGAACAAAAAAGGACTGACTTACCCCAGATTAAAACGATGTACCTTAGTGGTATGTAATACAGGGCGATCATTGCTACTGCAAGGACTAAACAAGCCAAGGCAGAGAGGAAAGGAACTGTCCAGTTGAATGTGCTGTGAATCCATGTGGAGAAGACAACAAGAGAGAGCATTTTAGTCTCCATAGAACTCACCAACACGTTCCATCAGAGTCCCTGTTTGCAAAATAATTTCCAATCATGTTCTACAAAATATAAGTTAAGCTTTGTCAATAGCATTCACATCACTGAGATGGTGAGCTTACTCTGGATTTCAGACTGAAGGGCGAGACCTTTTTACCACATTGTTACTATTTACTTGGTTTATTTTTTTTTTACTTTCCATTGCACTTTTTAAACTTGTCTAATGTGGGATTGTTAGCCGCCTTGAGTGTTCATGGGGAGTAAAACAAGGTATAAATAATGATAATAATAATAATAATAATAATAATAATAATAATAATAAATAATAGGCATAACACCATTGCTCAGATGATTCATTGGAACCTGTGTTACAAATACCATCTGCCTGCGACAAAGAACTGGTGGGATCACAAGCCAGAAAGAGTTACAGAAAATGAACACGTCAAACTCCTCTGGGACTTCCGAATAGACAGATAGACAGAGTTTTGGAACACAATACTCCTGACCTCACGATCATGTTAAAAAACAAAGTATGGACTGTCAATGTTGCAATTGCAGGTGACAGCAGGATTGAAGAGAAACAATTGGAAAAACTAACATGATATGAGATCAAACTGCAAAGTCTCTGGCACAAGCCAGTCAAGGTGGTCCCAGTGGTGATTGGCACACTGAGTGCAGTGCCTAAAGACCTTGGCCTGCACTTAAACACAATCAACGCTAACAAAATTACCATCTGCCAGCTGCAAAAGGCTGCCATACTGGGATCTACATGCATTATTCGCCAATACATCACACAGTCCTAGACACTTGGGAAGTGTCCGAAGTATGATCTAATACAACAGTCAGCAGAGTGATCTTGTTTGCTGTGAACTCATCTTGTTGTGTTTCAAATTATTATTATTATTATTATTATTATTATTATTATTATTATTATTATTATTGTGTGTGTGTGTCAGGAGCGACTTGAGAAACTGCAAGTAGCTTCTGGTTTGAGATAATTGGCCATCTGCAAGGACATTGCCCATGGGACACCCAGGTGTTTTAGCATCCTGCGGGAGGCTTCTCTCATGTTCCCGCAGGGTAAGCTGGAGCTGACAGATGGAAGCTCACTCCGTCTCACAGATTCGAACCACCAACCTTCAGGTCAGCAGTTCAGCCAGCACAAGGGTTTAACTCATTGTGCCACCATGCCTCCTTCTAATGATGATAATAATAACGTTAGACCGGGTTTTCAGAATAGATCTAGCACACTGTATAGCCCCCAAATACCAACTGCAAGTACCAACCTCTTTCTTTGCTTTCCATTAGTATATTAAATATATATTATTAGTTCAATTGTTTTTTAAAAGTGCAGGCTAAACCCATGTTTGTACCATTGAATCAAGACACCAACCATGCATCCAAATGTGCATGCAATGTGCATGCACATCCATGGGCAATGTTCCGGTATGCATTCAGGCATGATGCAATACTATAGCTTGAATTAAATATGGATATTCTGCCATTGGGTAAATATGCCCCAATGTTTTATAGGTCTTGGCCTATAAAACCCTATACAACTCCGGCCCAGCTTACTTATCCAAACGTATCTCTCTCTACGTTCCACCTCGTAATTTAAGATCTACTGGGGAGGCCCTGCTTTCGGTCCCACCGGCGTCGCAAATTATCTCAAACCTGATGGTGTGGGCCATCCCAAAGGATTGTAAGAGCAGTCTAAAGACATCTGCAGAAGCACATTGGCCCACTCCTTATGTAAACGATGCCAAGAGAGGGACATAACTGAGGCCCATCCTCTAGAAAAGCAGTATGGTGAAGTGTTTGAATGTCAGGATGGGATGCTGGGAGACCAAACTTGAATCTGCACTCAGCCATGGAAATCCATTTGGTGTCTCTGGCCATGTCTCACAGGGTGGTAATGCTCTCATTCACCCATTCTTCCCAAACGGATCCCACAATAGGTTTGTCTAAGAGTCACCTTAAGTTGGAAATGGTTTTAAAGCACATAACCAGCAGTGACAATCTCTGAATCCATTTGGATGTTGTGGACCCTGATGTTCACACAAAACTCAGCCAACAAGGTTAATGTTCAAGAGTTTTGCAGAGCGGAACGCTTCCTCGCCTATAAAAATGATCTCTCCTACTAGTAAATAAAGACAACAGTTTGGCTGTGTGAACTAGACACAACCCTTTGTGGCCTAATCCAACCTTCTGCCCGTTGAGGGCACTGGATGTCACCAGAAGGTTGCCAGGCATGTCTTCTGGATGTCCTTTGAGCCAGATGATGGTGAAAAAAAGAGTATCATTTGGGTTGTGAGGAACACTTTGTCTCGACCTACAAGGTTCCGGGGCTGAAGGGGAATGTCCCAGTTTCAATGAAGACCTTACAAAGTTGAAACTAAAGGAACAGATGGGCCCTGGCCCAGAAATACATGGAAAGTATTTTTAAATCCATCAACCCCAACTGACTCGAGCTATGAAAGTCTCTTTGATAGTACGGGTTACACAGATGGAAGAGTTTATGTAAACCCTTGGGACACTTGTTAAAACCACGCTGAGGGACTCCCAGCCCACCCTGGTCCACAGCAACATTGCTATTGAGTTACAATGAGATTCCTGGAAGATTAGGCAGGACAACCGTATTAATGCCCCTCTTGCGCTCTTAGGGATCATTGTCATCCAAATGAATACGAAACGAATTAAGAGCCTCCCAGCATTTCCATCCAGCTGCACACAGAACAGTGCTCCGTTCACAAAGTGGAAGCTTTCGCTGGGCCATTTCCTACACAGCTGGGACAGATGTTGCGGAATCACAACACATGGATTTGTTGTATTTTTAGACCCCCACATGGCTGCTCTTTGAAAGAGCGGAACTGTTGACAAGACTCTATGCGTCTGTGTATGTGGGGGTGTGTGCATGCACAGATGTTTGTAAAAGGAGGGTCACACAGCTCCAATCGTGTAAGAAAGAAAGAAGATTATTCTTTCCTCTCTTCTTTCTCTGCCAGAGAATGGATGCGGAAACTGCCTGAAATTTCACCAATGAATCAAAACAGGTCTGGATTTGAAAATGGATGAAATGCATGACCAATTTTCAAGGATAAAAACTAATAATAATAATAATAATAATAATAATAATAATAATCTTTACTTATAAACTGCCACCATCTCCCCAACGGGGACTTGGGGCAGCTTACATGAGGCCAAGCCCAATCAACAAATTACAGCAAAATAAAACCAAAAACACATGCAACAAACAACAACATCATAATTACATAAAACAAGGGTCTGGAGAACAAGCCCTATGGGGAGTGGCTTAAGGAGCTGGGCATGTTTAGCCTGAAGAAGGCTGAGAGGGGATATGATAGCCATGTATAAATATGTGAGAGGAAGCCACAGGGAGGAGGGAGCAAGCTTGTTTTCTGCTTCCCTGGAGACTAGGACGCGGAACAATGGCTTCAAACTACAAGAGAGGAGATTCCATCTGAACACGAGGAAGAACTTCCTGACTGTGAGAGCCGTTCAGCAGTGGAACTCTCTGCCCCGGAGTGTGGTGGAGGCTCCTTCTTTGGAAGCTTTTAAACAGAGGCTGGATGGCCATCTGTCAGGGGTGATTTGAATGCAGTATTCCTGCTTCTTGGCAGGGGGTTGGACTGGATGGCCCATGAGGTCTCTTCCAACTCTTTGATTCTATGATTCTATGATTCTATGATTCTATAAGAATACATTAACAATATAAGATTACAATAAACACAGTTACAGTGACAATGGGTGGCGACATGTGCGAGAAAATGATTAAAAACTGATTAAAAAAACAGATGAGATAAAAGGAGAAGCACGTTAACTCCTCTGTACAGCAACCATCAATATACTCATAGTTATTTCTGAGTTCGTTAATATATTTCCAATGCTGGAATTTGATGGGAAATTTGCATCTTCATAAGTGAACTTATTTGTACAGGAAATACATTAGAGCAGTTCTATAATGTCCAAATTCACCTAGCACAGTGTTTCTCAACCTTCCTAATGCTGTGACCTCTTAATGCAGAAATCAATAAGATATAAAGGTGATTTTTCTTTCTCTCGTCTCTCTCTTTTTTTAAAAAAAACCACACACACACAACTGTGACCATCATTCCTGCTTCTTGCAAGGAATAATATCAGTGTTTTCTTAGATCAGTGTTTTGCAACCTTCCTAATGTCTCAACCCCTTAATAGAGTTCCTCATGTTGTGGTGACCACCAACCATAAAATTATTTTCGTTGTTACTTCATAACTCTAACTTTGCTACTGTTATGAATCGAAATGTAAATATAGAATCACAGAATCATAGAGTAGGAAGAGACCTCATGCCATCCAGTCCAACCCCCTGCCAAGAAAACCCAAAAGAAAGTGTATTAAAAGGTGAGGGTGGCTACAAAACACATACCCACAATGTGTACTTTGTTGTGGAATGGCATGGAAAAGGCACAATTAAAAAGTTCGAGTATATAGAATCATAGAATCATATTGTTGGAAGAAACCTCATGGGCCATCCAGTCCAACCCCATACCAAGAAGCAGGAAAATTGCATTCAAAGCATCCCCAAGAGATGGCCACCCAGCCTCTCTTTAAAAGCCTCCAAAGAAGGAGCCTCCACCACACTCCAAGGCAAAGAGTTCCACTGCTGAACGGCTCTCACAGTCAGAAAGTTCTCCTTTCTTGTAGTTTGAAGCCATTGTTCCGCATTCTAGTCTCCAGAGCAGCAGCAAACAAGCTTGCTCCCTCCTCCCTATGACTTCCTCTCACATATTTACACATAGCTATCATGTCTCCTCTCAGCCTTCTCTTCTTCAGGCTAAACATGCCCAGCTCTTCAAGCCACTCCTCATAGGACTTGTTCTCCAGATCCTTGATCATTTTAGTCACCCTCCTCTGGACACATTCCAACTTGTCAACATCTCTCTTCAATTGTGGTGCCCAGAATTGGACACAGTATTCCAGATGTGGTCTAATCAAGGCAGAATAGAGGGGTAGCATGACTTCCCTGGATCTGGACACTATACCCCTATTTATGTAGGTCACAATCCCATTGGCTTTTTTTTGCCACCGCATCATATTGTTGACTCATATTTAACTTGTTGTCCACAAAGACTCCAAGATCTCTGTTATGCTGGATCGATTTTTATTGACTGGACCAAATTTAGCACAAATACCCAATACACCCAAATTTGAATATTGGTGGGATTGGGGGGGGGGGGGTGTAATTTTGTCATTTGGGAATTTTACTTGCTGGAATTTATAGTTCACCTACAATCAAAGAGTGGTCTGTACTCTACCAATGATGGAATTGAACCAAACTTGACACACTGAACTCTCACGACCAACAGAAAATACTGGAAGTGTTTGGTGGGCATTGACCTTGAGTTTTGGAGTTGTAGTTCACCTAGATCCAGAGAGCACTGTGGACTCAAACAATGGTCGATCTGGACCAAACTTGGCATGAATACTCAATATGCCCAAATGTGAAGTTTGGGGAAAATTGACCTTGACATTTGGGAGTTGTAGTTGCTGAGATTTATAGTTCATCTACAATCAAAGAGCATTCTGAACCCCAATAATGATAGAATTGGGACAAACATCCCACACAGAACCCCCATGCCTTGAAGGGACTCATTGGTGCGACCCTCCCTCCAGGCTAGTGTGCTCTCCCTTGCCCGCACATGTGCACTACACTGCCATGTGCCCAGCATGCCTGCTCTCCCCTCCCCATTTGAAGTCTCAGAAACAGTACTCTCCTTGGCTGAGAGGCCAGTTGCACAGTGGAGGAGGGATTTTGGTAGGAGAATTCGCTATCTGTTTCTAAAAAGGAATAGAAGGACAGGTGGAGAGATCTTTAGCCTTCTCTACCACACAGAACCCCAATGCCTTGAAAGGACTCGGTGCGAAACTCACTCCAGGCTCGCATGTTCTCCCTTGCTCCCCACTGTGCAGCCAGTCTCTCGGCCAAGAGGAGGGCTGTTACTAAGACCATCAGAAATATATGTTTTCTGATGATCTTTGGTGACCCCTCTGAAACCACCTCATGAGCCCCCCCCCCAGAGGTGCCGTCCCCCAAGTTGAAAAACACTGACCTAGCATCTGCTGTGATACCTCCACAGCACAATAGTGCAATGACTGATCCACCATGACCCAATGTACAATGATGTACAAAATGTGTGCATATGCACAAAAACATGTGCATTAGAAAATGGGTGCAAAAATATGCAAAGATCATAGAAACACATACGAAAAAGCCATACAAATTTCAGCCAGGGACCAAAACCCAAAACAACCAAGCTGAATTCAAGGTACACAGTGAGTTTGCATTTGTTGAACTCAGCAAGGAGATAAGAAGAGGAAAGGGTGAGATCATGCCTTTCCCAGTAGGCTTAGGCAAAAGCAAACGTCTATAGTTCCATCAACCCAGCACAATTTTCACTTACTTTTTTATCCTTTCCGCAAAAGATGCAAGTTCCTCCAAAATAGTTTGAACGGTTATAACAATGTCCTGAACCATGTGGATTCTTTCTATTAAGCCCTTTTTTTCAGATTCCTAGAAAAAGCAAGAAAAAAGTGAG
Organism: Anolis sagrei ordinatus; assembly: GCF_025583915.1. Classification (NCBI taxonomy): domain Eukaryota; kingdom Metazoa; phylum Chordata; class Lepidosauria; order Squamata; family Anolidae; genus Anolis; species Anolis sagrei. The sequence continues at coordinate 21,517,077 of NW_026844367.1, read as the reverse complement.
GACCAGGAAAGAAAAACAAAAACCTTTGAGACTTTATAAAATTATTGCAGATAATGAAGGTTGTAGAAGTGATTATTTTACAACAGCATTCTCACAGGTCAGATTCTTTTGTCTGGAGTCTGAAATCCTGTGAATTTTCAGCATTTTAATAGGAAATTTTATATTTATTTATAGTATTTATTTATATCTACCGATGAATTAATTCTGTTTCAATTAATTAGTTTTTTTTCGCAGTACAGGATTCAAGGTGCCTCACATTCATTCAAAACCACAGTATAACTTTTGCATATATATATATCATATAAAAACCCCGAATAATAGAAAAGTTAGGCTACTAACTGGAGGCTAGCTACAGGGAGCATACGATGCCCCTACTAAAGCAGCTCCATTGGCTGCCGATAAGTTTCCGGTCCCAGTTCAAAGTGCAGGTTATTATTTATTTATTTATTTACAGTATTTATATTCTGCCCTTCTCACTCCACAGTGGACTCAGGGTGGATTACAATGTACATATACATGGCAAACATTCAATGCCGTAGACACACAACATATATAGACAGACACACAGAGTCAATTTAACATTCCAGCTTTTTCATGAGGGTATTCTGGCCACTAGGGGAGCTGTTGCTTCACTGTCCATTTGTGACACTGATGAAGTACTTCCTCGTTCTTTGCAGGCTTGCTAAAGATTTTTATGGGATCGTAAATTAGTCTCCCTGCATAAGCGGTGCCTAAATTTCCTACTTGACAGATGCACCTGTCTTTCTGGCTGCAAAGGTCGACAGCAAGCTACACAAATTGGTCAGAAGCTCACTCCGACCTGGGCTAGCTTTGAACTCATGTCCTTTTGGTCAGTAGTGATCTTAATGCAGCTGACTCCCAGCCAGCTGCACAACAGTCCCAGTCCCAAAGGCCCTGTCTATTACCTACAAATAGATGTCACAAAGGTAGGGTCTACTTGCCAAATGCCTGCTTCTACAGCCAGGATTTAAGTTTTTTTGTGACAGATCAGGAAGGAGGAAGCTGATCTGATGTCACTGGGGAGGGAGTTCCACAGCCGAGGGGTCACCACAGAGAAGACCCTGTCTCTCGTCCCCACCAGTCTTGCCTGAGGAGGCAAGACCAAGAGCAGGGCCTCCCCTTAATGCTCTAAGTTTCTCATGGAGGGAGATACATTCGGACAGGTAAGCTAGGTCAGAGCCATTTATGGTTTTATAGGCTAAAGTCAGCACTAAGTTGTGCTTGGTAGCGGACTGGAAGCCAGTGCAGCTGACACAACCGGGGAGTTGTATGTACCCTGTACGTCACTCTGGTGAGCAACCTGGCTGCTGCCTGTTGGATTACTTCAAGCTTCCAAACAGTCTCCAAAGGCAACCTACATGGAGGTGTTGCCGTAGTCTATTTGGGATGTAACGAGAGCATGGACTATTGTGGCTAAGTCTGACTTCCAAAGGTATATTCTGGGCGCAAGTGGTTGTTTTTGTTTGTTTTGGTTTTTTTTGTTGTGTCAGGAGCGACTTGAGAAACTGCAAGTCGCTTCTGGTGTGAGAGAATTGGCCATCTGCAAGGATATTGCCCAGGGGATGCCCAGATGAATTGATGTTTTTATCATCCTTATAGGAGGTTTCTCTCATGTCCCTGCATGAGGAGCTGGAGCTGATAGAGGAAGCTCATCCGCCTCTTCCCGGATTCAAACCTGCGACCTGTTGGTTTTCAGTCCTGCTGGCACAGGGGTTTAACCCACTGCGCCACCAGGGGCTCCATGGCGCAAGTGGCGCACAAGTTTTAATTCTGTGAAAGCTCCCCTGGCCACTGCCGAAGCCCGGGTTCCAGGCTCAAACTTGAACTTTTTTCGATGAGGGGCTTCAACATAATAAGATGCATTTTTTTTTTTACGGTGAACAGAAAAAAATGCAAATTTTTTTTTTACATCCCTATCCTCCCCCCCTCCCATTTGTTTTTATCATATACAAATTTTGAAAAGTGTGCCTGCCTCCCAGGGCAAGCACACAAAGTCTCTTTCATATTTGAAGTTGGTAGGGAATAAAATCTCCCAAGGTTTCCAAGGGAGGCTTCTTTCAGGCAGAGCAGATGCTTGAGTTAAAGTCCGTTAAGTCATCTCACTGTGCGGTGTGTCCACTGTCTCTAACTTCTAACCAATTCTTTGTGGCAATGGAATTTCAAACAAAAATGCAACCAGCCCAGATCTTCCAGGACAAGCCTGTTCTTGCAACCTGGAGCTGTGAAGAATATCATCTAGCATCCGGGAAGACGTCCTGCTGCTTTGTTTACACATCTCAGATTGTGCTATAAGAATGTGGTGATAACATGATTTAGCAAACACAAGATTACGTCTTTTGTTTCAAGCAAGCTGGGCCTCCTTGGATGGAGAGAAGGAGTGAAAAGAAAGAAAGAATAAGAGGGCAAAGGAGTCCATTGAAAGATACGCTGGATATGAATCTCACCAGTAGGAATGGATGGCATAGGAGCCTGGTCAATAGGATGGTTGAAGCAAATAAAGTAAAATGAAGAGAATGATGCAAAATAACAGCTACAAGCACTTTTTCATATATCGGAAGGAAATATAATCTATGTACATAATAAAGTCAAAGTATCTAAGTATCTATCTCTGTATGTATCTATGCATTTTCCAGGATGGCTCCCATATACAGAGAGCTATATCAGGATCAGTGACAATGGATCCAGACCAAATTTGACACAAATGTTCATCGTGATTAACTGAAAATATTGGTGTGGTTATGGAATGAATGATTCAGGATGATGGACATTATAGTCCACCCACATCAAGAAAGCAGCACGAACCCCAGTGACGATGGATCTGGACCAAGCTTGACACACATTCCCATCATAACCAACTATAAATACTTTCAGAATTGGCAAGGGGGGGGGGTTGACATAGGATGATGGGAGTTGATGTGCACCCACATCCTTATGCATGTTATAATGAGACCATTTATCAAAAATAAAAAAAACAAATAATACCTATTTCTAATAAATGGCATTACAAAACACCTAAGCTAGAAATCCCAGGTGCCACAGCCAGTAATATAAAAATAAACCATTGTAGTGAAATCTACCTTTTAGGCGAACAGGCCAAAGCCTGTATATCAGTAGCTTTCATCTTGAAAGGCAGGCAGAAGCAGGAGGAGGAGTCAAGCCGACTCCTGATTGGGTATAGCAATTAGGGGAGGAGTCGGTTGAGAGAGGGAAAAAGGCTGTCAGCTTTTGACAGAGGAGAGAGAAGTGTCTTGATATCAGACACAGAGGGATAGGATTTTAAGAGAGGAAGCTAAAATAGGGTTCTGACAGGAAAGAAAGCTAGAAAGTGAGCCTTAAGGTTAGGGAATAAGGTTGAGACAAAGGCTAGGGTTTTACTGTGTTAAGAGGACCAGTAAAAGAGAGTTTTGTCTTATTAAACTTAAGAGAAGTTTAAGATATCTTATCGCCCTGTGTGTGAGACAGACAGGAGTCTGTTTTCTAAGAGATACTGTTTCTAAGGATAGAACAGTGTGTTTAAGGAAACTCACAGTTTTAAAAGCTTCATGGTCAGTAGAACTAAATGTTTAATCCAACTAAGTTTCTGCAACTGAATTACGCTTCTGTACCGCTCATTCTATGAGTAGATGTTTGTTTAAAGCTCAATAAACTTTTTCTAGTTCACTTTTAGCTGGTGTAAGCCTCAGTCTGTCAAGCACTTTTAAAGTCCAGTCAGCCAGTTAAAGGAGTAATAGAAGATACCCAGGGCAAACACACTTTTACCTACAACACATTCACACCTTTGGTTCCTCAGACCAATAAAGCTGAGGTGGTGGCGGCTAATGCTACCAATAACATCGGTCATTGATATATTCAACTTATGGTCAGCCTTAATTTTGTTATACTGGTGGCAGCGGTGGGATTCTTTATTTCCCCCTGCCCCAGGTATCTCTAATTTTATTACACTCATATATTCAGCCCACTCTAGAGAAAACATGGTTGTGTTCTTTAAATACCTCAAGGGCTGCCACAGACAAGACGAGGCAGGTTTGTTCTCTGTTGTCCCAGAGATTTATTTATTTATCTATTTATTTATCGTGTCAGTGCAACCAGTCGATTATATTACATTTCTAACAGAACAAAGCAAAAAAAAAACCAGACGAAATACAAAATTTGTGAGATTGGTACTTGATTAAATGTCCTTTGACCAGTATCTGGCCACTTGGAGTGCTTCCGGTGTTGCTGCAAGAAGGTCCTCCATTGTGCATGTGGCAGGGCTCAGGTTGCATTGCAGCAGGTGGTCAGTGGTTTGTTCTTCTCCACACTCGCATGTCGAGGATTCCACTTTGTAGCCCCACTTTGTAGTCCCAGAGATTAAGGACAGATTTAAGTGTTTGAAGTTACAGGAAGATAGAATCATAGAATCAAAGAGTTGGAAGAGACCTCATGGGCCATCCAGTCCAACCCCCTGCCAAGAAGCAGGAATATTGCATTCAAATCACCCCTGACAGATGGCCATCCAGCCTCTGTAGATAGATGAATATTAGAAGGAAAGCCTTGACAGAGCCATTCAGCAATGAACAAAGATGGTGGGGTCTTCTCTAGACATCTTCAAAAAGAGGTTGGATCTGTTATCTGCTGGGATGTTCTGACTGATGATTCTGCATTGAACAAGGGTTTTGATTTGATGTTCCATAAAGGGAACCAATTCAAAGGTTCTCTGGTTCTCTTGGGAGATAGAATCATAGAGATGGAAGAGACCTCATGGGCCATTGAGTCCAACCCCATACCAAGAAGCAGGAAAATTGCATTCAAAGCACCCCCAACAGATGGCCATCCAGCCTCTGTTTAAACGCTTTCAAAGAATGAGCCTCCACCATGCCCCAGGGCAGAGATTTCCACTGCTGAACGGCTCTCACAGTCAGGAAGTTCTTCCTCATGTTCAAATGGAATCTCCTTTCTTGTAGTTTGAAGCCATTGTTCCATTGCATCCTAGTGTGCAGGGCAGCAGAAAACAAGCTTGCTCCCTCCTCCTTATGACTTCCTCTCAGGTATTTATACATGGCTGTCATGTCTCCTCTCAGCCTTCTCTTCTTCAGGCTAAACATGCCCAGCTTTTGAAGCTGCTCCTCATAGGGCTTGTTCTCCAGACCTTTGATCATTTTAGTTGCCCTCCTCTGGATACATTCCAGCTGTCAATATCTCTCTTCAATTGTGGTGCCCAGAATTGGACACACTATTCCAGGTGTGGTATAACTAAGACAGAATAGAGGGGTAGCATGATTCCCTGGATCTAGACACTAGACTCCTATTGATGCAGGCCAAAATCCCATTGGCTTTTTTTGCCACCGCATCACATTGTTGGCTCATGTTTAACCTGTTGTCCATGAGCACACCAAGATCTTTTTGCTCTCGAGCCAGGCGTCCCCCATTCTGTATCTTTGCACTTCATTTTTTTCTGCCTAAGTGGAGTATCTGTTGTCACTGATGAACTTCATTTTGTTAGTTTTGGCCCATCTCTCTAATCTGTTAAAATCATTTTGAATTTTGCTCCTGTCTTCTGGAATATTGGCTATCCCTCCCAATTTGATGTCATCAGCAAACTTGATGACTATGCCTTCTAATCCTTCCACAGACTTTAGAAAGATTCTTTTTACAGGCCTGAATCTGTTCAGAAATAGAAACTGGGTAGATCTCTAGTTGATTTTGGATTGCATCTCCTAGGAGTCTTAGTCAGCAAGGCCAAAACAGCATATGGAAATCTGCTATCCTTGCTGGAGTAGTTGCAGTGAATTCGTAAGATTTATGTGAGTTGATTCCTCATACAAAAATAGATTCCAGGTAGGATGGAGAGTGTCCACGCTGGCTGTGAAAGTTATAATTAAAAGAGGTAACTTTTCCAAGTTCTGTCAAGCTTTCCATAGGCTTTTATTTTGCCTTGAAAGATTGGCACAAATGTACAGCTTTCCATCTGACCCAAGTTTAATCTAATGGACTTTCCTGCCCAGTTCCACCTTAGAGAAACAGGCACCTTGTGCAGCTATATTTGAATCTCACTGAAGGATGAATTATCACCTGGACTCCATCACAGCCAGACTTCTTTCATCATTATTTCGTTGTGGCTTTTGGTGACCTCCCTCTCTTAAGCCAAAATATAATTCGCTCACTGAAGGAATATGTGCACATGGACAAAAGCCATGGCTAAAATTCTGCTTTTCTGAAGTCTTTGTTGAAAATTAATAAGAAAGTTCCCTGCCTGCCTCTGACAAGGTTGTCCCCTCCCCAGTCTTCGCTCTCATTCTGCACAAAGAAGAAAAAAATCCTGTTTCTTCACAGTCCATTTCATACTTCAACTGTTTCACCACTGACTGCAGCTCTCTGGGTAGAATAAAAGTAGCTCTCAGCCTCTGGGAAAGAATTAAAACCATCAAAACAAATTTACAACTGAGAATTAATTACATGACCAGTGTGCTACTTAAAATCTTCTCATATTCCGAGTTAAGAAAGGACTCGTTTCTCCATTAATTGCTTAAACGGAACTACAAAAGAGGTTATTGGGGAAGATTAAACATGGCAGGAGAAAGAAAGCACTTTTTATTCCAAAAAGGAAAAAAAGAAAGTTGAACAGAGTCAGAATTTAAAGCTTTTGGTGTCTAAGGACTTTATTGCATGAAGCCGCTATTGCATGTGAATTGATTGATCACCAAGAGTGGCTATGGGTTTATAAGGTTATGTGAAAATAGAAGTGCAGAGCCATGGTTTGGCGAATTGGCACAGTTGTGAAAATACAAGAGACATATGATAGTGAGGTATTGACATCCTCACTATCACATGTTTTGCATTTGCACAACTGTGCCAATTCACTGAACCATGGCTCTACACTTCCACTTCCACATAACCTTGTAACCCCATTCTCCTTCGCTTCCACTGCTCCATATTTTAAACATATTTTAAAACAATCATAAGGGACTTTCCCACCCAAGCACAGCTGGGGAGAGAGCAATTTGCCTCCTCCCCCGGAGAAGACAATGGATGGTTCCTTTTGGAACCATCTGGAAAGACCAGCCCTATTCCTTCAGTCTGTTAGGGAATGTCACCCACCATGCCCGCCCATTGACAGTATAATTATTGGTTGCCTTCTGGGACCGGGTAGGAATTTTTCCCCTACTATGTTCTATGACGGTTTTTCGCCTACCCTATATTGCATTAGGGGCTAGCTGGGCTATGCTGATATACACTAGAATCATAGAATCCTAGAGTTGGAAGAGACCTCGTGGGCCATCCAGTCCAACCCCATTCTGCCAACAAGCAGGAAAATTGCATTCAAAGCACTCCCGACAGATGGCCATCCAGCCTCTGCTTAAAAGCCTCCAAAGAAGGAGCCTCTACCACACTCTGGGGTAGAGAGTTCCACTGGTGAACAGCTCTCACAGTCAAGAAGTTCTTCCTAACGTTTAGATGGAATCTCCTTTCTTGTTTGAAGCCATTGTTCCGTGTCCTAGTCTCCAGGGCAGCAGAAAACAAGTTCGCTCCCTCCTGCCTATGACATCCTTTCACATATTTATACATCACTATCATGTCTCCTCTCAGCCCTCTCTTCTTCAGGCTAAACATGCCCAGCTCTTTAAGCCACTCCTCATAGGGCTTATTCTCCAGACCCAGATCATTTTAGTCACCTTCCTCTGGACACATTCCAGCTTGTCAATATCTCTCTTGAATTGTGGTGCCCAGAACTGGACACAATATTCCAGTTGTGGTCTAACTAAGGCAGAATAGAGGGGTAGCACGACTTCCATGGATCTAGACACTATACTCCTATTGATGCAGGCCAAAATCCCATTGGCTCTTTTTGCCGTCGCATCACATTGTTGGCTCATGTTTAATTTGTTCTCCACAAGGACCCCAAGATCTTTTTCACACATACTGCTCTCGAGCCACACGTCCCCCATTCTGTATTTTTGCATTTCATTTTTTTCAGCCTAAGTGGAGTATCATGCATTTGTCACTGTTAAACTTCATTTTGTTAGTTTTGGCCCACTGGTGTAGATTATATTTTTCCCTCCCTCCCTTTCCCTCCCTCTCCCTCTCTTTCCCTCCCTCTCCCTCTCTCCTCAACCACAGTATATTTCTACTGATCTTGCAGATCCAATCACTGGTAAAGTCTTTGTTTTTTTTTCTTTGATGTGATTGTTGGCTCCTCCATTTTTCACCCAGTTGAACTAGACTTTCCATCTATTTGAAATGACCTTTTGTTTGTCCATTCTTATTGCTTGCTTAGTCATAATTCCATTAATGTCTAACAGCACTTGATCATAAATATAATCATTCTAATTGCTTAACATCCATTTCGATTTGTCTTTCCATCCTCTAGTGATCACTGCATGTGCTGTTCTTATTATTACTTTAAATAATGCCCAGCAATTGATTTCTATACTTGGGTGTGCCAACACTCCCCGTAGTTGCAAATCATTATTAATTTGAATTTTTATCTGCAATATCTCCTGAATTTTTCCTTGTATCATTTGCCAGATTTTTTTTTATTTCAGAGCACTCCCACCACTTATGTGAATAAGTACCTTTTTCTTTATTACAATGCCAACACTTCAAATTCTTCCCTTTTACCATATAAGTCAGTTGTTCAGGAGTTCTATGCCATCTTAATACCATCTTTTTTTCTAATTCGTTATATTTTTCTTTTTTATTTTATTCATGTTCCTAATTATTTCCTCTATTTCTTATGTTCTTAATGATTAAACTCCATTCCATTTGTTACATATTGCTCTAACCATAAACTTCTGATCTTCTACCATTAAATTATATATTTTGCCACTGTTCCTTTACTTGTTTTTTCTCTTGCATTTAGCAATTTATCTACCTTTAATTCTTCAATATGTTGTGCATCCTCTTTCTTTACTGTTTCCCAAATCCCACTTAATTTTAACCAATTTTCTTTTTTCTCCTTTTCCTAAAACTCTGGCCAATTAATTATCTCTCCATCTTGTTTCCACATATCTTTTACCCTCTTTAATCCCTTTTCTTCTAAGTTATTTGCCAACCTTTCGGGGAGTCCCAAGCTCTTAATTGGAGTCTCCAACATTAGTACCAAAAAGTGTTATGAATCAGTTTTTGGTCAACTTTAGATTCGGTTTGGTTATTTGGGGTGCTGATTCAGAAATTGCATTGGATAGACCACATCAGCTGTAGTTTCTGACACAGAACATATGTCATCCAGTAGTTGCCATCTGCTCACCCATAGAAAACTATATTTAATAATCTAGAGCTGATGTGGTAGTAGTAATCTTTTGTGGGTAGTCAGCCTCTCCTCCCCTGACATCCCTGTTGCCTTGGCACTATAAGAGGCTTTTGTGAAACCAGTCGCTCTCGTTGCCACATGGTTTTGAGGCAACAGTGTAATAATAGTGAGGCCGTGGACCATATTTTCATTCTTGCAAACCACTGGTGGTTCATGGTCCACAGGTTGGGAACCACTGAAGTAGATGAAGGTCCATGCTGGTTTGCCTCTTTTGTGCTATAAAGTTCTAAGAAAGTATGTATGCATTGAGTCAATGTTTTCAATGGATTCAGATGCCTTGCCAGTTTAGTCCAAGTTACATATTTAGTGGCTTCTAATACCGATATGGGGTCCAACCATAAAAAAGGGGTAAATCCAGCAGTAGATGATGGTTTCCATGTTGGTGCACACAGTGGATCTTCACAAGGTTTTACCTTGAACTTTAAACGAGATTGTGAGCTCTTTCTAGAATGAGTGCAACAACATGAACAGTCCCCCAGCCTTGCTCTACTTCGGTTCTAGTTATATGGGAACCTACAATTGGTCAGACAGATGCAGGGTTTTCAGAGATTCTTTGGAAGCAAGGTTCAACAGCTACATACTTTGGGGATTTCTCTAGTGGTTGAAGAATCAACAGGAAGGAGGCATTTTCACAGCTTTGTCTATGCTGTGATCGGTGTTTCAAATGAAAGCTGAGAAAGAAAGCCAATATTCTCCTGGAGACGCTCTTTTAAAAAATTGCAAGTTTTCTTTTCCTCGGCATGAATGGGTGTCAGGACACATTAAGACACCTTGTTGAAGAAACTGTCAGTGGCTGTTCACTGTGAGAGCAAAAAGATCAGCACACCTTGCTCATTTTCATTGTTTTTTATTGAGTTTTCTGCATAAGTGTTGCATTTTGTACAATATTTGATTGCTCGAAAATCCTTGCTCCTCCCTGTGTTAAGAAATGGCCACCAAGGCTGGAGCCATTGTGCTCTCTCCTGAGATGGAGGTGAGACATTACAGGTAACCTGAAAACCTGGCTTTTCTGTTGTGCATTTGGAGAGTGACCATTTATCCCACTTCTGTTTGCCCCATCTATAGTGTTGCCCCTATGATGCACTTTCCCCTGCCCTAAACTGAAAGCCTTACCCCACTGTTTTATCCCTCTTGGGTTCCCCTCACTTACACATTTTCTATTCCTACCTCACTCATTTTATCTTGTCCATTTGGCCTACCCATCCTGTTTGATTTTATATTGTGTTAATTTGCTTTATTGTTTTGTTTTGCTATTGTAATTATTTTGATGTAAGTTTTGTTTTTTGCATTCTGTATTTCATTGTGTTGTATTGTATTTTTTTGGGTTTGGCCTCATGTTAGCCACCCCGAGTCCCCATTGGGGAGATGGTGGCGGGGTATAAATAAAGATTATTATTATTATTATTATTATTATTATTATTATTATTATTGTTATTATTGTTATCATCATCATCATCATCATCATAAACACAACAAGATGAGTCCACAGCAGACACTCTGCTGGCTGCTGAATTGGATCACACGTCGGACACTTCCCAAGTGTCTAGGACTGTGTGATGTATCGGCGAATAATGCATGCAGATCCCAGTAAGGTAGCCTTCTGCAGCTGGCAGATGGTAATTTTGTCAGCGCTGATTGTGTTTAAGTGCAGGCCAAGGTCTTTAGGCACTGCACCCTGTGTGCCAATCACCACTGGAACCACCTGGTTTGTGCCAGAGTCTTTGGAGTTCGATTTTTAAATCCTCAAATCGTGTCAGCTTTTCCAGTTGTTTCTCTGCAATCCTGCTGTCACCTGGGATTGCGACATCGACGATCCATACTTTGTTTTTTAACACGATTATGAGGTCAGGAGGATTATGCTCCAAAACTTTGTCTGTCTGAATCCAGAAGTCCCAAAGGAGTTTGGCATGTTCATTCTTTGTAACTTTTTCTGGCTTGTGATCCCACCAGTTCTTTGTCATAGGCAGATGGTATTTGTGGCACACGTTCCAATGAATCATCTGAGCAACAGTGTTATGCCTCTGCTTGTAGTCTGTCTGCGCAATCTTCTTGCAGCAGCTGAGGATGTGATCTATTGTTTCATCTGCTCACCCACAGAAAACCATATTTAATAATCTAGAGCTGATGTGGTAGTTGTAATCTTTTGTGGGTAGTCAACTTCTCCTCCCTTGACATCCCCGTTGCCTTGGCACTATAAGAGGCATTATTATTATTATTATTATTATTATTATTATTATTATTATTATTATATTATGCTGAATATTGTGATACTGGAGATAGTCCGCTATCTTCTTTTATTCATGATATTCATCCAGTCGTCTGATTGCTTTCGGACCAGGAAGGAATGTTAGCCTTCATCACCTGATCGGCGAATTAGGAAAAAGTGGTTGTGAATATTCTTGGTTACCCTGTAATATGGGCCTTAGGGCAAGTAGAACAATAAGCAAACAGGGTTTGGTGCCGAGTAAAAAGGTGAAATTGGTAGATGGCATGGAAAATGTAAGAGTTGAAACTATTAGTATTGGAATTTCTTGGAGCCCCTTTAGGAAAAGGGTTTTTTTCCCCTAGATTTACTCCCTCTGTTAAGTAGAGCTTGGAAATAGAAAGGGACTGTGTTGCAATAGATGGACCAGGCTTCCATCTGAGGACCCTTCCAGACAGCCGCTTAATCTAGTGGAGAAGTGGGAATAAAAATCCCAGTACCTCGAGGGGAGTTCACACAAGGACATTAGTCCTTGTAAATGGTCCCACGGAATCCAGCAATGCATAGGAAATGAAAACAAAGGAAAGGAATGACTGGAGAGAGCTCTCATGGGAATTGCTTTCCTCCTGTGCTTCCATTTAGCCACCGTATGTCCGTGGCTCTATCAGCTGTTTCGGGATTTTAAAATGAGGATAAACCCTGAAGCAGTCTACACCAACATACTGTAAGGAACTCTTTGGGAGTTCTGGGATATACAATGCCCTGTAGCAGTGCTATTTTGCACAATATCAGGCATAAAAATGAAATGCAAAGATACAGAATGGGGGACGCATGGCTCCAGAGCAGTACGTGTGAAAAAGATTTTGGGGTCCTCGTGGACAACAAGTTAAACATGAGCCAACAATGTGATGCGGCATCAAAAAAAGCCAATGGGATTTTGGCCTGCATCAATAGGAGTCTAGTGTCTAGATCCAGGGAAGTCATGCTACCCATGCTCTATTCTGCCCTGGTTAAACAACACCTGGAATATCGTGTCCAATTCTGGGCACCACAATTGAAGAGAGATATTTACAAGCTGGAATGTGTCCAGAGGAGGGCAACTAAAATGATCTAGGGTCTGGAGAACAAGCCCTATGAGGAGTGGCTTGAAGAGCTGGGCATGTTTAGCCTGAAGAAGAGAAGGCTGAGAGGAGACATGAGAGCCATGTATAAATACGTGAGAGGAAGTCATAGGTAGGAGGGAGCAAACTTGTTTTCTGCTGCCCTGGAGACCAGGACACAGAGCAATGGCTTCAAATTACAAGAAAGGAGATTCCATCTGAACATTAGGAAGAACTTCCTGACTGTGAGAGCCATTCAGCAGTGGAACTCTCTGCCCCAGAGTGTGGTGGAGGCTTCTTCTTTGGAAGAGTTTAAACAGAGACTGCTTTTAATGCAATTTTCCTGCTTGTTGGCAGGGGGTTGGACTGGATGGCCCATGAGGTTTCTTCCAACCCTATGATGCTATGAATCTATGTACTCGAACTTTTTAATTGTGCCTTTTCCATGCCATTCCACAACAAAGTGCACATTGTGGGTATGTGTTTTGCAGCAACCCTCACCTTTTAATACAATTTCTTCTGGGTTTTCCAGCTTGTATAGATGAGTCCTATGTTAAGGGATGGGGGGCGGGGGGCAAGTAGGGGCAGTTTGGGAGACCTCTTGGATTCATTGCTCACGCTTGAGGCTCAGGCGTCGGCGGTATCCGGCAGGGCTTTTGCACAACTGAGACTTGTGCGCCAACTGCAACCGTACCTCGCGAAGGCTGATCTGGCAAGGGTGGTCCATGCCTTGGTCACCTCTAGACTGGATTACTGCAATGCGCTCTACGTGGGGCTGCCCTTGAAAACGGCTCGGAAATTCCAATTGGTCCAACGGGCGGCAGCCAGGATGTTAACGGGCTCCTTACAGAGAGAGGTCAACCCTCCTGTTCAAGGAGCTCCACTGGCTGCCATTTATTTTCCGAGCCCAATTTAAGGTGCAGGTGCTTACCTACAAAGCCCTAAACGGTTTGGGACCTGCCTACCTGCATGACTGCATCTCCGTTTATGAACCCACACATTCACTTCGTTCATCCGGAGAGGCCCTGCTCGTGATTCCGCCTGCGTTGCAGGCGCGCTTGGTGGGGACACGAGACAGGGCCTTCTCTGTGGTGCCCCCCCCCCGACTCTGGAATGCCCTCCCAAAAGATCTTAGACAGGCCCCTACATTGGCAGTCTTTAGAAAGAACTTGAAGACCTGGCTGTTCCGATGCGCCTTTCCAGAATAGAAATCTCCAATAACAAATCCCAGAAGCACTTCAGTAGAACTAAGATTGCTGCACACTGCACTTGCCCTACAATCCTCACATACCACTTATCACATCAGCACTTTTAATCCTGTACCCCTTACTCTGGCCTGGCCCAGTTTTCATAGTGTCTTGATGTATTGTTTATTGCATGTCGTTAATATTGCTTTAACTGTTTTTAATTTTGCTTTAGGTGTTGTATTGTTGTGTTGTGTTTTGAGGCCTTGACCTTTGTAAGCCGCATTGAGTCCTTTGGGAGATGCTAGCAGGGTACAAATAAAGTTTAATAATAATAATACTAATAATAATACTAATAAGAAGAAGAAGAAGAAGAAGAAGAAGAAGAAGAAGAAGAAGAAGAAGTATCTCCTACAAGGCCATCCAGCTGATGCCAGTGTGTAGGCTGAATGTAATGGCATTGCAGCTTTTGTAGTCAGGAAGGAGGTCAGGATGTACCACCATCACCCCAATCCTGGATGAGAAAGTTGGTGAACATAAATGAAATGGTCCAGTTTAAACTCATCACTTGTATTTGGGGTGGGACCACTTGAGTTTAGGGTGGGAGCACAAATCATTCCCCAAATTATCTTAACACTTCTAAAGGTGATGCCTCCATGTACGAATGTGTGTTGATGGCACAGAGGAGAGAAACAGCCCTCCCAGCAAATACAGAATTTCAGATTTTTTATAATTCAGGTACGAAACTAAACATTGTATTTCAAATGGCAGCCCTAGACAATAAGGCATGCAACAAAGTGAATAAACCACGGTTCCCTTCCATCCCAGCCTCCTCTGTCAATGTTTGGAGGCACAAGAGAGCCAGTAATGTAACCCTTCCATTTTAAAGATTGATCATTCATATGGAAGGGGGTTAATCGGTTCCCTTGTTTGTTTGTTTTTTTTTTTTTTTTTTTTTTTTTTTATAAATTTTATTTTGGATAACAAAACAATACAATATGAACCTTAGCATCAAAAGACAATATCAAAAACTGATTACAATTTTTATGTCTAGGATACAGGTTCCAATTGTGCTTCCCTTAACCATAAATCTTGATTAATCACCCTTTTAAAAACCCCTCCCCACCCACCCACCCTTACCACCCTCTCCTCACCTCCCTCCCACCCCCATCTGGGTTACTTGAATCAATTCATTGATTTAATTGTCTGGAAGGCCTGATTTAAAGCTCTGTACCTATCTTTTCCTTCTGTTTTTTCGATTAAACAAGACCATTTTCTAAACCAATCTTGTCTTGACTGAATATTCAAATATTTATTTTTCTTTTCATAAATGAAATCACTAATTAAATATTCAGAAAGATAAGACCACCAAGTTTTCATGTCCCACCTTGTTTTATCTTTCCAACCTCTGGCGATTGTGGCATGTGTAGCAGCTATCATAAATTTCAATATCTCTGACCATTCGTTGTTTCCCTCCTTTACCTCTATGTTGAGGGACAGAAATCGAGCTTTATCCCAATGTAGTTTTTGCCCTATTATTTCCTCTATTACTTCTCTAACAGTATTATAGAATTTTTGGATTTCAGAGCAGTCCCACCACATGTGTGAGAAAGTACCAGTCTCCCCACATTTATGCCAGCATTTGTTAGAAGTGTTTTTCATAATGTGAGCCAATTGAGAGGGGGTCCTATACCATTTTGAAATTATTTTCTTTTGTGTTTCTTTGATTCTTAGATGTTTAATTTTTTGAGTTTTATTGATCCAGGAGTTTACTAAGTTTTCATTAAAGTTTATATCCTGTTTCCAGGCCTCTACTAAAGTATGTTTTGTATTGTAGGATAAGGCTATTAGTTCCTTGTATATTTCCCCTATAATGCCTTTCTCTTTTTCTATTTTCCAACCTATTATTCTATCCAATGGAGCTTCTGATGTTTCTTTCTTTTTTATTTCTTGTACTCTTTTCGACAAGCCCAACCAAGCTATCCAATACTTTGAACCACATTTGTCCTTTATCTCATCCCATTTCTTAATATCTCCATTAGGTTTCAAGAGGTCTCCTACCTTCTTTATTCCATTCTCTTTCAGGGACCTGATTAAATTCCTAAATGTTTTATCTTTATTTTCTAGGGTTTCTAGTGGAAAGGGATCTATTTTATTTATTTGTAATTTATTTTGCCATTTCTTCCAAACATACAATGTTGAGAGGAGGGGGCCCTCTCTTAATTTATTAAGCTCTTTTTTATCAATTTTTTCTCCCATAAATGAGCCCTTTTTCCAATCGTTTAATTCTTTCTCTAATTTCACCCATTTTCTCCCCCCTTCCAATTCCAATTCTATTAATTTAGCGATATGGCATGTCTCATAATACAGCTCCAGCGATGGAGCTCCCCATCCCCCCATTTCTTGTGTGCCATAGAATATAAAATTAGAAATTCTATTTTTATTCCCTTCCACTACCCATTTCTTGATGGAATTGTCCCACTTCTTAAAGAGTTTTGCCGAGATGTTTACTGGCAGACTTTGAAATAAATATAAGAATTTGGGTAGAATCTTCATTTTATAAATTTTAAGTCTAGAAGTGATGTCCCGAAAATTCTTCCCCCAGGTTTTAAGTGCTTTGCTTGTAGATTTCCATAAATGGTTGAAGTTTGATTGGATAATATTATTTAAATTCTTTGGAATTTCTACTCCTAAGTATTTTAATGACTTCTTTCCCAGTTTCACTCCTATAATATTTTGGGCGATTTTTAGTTCTTTCGATGTTAAATTCTTATGGAGAATTTCTGTTTTACCTAAATTAGTTGCAAGCCCTGAGATTTCCCCAAATTCCTTTATTAATTTGACCAATGAACTTAGCGACTCTTTCACGTCGCTTAAAATTATTATAACATCATCCGCATAAAGGTTTATTTTTATTTCTTCTTTGCCCGCCTTGTATCCTTTAATTGTTTGGTCCTGTCTAATTAAATTTGCTAAAGGTTCAATGGCCAATGCAAATAATAGTGGAGAGAGCGGGCATCCTTGTTTAGTTCCACTCTTTATACTAATTTGTCTCGAATCAACCCCATTTACATTTATGACTGCCTTATTTCTGCTGTATATCTCTTTTATTACTTTGCATAATTTTTCCCCCATTCCACTTGCCTCACATATTTTATTCAGGTATTTATGGTTTATTGAGTCAAATGCTTTTTGAAAGTCAAGCTTTACTATAAGCAGTTTGGATCTATTAACTGTAGCATGACTTAGAGTATTTAGAATGATCCTGATAGGGTCTGCTATTTTCCTATTTTTTATAAATCCATGTTGATCTTCATGGATTATTTTTGGGATTTTTTCTCTTATTCTGTTTGCTATGATTTTTGTAAAGATCTTATAATCCACATTACTAAGGGAGATAGGTCTATATGCATTAGGATCTGTCTCGTCTTTATTTGGTTTTGGAATTGTTATTATCTCACAGTACTTCCAGGAGTCTGGAACTTTACCTCCTTCCATGATTTTATTGAAAAGTATGACCAAATTTGGAGTAATTTCCCCTTTAAAAATTTTGTAAAAATTTGTGGTAAAGCCATCTGGCCCGGGGGCTGAGTTCACTTTTAAACTGTCTATTACTGTTTCAATTTCTGAATTTGATATTGTGTTGTTTAATTCTATTTGTGAGTGATAGTCTATGTTTCCATGTAAATATACTTCTTGTTCTATTGTATTTTTATCATCGTAAAGTTTCTCATAAAAACTTGCCATAATTTCTCTAATTTCATTATCTGTTGATTTTAAGTTACCCCTGTAATCTTTTAATTTTAGTATTCTCTTTCTAGCTTGTCTTTTTTTTAGGAATCTGGCCAAACTTTTTGAGTTATTGATGGAGTTGAATTGGTAATCATTTTTGATCCACAGATGTTTTTTGGTGGCGTCAATTTTTTCTAAATTCTCCAAATATTGTTTTTTCTCTACCCATCTTGTCTTATTTTCTGCTGTTGGGTGATTTTGAAATTGTTGGAGGAAGTTCTCTACCTCACCTCTAGTTTTTTCAAGAGTGGATTTTTCTTTCTTATTAATCCCAATTTCTTTAGTGATACATGTACCCCTAATAGTAGCTTTAAAAGCATCCCATATTAACTCTTCTTTTAATTCTGGTTGTCTGTTTATTAAAAAAAATTCTTTTATCTGATTTTTAATATCTTGTTTGTCCTTTTCTTTGAAAGTTACCTTTGGATTAAATCTCCATTTCTTTGTGAGTCTCCTTACAGATTCTCCCAATTTAAGCGAAATCGGAGCATGATCTCCTGGCCATTGTTTCCCTACTTTTATCTCTTTAATTTCTCTAGAGTTATTAATTCCAACTATGAAGTAGTCTATAGTTGTGAATTTAGAGTGTCTGTGTGAATAGAAAGTTGGTGCCATACTCTCTTCACCTATTCTGTTATGGGCCTCGATTAGATTCCATTTTTTAAAATTGACTTTACATTCTAACTTTGGGGGACTAACCCCTAAGCTTCTTCTATTCATGTATAACTCCGTATTTAAATCTCCCCCAATGACTACTTCGCCCTTTGCATGTTTTTCAATTTTGGCAAATGTTTTATTTATGAAACTTATTTGTTTTTTGTTTGGCGCATATACACTTGCAATAGAGATATCACTATTGTTTAATTTTCCCATTATCATTATAAATCTCCCTTCCTTATCTGATATCCTTTTATCTAGTACAAAACTGTTAGTATTCTTTATTATGATTGCTACTCCTCTGGATTTATTTGATCCTCTTGATTCAAATTGTAAGTCCCAATTCTTTAAGTTTAACAATTTTTCCTTATCTTTTTTCTTATGAGTCTCCTGGATTAAGCATATATCAGCATGCTGTTCAGTTAACATTCTAGCCAGTTTATATTTTTTCACCGGAGAAGATAGGCCATTTATGTTGACCGACAAAAATTTAATTTCCTCCATCATAGATCAGTTGTTTACCTTCACAACTTTCTGTCGCAGGCCCTCCTATTATATTATCCCATATCCCTACAGAACCCAGATCCCTACCCCAAAACAACCCCTCCTCTGGAACCCATGACCCCCTCCTCCTTGAGGAGGTTGCTAGGAAAAGAATCCTTGCACCCATCCAGAGAATAACGATGGACAGAGGCCCCTGCATCCGCTCCTCCTATACGTCAGATAACAATCTCATATTACTCACCCTTCCTGGCTTAATTTTCTTTTTTTAAAATAATAATAATAATAATAATAATAATCCCTATCAATTAATCCCTGATCCTTAACCCAATCTACATCCCTATTATTAATTCCAGACCATCCCACCTTCTCCTTTTTCATGTATAGTTAGCAAACATTATCCCACTTTTTAATTTAAATTATGTAAGCAATTAGACCAAAGAAAAAAAAAGAAAAAAAATATTCCTATCTTTGCTGGTTGTAAATCTTTACAGAATATGTTTGCCAGTACCAATAAGCATTTCTTTAAACCCAGCTATAGAGACAATCTATTATGTATAATTATCTGTAATTTCTTCTGTTAGGGATTCTATAGGTCTTTGATCGAAGTTTCCCATGTCTTTTCCTTGTGGTTTCTTCTTTAGTTGGATGATCTTCTCTTGGTTGCTCTTCCTCTGTTTCAGACACATTTTCTTCATCTATTGGGACGCCTGTTTCTCTTGACGATTTCCTCTGGGGAGGTTGAGTCAGGTTTAAGTTTTTCAGAAGCCTTTCCCCTTCTTCTATAGACTTTGCAGTATGCTTTTTTCCCTCTCTGAAAATGATTAGTGTTGCTGGAAAGGCCCATGTGTATTTGATGTCTGCTGATCTGAGTCTATCCGTTATAGGCTTGAGGGAGGCTCTCTCCTCCCTTGTAGCTCTTGCTAAGTCCTGGAAAACTGTGATTTTATTACTATTAAACTGCAGATCATTCACGCTCCTCAAGGCTTTGAAAACCTGTAAGCATGTTGATGCTTTAACAAATGTCACTGTTACCACTCTTGGTGTGGGACCTTTGTGATTCTTTCCCCCCCTCTTTTGAGGATAAAGTCTGTATGCTCTATCTATATCTTCTTCTCCAGCTGGTATGTCCCATTGGTTCCACCACTCACACAGAGAGTTAATCAAGTCTTTGTCTTTTACATATTCAGGGATTCCTTGTAAACAAAAATTTCTGCGTTTGGAATGGTTTTCTAGATCCACCACCCTTGATTTCCAATAATTAACTTCCAATTCTAGTGACTGGATCCTAGCTTGATTTTTTTCCTCCTTAGATACTATTTGGCTCATCCTTTCTCTTGTCTCTCTAACTTCGAGAGATAAATGCTCCATTGAGCTTTTGAGCCCTTTAATCATTTCCACCAGAAGGTCAAGCTTTTCTCCTGTGTTAACTGTGGAAATTGGAGCTTCAGAGGCTTCTGAGGCCATCTCTAGATGATTTATATTCCAGTGGATAAAACAGTAAAACAGTTAACGAGCGGCACTCCCACCTCTGCTCAGCTGTTTGTTTCTGTTTTTCTTTTATCCAAACGCTCTGCTGCTGTAGTTCAACAAAATGGCACCACACGCTGCCTCAACAGGAAACTGGAGATATCTAATCAGTCTTTAGCTGTTTCCCAGGCTTTTCTTTTTCTTTAATTAGTAGGAAGATGTTGCGTTTTGTTTCTTGACATATTAACTAATCTTTAAGTCTTTTCCCAATTGGATTAATCCTCCGGGTGAGTTATTTTAACTTACTTTGACGGAGGAGCTTTCAGCAGACTGCTCAGCAAACTTGCATGCTCCGCCCACTCTGCTCCGGTTCCCTTGTTTGTGAACTAAGTGTCTATGTGTTCCTAAGTTGTAAACAGTTAGTCTCTGCGGGCATGTTACAATCCCCAGAAGCCTGGTCTGCTACATCTGACATGCAGCAGAATCCAAGAAAGCTTTTGCTCTGTATACTTTGATAGAACGCACACATATTTGATAGAAACCATGACCTTCTGTATCAGATCCCAGCCAACTTGCTTTCCCATTTTTGCAGACACTGTGGCACAATGAAGGCAAATGCCTTTGAGAACGCAGAAATGCTGGACCACTCTCACAACCACCATGTCAGACTACACAGAGAAGCCATTGAAATCCACAAGCATGTGGATAATTTAAACAGAAAGGAAGAAATCATAAAAATGAACAAAATCTGGCTAGCAGCATTAAAAATACTCTAAAATCATAACAGTAAATAAAGACAAAGGAGCTACAGACAAGAAACAATCAGGGACAGCTAATCACCTCTCAACAAAAGATTCCCCCAAGCAGTAAGAAGCCAGATCTTGAAACTGCTAGGCCATTAAATGCTAATCAAAGTGGCCAATTGAAACATTTACACCTATCTCAAACAGACAAGAGTTCTTTCTCCCACCCTGGACATTCCACAGATATATAAACCCCACTTTCCTAGCTTCCAATAGACCTCACAACCTCTGAGGATGCCTGCCATAGATGCAGGGAAAACATCAGGAGAGAATGCTTCTGGAACATGGGCAAACAGCCTGAAAAACTTACAACAACCTACCATTGCTTTCAATTTAGCCAAACTTTGTATCATGCACAAAATTATGTAAAATACTAGCCGTCCCCTGCCACTCGTTGCTGTGGCCCACATGGGGGTTCGGTGTGGGAGGTTTGGCCCAATTCTATCAGTGGTGGGGTTCAGAATGCTCTATGATTGTAGGTGAACTATAAATCCCAGCAACTACAACTCCCAAGATTCTATTTTCCCCAAACTCCACCAGTGTTCACATTTGGGCATATTGAGTATTTGTGTAGAGTTTGGTCCAAATCCATCATTGTTTGAGTCCACAGTGCTCTCTGGATGTAGGTGAACTACAACTCCAAAACCAAAGGACACTGCCCACCAAACCCTTCCAGTATTTTCTGTTGGTCATGGAAGAACTGTGTGCCAAGTATGGTTCAATTCCATCATTGGTGGGGTTCAGAATGCTCTTTGATTGTAGGTGAACTATAAATCCCAGCAACTACAACTCCCAAATGACAAAATCAATTTTTTTTGAGTGAAGGACATACATTGGGTTGTTAGGTGTATTGTGTCCCAATTTGGTGTCAATTCATCCAGTGGTTTCTGTGTTCTGTTAATCTCACAAATGAACATTACATTTTTATGTATATAGATTGTGTATAACGTCACCATTAGGCTATGTGCGTATTATGAATATGCAACATAGAAGAATGTTGTGTTTGGACTTGGGTGGCATCTCCAAGATATCACATGGTACATATACATCGTGCTGCTTTCATTCTCTTTTGTGGAGAGAAAATATGGAGTATAAATGAAATAATAATAATAATAATAATAATAATAATAATAATAATACGAAGAAGAAGGAGAAGGAGAAGAAAATATTCTAAAAATACAAAATATTTCTGGCCCTAAGCATTTTGGATAAGGCCTGCTCAACTTGCACAGTCTTCCTGCATTACTTCTGTGGAACCTTTTGATTCGCCCTTGTTCAATGGCAATGGAGTTGAATTTGTAGCCTATATCCTAGGATCTCAAGCGTTTCCTTCAAACACAGACGCAGCCTGTTATCTGTTGTCAGATAGCAATGCAAGAACTACCAGAGAACGGATGTTTTGTATTATCAGAAAAAGAAATCGCAGCACGCTTTTGTTGATATGTCGGGGAAACCTGGTTCTTTGAGCCTCCTGCATCCCCACTTCGTTCCTCAGTGTTTTGTACTGCTGACTATCTTATTCCTTTTGTCACGGCCAGTAAAATATATGTGCCATTTTCCTTGCTGCAGAAAATCCACTGAGGTACAAAACACGGAATAGCTGCAAAGGGCTTTTGATGTTTACTGCTGCAATCCCTCCAGCTAGAAACACCACCAGTTTATTAGTTTCCATTCCTCGTCAGGTATTCTTACCTTGTCGTCGTCATCTTCGTCTTCATCTAAAATGATGCAATCCTTGGGAAATAAGAAGAAGACAGGATATCAGTTCTCTCCAGAAAGCTTAGGAAAACTATGAAGCAGTGCTATTTATTTAGACATTTCTTTGTGGATTATTATAGGTGTTTTGAGACTTGGAACGCGATGGAGTGGTTTGAATTCTGGAGTATGACATCAGTCTTGTCAAGAAAGGCCTATGATAGGATTGCCTTATGGTTGCAATAAGTTGGAAACTACATGGACTTCCAGGTCCACCAGTGTTCCCTTTGGTTGGTACATAAGGACTCCTTGAGGAGCCTCTGCCATCAACATTTGTACCATCTATGCTAGAAGAAAAAGGCTGTTAAACTCAAAAGAGCACTGGGTTTGTGACAATTCAGTGACTTAGGAGCAGAGGGCTAGGCACTTTCCTTGGGTATGCATTGAAGAAGAGGTGTTTTTATGTATGAGGGTTGAATAAAAGGTAATGCCTCCACCTTCATAACTCCTCAACAGATAGAAGTACCGGTATGTGGCAGGTACTGGCTTGTTCAGTAGACTCTCCTCTACAGTTCCATTTTTGCAGGAAGCCTCAGCATTGAATGGTTGTGTTGTTAAAGTGTGAAATATGGAACCCTGCACAGATGGTCGGTCAATGCGACTTAAGCAATGTGCAGTCACTGAATTCTTGACAGCAGAAGGTGTCACCTCAACATCTTTAAACTTACTCACCCAACGACGCACAGTATTCACACCAATGCTGACGGCAGCAGTAAGGGCTGAGCTAGGAATACTCCCAGTAAAAGCTCAAATCTTAATGAGACAGTTTAATTACTGGTCAAAAGTAAACTCTATGGATCCCAGTAGACTTCCTCGCCTATGTCTAGAGGATCAAGTCCAGCATGACCAGAAGGCATCATGGATGGCGGCTCTGAATAATGAGTTGGCTGGATTCGGTCTGCCTTTGCAATTTCTGGGTGTTTTGGGTCCGGGGGCAGGGCAAGTGCTCAAGCGGCGCATTCAGGATGTCTATGCACAGCTGGACCTAGAGAACATAGGTAGGTCTTCAGCCACAAAGTTTTTAGCTTCCCACAAAAGGAATATTCATTTAGAGCACTACCTAACTATTCCACTTCCACTACGGTTAAGAAGAATATATACTAGGGCTAGGTTTGAACAACTCGGTATTATGGAGCAAACCGGGCGCTACTGTAACATCCCAAGAAGTGAGAGATTCTGCGTCTGGGGAGAACAAACAGTGGAAGACATTGAACATTTCTTAATTGACTGTCCAGCATATACTGAACTGCGAGACAGATATTTACATCCAGTATTATCCAACTGCAGGTCCCCCAACAGAAATGATATCCTGACATCCCTCTTGCAAGGACAGGAAAGATCCAGCATAATCAGAGTAAGCCTTTTTATTCTGAAAGCTATCAAGAAAAGAGCAGATTTCCTGAAAGAAGAACCAGGAAAATAAGATTCTGACTATAAATAGAGGGTCAGCTGCTGTCCTCACCTTTTTGCCTTGTTTTTTACTCATGTTCTATTTTGAAATGATCAAATAAATAAATATTATCATTATTCGCATCAGTACAATCACCATAAACAGCTTGCATTCTCTGATGAATCTCCTTTGGGGTGACACCTTCTGCAGTCAAGAATTCAATGACTGCACATTGCTTAAGTCGCATTGACCAACTGTCTGCGCAGGGTTCCATATTTCACACTTTAACAACACAACTGTTCAATGACTAAATTACCTTTCCAAAATTAGGGTGTGCATTAGAGTCACATAATATGGTAAATACTTTTTGGGTTTTAGGGTTTTGAAAATTGAGGTGTGTATTAGATTTTATGGCGAAGTAAGGTGAAGGTAAAGGTGACAGGAAGTCCAGTCGTGTCCGACTCTAAGGGGTGGTGCTCATCTCCATTTCTAACCTGAAGAGCCTGCATTGTCCGTAGACACCTCCAAGGTCATGTGGCCAGCATGACTGCATGGAGCATCATTACCTTCCCGCCAGAGCAGTACCTACTGATATATTCACATTTGCATGTTTTCAAACTGCTAGTTTGGCAGAAGCTGGGGCTAACAGTAGGAGCTCACACCGCTCCCCAGGTTCGAACCGGCGACCTTTTGGTCAGCAATATCAGTAGTTCAGCAGTTTAACCCACTACAGTAAAAGGTAAAGGTAGTCCCCTGACATTAAGTCCAGTCATGTCTGACTCTGGGGTGTGGTGCTCATCTCCATTTCTAAGCCGAAGAGCCAACATTGTCCATAGACACCTCCAAGGTCATGTGGCCAGCATGACTGCATGGAGCGTCGTTACCTTCCCGCCGGAGCGGTACCTATTGATCTACTCACATTTGCATGTTTTTGAACTGCTAGGTTGGCAGAAGCTAGGGCTGACAGCGGAAGCTCACGCCGCTCCCCGGAATTGAACCTGCGACCTTTCGATCAACAAGCTCAGCAGCTCAGTGCTTTAACCCACTGCGCCACCGGGGGCTCCTATCAAATCGAAGATAAGATGCTTGCATAACTATAATTCCAACTTTCATAAACAAGAACAATACAGAAGCTTTTAAAATCAATTTCTCAAGGACTTGAGCGTCTGTGGATTGTCTTTCTACCATTCCTTTCCCCCTTTTTTGCAAGATCCGAAAACATCGCTACCAAACGACCCTCACTGAACACATTTTTTTTCTTAACGCTGAAGCAAAGCAGATGCGACCCAACCGTTCCAAATGCAAAAGAAGGGCTGGGACTTTATTGCATGTTATTCTAATTCCCTTGCCAAGTTTCACTTCCAGTAAGCAGCTTTGTTCTCCCTCTGACAAATGAACCAGTTGGAATGTCAAGGCTGAGATTTCTCCACTCAGCTTGTTCTCCTCTCGGCACTGGTTCCAATGATTGTTCTCTCCCTTTAGGGCCATTACCAAAACATTAGGGGGCAGAAAATACATTAGCACACACATAATCAATCTTAAGAATCAGATATAAAATTTTATACAGCATTATCACTCCACTTGCTAAAAAGGTAATGGGGGTTAGGGGCGAAAAAATGCAGAGGCAACTTGGATTTCAAAGCTGTTTCGCTGCCAGAGATATATAAAAAGACCTTTTGGGTTAGCTGGAGTGTTTGTTGTTGAATAGTCCATTTAAAAATGGAAAACAACAGTTAAACGCAGTAAAAAAAGGGAGTAGATGCACAAAGAGAGAATTAAAAACATGCACACCAAAATCTCACAATATTAAGATGCTGGCGGCACATGCTGTGGACAGTTGGCCTTCTAGATCTGTGGGTTCTGCATCCATAGATTCGATCATCCAGTTCAAGTTAGTTGCATTGATCTTGAAAATATTTTTCAAAATCTAAAAAGCAAGCCTGATTCTGTCACATTATATAAGTGACAGCATTTCGTTACACCACTGTTTATAATGGGGCCTGAGCATCTGTGGATTTTGAGATCTCCGGAGGGTCCTGGAACCAAACCCCAGCTGATACCAAGGTGCTGGAAGAAGCAAAGACAACCAGCATTGAAGCGATGGTCCTCCGCCATCAACTCCACTGGACTAGCCATGTTGTCCGAATGCCCGACCACCATCTCCCAAAGCAGTTGCTCTACTCCGAACTCAAGAACGGAAAACGGAATATTGGAGGACAGGAAAAGAGATTTAAAGATGGGCTCAAAGCCAACCTTAAAATCTCTGGCATAGACACTGAGAAATGGGAAGCCCTGGCCCTTGAGTGCTCCAGCTGGAGGTCAGCTGTGACCAGCAGTGCTGCAGAATTTGAAGAGGCACAAATGGAGGGCGAAAGAGAGAAACGTGCCAAGAGAAAGGCATGTCAAGCCAACCTCGACTGGGACCATCTTCCACCTGGAAACCAATGCCCTCACTGTGGGAGAAGATGTAGATCAAGAATAGGGCTCCATAGTCACCTACGGACCCACCCTGGAGGATTATCCTACTTGGACAACAAGGGATCGCCTAAGTATGTAAGTAAGATACCAAGGTCCTATTTTATTGGAAACGTATCCATGTTGTGTAGCTTAAGAGATTTTTGAGATGTCTGGAGAGTCCTGGAACCAAACCCCAGCTGACACCAAGGTGCTGGAAGAAGCAAAGCCCACCAGCATTGAAGCAATGGTCCTCCGCCACCAACTTTGCTGGAGAACTGGGAAGCCCTGGCCCGTGAGCACTCCAGCTGGAAGTCAGTTGTGACCAGCAATGCTGCAGAATTTGAAGAGGCACGAGTGGAGGGCAAAAGAGAGAAATGTGCCAAGGGGAAGGCGCATCAAGCCAACCCCGACCTGGGCTACCTTCTACCTGGAAACCAATGCCCTCACTGCGGGAGAAGATGCAGATCAAGAATAGGGCTCCATAGTCACCTACGGACCCACCCTGGAGAATTATCCTACTCGGACAACGCCTAAGTAAGTTAGATACCAAGGTCCTATTTTATTGGAAACGTATCCATGTTGTGTAGCTTAAGAGGTTCCCATAAAATATCTCTTTTGGGGCTTAACTTTGTTGGGCCCTGGTGTAGGAGAGACCCTAGGGCATGAATATTTGACATCCAGCTTTGCTGTCTACTCAGCCCTGGGCTTATCCACAAGGACACGAGGAAGAACTTCCTGAGTGTGAGAGCCATTCAGCAGTGGAACTCTCTGCCCCTGAGTGTGGTGGAGGCTCCTTCTTTGGAAGCTTTTAAACAGAGGCTGGATGGCCATCTGTCAGGGGTGATTTGAATGCAATATTCCTGCTTCTTGGCAGGGGGTTGGACTGGATGACCCATGAGGTCTCTTCCAACTCTTTGATTCTATGATTCTATGACACCACGTGGCTAGAGGCTGTGTCCCATTACATCTATCACCGCTGGTGTGAGACTGTCTCAGCTATACCGGGATCTTTACCATCACCCCTGCGCTACCTTCGATCCCTCCAGTGTCACCAGTGCACGGTCCTTCTGGGGCTAAGCCGGCCGGGCTGCCCTGGAGGACTCTTTCCATCTGGCCTTAGATATCATCCCAGAGTTCTTTTGACTATTGTCCATTCAAGTTTTAATTGGGTTTAATCATTGTGGCCTGGGTGGCAAATTCCATTCTAAACTGGACATTGAGTGTTGGTATCAGATACTTTACTTCATGATCGAAACCTCAGCATTCCTGCACTTTAAGATCTGGTATTTTAAGATACTCCACTTAGGCAGAAAAAATGAAATGCAAAGATACAGAATGAGGGACGCGTGGCTCAATAGCCCTACTTGTGAAAAAGATCTTGGACTCCTCGTGGACAAGTTAAACATGAGCCAACAATGTGATGCTGCAGCTAAAAAAACCAATGGGATTTTGGTCTGCATAAATATGAGTATTTATTTATTTAAAACATTTATATTCCGCCCTTCCCACCCTACAGGGGACTCAAAGTGGAGCACAGCATATATACGGCAAACATTCAATGCTGGGACATAAAACCATAAATATATACAAACATTAAAATCACTTAAGGTAAAGGTAGTCCCCTGACATTAAGTCCAGTCATGTCTGACTCTGGGGTGTGGTGCTCATCTCCATTTCTAAGCCGAAGAGCCAGCGTTGTCCGTAGACACCTCCAAGGTCATGTGGCCAGCATGACTGCATGGAGCGCCGTTACCTTCCCGCCAGAGCGGTACTTATTGATCTACTCACATTTGCATGTTTTCGAACTGCTAGGTTGGCAGAAGCTAGGGCTGACAGTGGAAGCTCACGCCGCTCCCCGGAATCGAACCTGCGACCTTTCGATCAACAAGCTCAGCAGCTCAGTGCTTTAACCCACTGCACCACTTATATCCACATTAAAAGTTGCTTAAAAAGCATCTCAGGATGCCATTTTGTCGAATTGCACTGCCCCAAAGGCTTAGTTCCACAGTCAGGTCTTCACCATCCTTCTGAAGGACAGGAGGCAGGGAGCTGATCTAACATTGCCAGGAAGGGAGTTTCATAACCGGGGGGCAATCACCGAAAAGGCCCTGTCTCTCGTCCCCGCCAAACTCGCCTGTGATGGTGGCGGGACTGAGAGCAGGGCCTCCCCAGAAGATCTTAGTTTCCGCAGTATAGTATCGTGCCTAGATCCAGGGAAGTCATGCTACCCATGCTCTATTCTGCCTTGGTTAGACCACACCTGGAATACTGTGTCCAATTCTGGGCACCACAATTGAAGAGAGATGTTGACAAGCTGAAATGTGTCCAGAGGAGGGCGATTAAAATGATCAAGGGTCTGGAGAACAATCCCTATGAGGAGCAGCTTAAAGAGCTGGGCATGTTTAACCTGCAGAACAGAAAACTGAGAGGAGAAACGATAGCCATGTATAAATATGTGAAGGGGAAGTCATAGGGAGGAGGGAGCAAGCTTGTTTTCTGCTGCCCTGGAGACTAGGATGCAATGGAATAATGGCTTCAAACTACAGGAAAGGAGATTCCACCTGAATATTAGGAAGAACTTCCTGACTTCGAGAGCTGTTCAGCGGTGGAACTCTCTACTCCGAAGTGTGGTGGAGGCTCCTTCTATGGAGGCTTTTGTATATATGTCCAGAAGAGGACATCTTGGAGATGTCACCAGATTTGTTTATGTTTCATAAACACCTTGTATACATTGCACAAAGGCAGTTTTATATGCCTTATTTGTAATACTTTTTATATGTAACACAAAGTGTATTGTATGTTGAACCACCAGAAAGCAAAGGCATTACTCTCAAAGCATTTCTGATTTTGGAATTCCAAATACAGGATGCCCAACTGGTACGTCACATTAGATAAGGCATAAATGGCCACCATAACTACTAGCTATTGGGGGTCTTCTACATAAGTTTTGTTGAATTGCTTTTTCAAACCTATCAATATTAGTGACCTTCACTTGGGATAGTCAATATAATAAGGTTGGAGTACATTCAGAATGAAAGAAAAATGCTCTCTGTGACATGTACAGTAAAATCAGAACATCCATCAACTGGTTAGCGATGGCACAGAAAATGGTTTAGATTTTAGCAGGACACTGATGTCTCACTTGAGAATAAGTGATGGAGTGGGATTGCTGTTGGCTCTGCCTTTTCATCCTTCATCAGATTTGCTCGGCTTCGTAATAGTTTGGGTTTTCTTTTTTTAAGAGGGGGAAATGATCCCCTTCTGCAGTTAATGCCCCAAGTGTCCCAAATTTCATCAAGTGGCAAAACTTCCCATTTTCGAGATGTAATAAAGGACATGTGAAATGTCCAAAAGGTTCTCTCTTTAGGGTTTGGGACTTGGCACAGATTACTTGGCACCTTACCATTTGTCATGAGAGTGTGCGGCAAAAAAAGGGGGGTGTTAGTTAATGGAAAATCCATTTTACCCCAATCTGAAAGTAGTTTCTCAGGGTAGGAGAAGGGATGAGATGAAAAGAAGCAACAAAAGAAACCAGAAGATAGATCAATAATTAGATAGATAGATAGATAGATAGATAGATAGATAGATAGACAGAAAGAAAAATATTCATAATAATAGTAATAATAATAATAATAATAATAATAATAATAATAATAATTTTTGTCGTGTCAGGAGTGACTTGAGAAACTGCAAGTCGCTTCTGGTGTGAGAGAATTGGCCATCTGCAAGGACGTTGCCCAGGTGACGCCCAGATGTTTTGATGTGTTACCATCCTTGTGAGTTGCTTCTCTCATGTCCCTGCATGAGGAGCTGGAGCTGATAGAGGGAGCTCATCCACCCTCTCCCCAGATTCGAACCTGTGACCTGTCGGTCTTCAGTCCTGCTGACACAGGGGTTTAACCCACTGCACCACCAGGGGCTCCTAATAATAATAATAATAATAATAATAATAATTTTATTTTTTACTTGCCTCTCCTCACGCTTTAGGCCAGATTACAATATGACTAAAACATATAGAAAGAGATAGATAGATAGATAGATAGATAGATAGATAGATAGATAGATAGATAGATAGTAGGCCTTGGTAACAACGGAAAAATTTGTTTCTAAAATCGATTCGTTTTTTGGGGTTTTTTTGCATTTCGTTATTTAAAATAATTACAAAATTTTCCTTTAAAAAAGTTCGATATTTACGAAATTTCGTAAATGGTAAAAAAATTACAAAACAATAACGAAACAATAACGAATCGATTCGTTAATGGCGGCCGCAATCGCGCAATACGCTAAAAAAACTTCTGAAGCTTCCCTCTCCCTCTGTTGTTGACTGTTGGTGTGATATTATAATTTTTTTCACTAATTAAACAAAAAACAACTATAAAACTTGCCCCAGACATGCGGAAATAATAACGAAACGACCTCAAACCAATAACGAAACGAATACATAACGAAATACGAAGCATTAACAAAACGAATTGAAAAACTCGTTTCATTTTTAAGTTACTTCAGAATGGTTCATTATCGCTTCGTTAACAAAAAATTAACGAATTTTTAACGAATTACAAATTAACGAAATGAAACCACCCAGCCCTAATAGATAGATAGATAGATGATAAAGATAGAAATTAGTTAGATATGATTGATTGATCAAGAAGAACTTCCTGAGTGTGAGAGCTGTTCAACAGTGGAACTCTCTCTTTTAGTGGCCCTCCTCTGGACCCTTCTAGCTTAGAATCAACATCTCTTTTGAACTGGGCACACTGTGATTCCAGGTAAAGAGGTCTAACCAAAGCAGAATACAGAGGAACCATGACTTCCCTCGATCTGGACACTAGACCCTTTTGGATGCAGCCCAAAATCCCACTGTTGGCTGATGTTTAACTTGTTCTCTACTAAGACTCCAAGATCTTTTCCACCAAGTTCTCCTGCAAATATTGGGTTTAGTAGTACCTATGGAGAAGTGACTGGACTGACCTTGAAGAAGCTGGGGGTGGTGACGGCCGACAGGGAGCTCTGGTGTGGGCTAGTCCATGAGGTCACGAAGAGTCGGAGATGACTGAACGAATGAACAACAACAACAAATGGAGATGTCAACCCCACATTTTCTCCATCAGATCCATCATTAGCAAGTAGAAGAACCAGTTTCATGTAGGAGAAAACAACTAGTAGAAACTGTCAGCTGCAAATCCGACATCGCTAGCTGGAAAAATAACAATTGTAAGGTGCCGAAAGTTCTTGGCTTCCTCTGTCGCTCAAGGATAAATTACAATCAGGCTTGAGAAACAAAGAATGGAGTCACATACCTGTGGGTCTTGGATGCTGGTGGCTTTCTCCGGCGTGATCAAGGAGAAATTGTAAGCAAACAGCAACAACAAAGCCAAGGGAACCATGTACAACTCAAAATGCCACACCGTGACCACAAAGGCCTAGAAGAAACAAAGCAAGGTAGAGAGCATTGTGGGAGATGGTTAGCTCGTTTGCCCTTCCTAGAGGAAAACAAAACACAAAGAAAACAATAACAAGGCAAGAGTGATGGTGGAGGGGAGATAAAGCTTTGGAGTCTTTCTTCCAGTAAATATGCACTCTTGAATCTCAGCTAACCTTTGATTCCCACCCTGCTTTTTGCTTTCATGAAAGACGACGAGTTTTAACTCTCTCTCTCTCTTATTTTCATCTGAATCATCCATAAGGTCAGTTAGGAGCTTCTCATCCCTTTAAATGCAAAGGCTCAGAGGCTGAAGAGGATGCAAGAAGTGTGCTGTACTGGGGAGAACCTTAACTTTTGCCTTGTGCTAGAGAGCTGAGTATTTTTTTCTTGTTTCTTTAAGGCTGGGTGCTTATTTGTTCTCAAAAACATCTGGCAAACTACAACTGCAGCAAATGCAAACAGGTTGTTTTGTTGGAAAAGAACCATCAAACGGAAGTTCAACTTGTTACAGTAAATTGTAACAGGATCAAGTATGTGTGTGTGTGTTAAAGAAAACCTTATACCATTGATTATTATGTGCAGCTGCTAATGTAGGTCAACTAGTAAGTTTGGACCACACTCAGTGGGGTATAACTGTATGGGTATTAGAATACAGTTTAGCTTTTGCTCTGAGGAGCCTTTGCTCAGGCATTTTGCTCAAACATTTCTACTGCTCTCTCATTTGGATGAAGCAGATGGCGGAAACAGAAGAACGGCCTGCCTCGGGGGAGCGTGCTTGCTCCATCCATGTTCAACATCTACACAAATGACCAGCCACTGCCAGAAGGGACAGAGAGTTTCATCTATGCTGATGATTGTGCCATTACCACTCAAGCAGGAAGCTTTGAGATGGTAGAACAGAAGCTCACCGAAGCTCTAGGTGGTCTTACTGCCTATTACAGGGAAAACCAACTGATCCCTAATCCATCTAAAACACAGACATGCACCTTTCACCTTAAGAACAGATAAGCATCCCGAGGTCTGAGGATTACCTGGGAAGGAATCCCACTGGAGCATTGCAACACACCCAAATACCTGGGAGTCACTTTGGAGCGTGCTCTGACCTACAAGAAGCACTGCCTGAACATCAAACAAAAAGTGGGCACTAGAAACAACATCATACGAAAGCTGACTGGCACAACCTGGGGATCACAACCAGACACAGTGAAGACATCTGCCCTTGCGCTATGCTACTCTGCTGCTGAGTATGCATGCCCAGTGTGGAACACATCTCACCACGCTAAAACAGTAGATGTGGCTCTTAATGAGACATGCCGCATTATCACAGGGTGTCTGCGCCCTACACCACTGGAGAAATTACACTGTCTAGCTGGTATTGCACCACCTGACATCCGCCGGGAAGTAGCAGCCAATAGTGAAAGGACCAAGGCAGAGACATCTCCAGCTCATCCCCTGTTTGGGTTTCAGCCAGCACTGAGGATTACCCAGGTAATCCTCAGAGCTCGGGATGCTTGTCTGTTCTTAAGGTGACTTAAATCAAGACATAGTTTTCTTAGATCTACAGAGACACTCGCTGGAACACCCCAGCAAGCGAGAGTCCAAAAGTGGCAGGCCCAAACCCAGCACCTCAATCCATGGGTGATACCAGATGAGAGACTCCCCCCTGGGCACTCAGAAGACTGGGCGACTTGGAAGGCACTGAACAGACTGCGCTCTGGCACCACCAGATGCAGAGCCAACCTCAAGAAATGGGGCTACAAAGTGGAATCCTCAGCATGCGAGTGCGGAGAAGAACAAACCACTGACCACCTGCTGCAATGCAACCTGAGCCCTGCCACATGCACAATGGAGGACCTTCTTGCAGCAACATCAGAGGCACTCCAAGTGGCCAGATACTGGTCAAAGGACATTTAACCAACTACCAAATTTGCAAAATCTGTGTGTTTGTTTTGCTCTGTTAGAATTGTAATACAATGGTATGGTTGCTGATGACACGATAAATAAATAAATAAATATTTGGATGAAGATGAAGAAGACATATTCTGTATTTCTTACAAGGACTATGTAAGTTTGTTGCACTTTTTTTTGCTTGCAACATTGCAAGTTTATGATTTAACTCTGCTGATAAGAGTAAAGATTTTTTTCCCTCTTGCTTGTGTGCAATGTTATTGTGTCTTCTGCATTGGACCTGACTGAAACACGCAATGCGCAACACAACTCTCTGCACTTAAGGACATCAGGATGCTTGAGTTTTACTTGGACACAGCCCAGCAGACCATCCTACATGTACAACGCACATCGAATGAACTGACAGAAAAAGGCTAGGAGAAGGTCACTTCAAATGTGGAATCAAGAGAAGGAAAGCAAGGTTTGGGATTTGGTGGCATAAAGGAAAGAACAGATGAAAATATACATCAGTGTTTCTCAGCCTGGGGGTCGTGACACCTGGAGGAGTCGTGAGAGGGTGTCAGAGGGGTCACCGAAGACCACCAGAAATCAGTATTTTCTGTTGTTCATGGAGGTTCTGTGTGGGAAGTTTGGCCCAATTCAATCATTGGTAGGGTTCAGAATGCCCTTTGATTGTAGGTGAACAATAAATCCCAGCAACTACAACTCCCAAATGTCAAGGTCTATTTTCCCCAAACTCCACCAGTGTTTACATTTGGGCATATTGAGAATTCATGCCAAGTTTGGTCCTGACCATCATTGTTTGAGTCCACAGTGCTCTCTTGATGTAAGTGAACTACAACTCCCAAAACCCAAAGTCAATGCCCACCAAACCCTTCCAGTATTTACTGTTGGTCATGGGAGTTCTGTGTGCCAAGTTTGATTCAATTCCATCGTTGGTGGAGTTCAGAATGCTCTTGGATTTTAGGTGAACTATAAATCCCAGCAACGACAACTCTCACAGGACAAAATAAATAGCCTCCCCCAATCCCACCAGTATTCAAATTTGGGTGTATTGGGTATTTGTGCCAAAATTGGTCCAGTGCATAAAATACATCCTGCATATCAGATATTTACATTACTATTCATAACACCAGCAAAATGACAATTATGAAGTAGCAATGAAACTAAGTTTATGGATGGGGGTCACCATAACATGAGGAAGCGTATTAAGGGTCATGGCATTAGGAAGGTTGAGAACCACTGATATACATAAATAGAAGATTAGCACTTTGGAGAGTTTCATGGGAGATGGGGAGGTGGACCTGGATGAGGATTGGATCAAGTGTATAGAGATATATCTTTACACTTTACAGAGAGACAATCTGTACCAGACTCAGCAAGGAAGGCCAGAGAGATTTGTAGAAGAAACAGATTTGAACTAGAAAAATCACTAGATTCAAAGAAAAAGGAGGACACAACATTAGGGAAGGGAGAGGAAGAAGGCAAAGGGTAAGAGAAAAAGAAAAGTATGAAAAAATGGAATGTGAACCTTTATGGAATATGGATAAATGGAAATAAATGTTGGAAATGTGGGGAAGAAGTAGGGACCTTTTTTCACTCTTGGTGGGCCTGCAGAGAAGTTAAGAAATACTGGAAAAAATACATGAACACTCCCAAAAAATATTAAAATTGAAGTTTAAACTAAAGCCAGAATGCTACCTTCTAAATATGACAGATTTTGAGATAGAAAAGAACAAGGATAAAATATATTATTATCTTACAACAGCAGCTGGGACGTTATTAGCCCAGAAATTGTGATTAAAAGAAATCCTGACAATTGATTCTTAGATTGCAAAAATTATGGATTATAAAAATGTGGACTCTCTAAACTTTCTCCTCCATGACCAGAAGAGTAGACACAAGACTGGTTGGTTGTCAATGAAAGAATATCTCCAGGAAAATAAAATGTCAAACTCCATACTGATAGAATAAATTCGACAAGACAATCGCAACTTACAGAAAGAGGAAAACCCAGTAGAAAAAATAAAACTGATGGAAGGCCATGAACACAGAGAGAAAAAAGAAGACCAAAAGGGGACGAAAAGGATAAGGACATATACAAACTCCCTGTGGAATGGACTGGGAGACAATAGACCCCACCCCGACCCTTTACCGCCAATCCTATGCTTTCTCCTCCCCACCCACCTTTTTTTCTTTCTTTTTTATTTTCTCTTCTTTTCTCACTTCCTATATCTGCCCGATACCCTCTTCCCTACCCCAACCACCCTCCATGGTTTTGGCCACAATTTTATGTATATTTATTGAAAACTTGCACAATAAAGATGATTTTTTAAAAAAGAATATGGATAAATGGGCTATGATGAATAAGGAGGAAAAACAGAAGAACTTTGTTAAGGAATGGAACTATCTTTGAACTTTATGAGAAGAAGGGAAAGCATTTTAGAATAGGCTCCATAATTTGGTCTATGTTAGAATCTTTGCTTGTAATTTTTAGATGATTCTTGGGGCAGAGGGAAGAATAGGTGAATGTTTTACTGGGAAGGAAGGGCAAGGTTGCCTATGAATGTCTCCAACCTGAAGGATGAGAGGTCACTGCAGTAGTGCAATAGAGAACAATTATTGTAGGCATTGGGTTGTTGTAGGTGTTTCCGGGCTATGTGGCCATGTTCTGGAGGCAATTTTTCTCCTGACGTTTCACCTGCATCTATGGCAAGCATCCTCAGAGGTAATGAGGTCTGTTGGAACTAGGGAAAAATGGGTTTATATATCTGTGGAATGACCAGGGTGAGACAAAGGACTTTTGTCTGCTGGGGCTAGCTGTGAATGTTTCAGCTGATCACTTGATTTGCATTCAATGGCTTGGAAGTGCCTGGGGGGAATCTTTTGTTGAGAGTGATTTTATGTGACTGTTTGTTTCCCCTCTGTTGTTTTGCTGTTGTAATTTTTGAGTTTTTTAAATACTGGTAGCCAGATTTTGTTCATTTTCATGGTTTCCTCCTTTCTGTTGAAATTGTCCACATGCTTGTGGATTTCAATGGCTTCTCTGTGTAGTCTGACATGGTGGTTGTGAGAGTGGTCCAGCACTTCTGTGTTCTCAAATAATATGCTGTGTCCAGGTTGGTTCATCAGGTGCTCTGCTATGGGTGATTTCTCTGGTTGGAGTAGTTTGCAGTGCCTTTCATGTTCTTTGATGCGTGTCTGGGCGCTGCGTTTGGTGGTCCCTATGTAGACTTGTCCACAGCTGCATGGTACACGGTAGACTCCTGCAGAGGTGAGTGGATCCCTCTTGTCCTTTGCTGAACGTAGCATTTGTTGGATTTTCTTGGTGGGTCTGTAAGTGGTTTGTATGTTGTGTTTCCTCATCAGTTTCCCTATGCGGTCAGTGGTTCCCTTGATGTATGGCAAGAACACTTTTCCTCTGGGTGGATCTTCATCTTTACTCGTGGCTGGGAGCTCGGGGGGCTTCAGCCCCCCCCCCCGAAATTTTCATGGTGGTTCGCGAAAAGGCCTTAATGGTGCATTATTTAACCTGTTATGTTTATTCATATCATGATCTGATCACCATACTCAATATATCCCATATGCATGGGGGTATTGGGGTAATGATACAAAAGGTTTGCTAGGCTAGACCCTCTTTCACTCAGACTCAGCCCCCCCCCGAAACTCAGCCCCCCCGAACCCCCCTGAAAAAAATTCACCCCCCCCCCCGAAATGAAAGGCAGGAACACTTTTCCTCTGGGTGGATCTTCATCTTTACTCTCGTGGCTTGTTCTTGGTCTTGCAGCTCTTCTGATGTCTGAGGTGGAGTATCCATTGGCCTGTAGAGCCCAGTTTAGGTGGTTCAGTTCATCTTGGAGGAGGTGGGGTTCACAGATTCTTTTTGCACGGTCTGCCAAGGCTTTAATTGCGCTTCTTTTTTGACTTGGGTGATGGTTGGCATTGTAGACATTGTTCTGAAGTATATGTGTTTTATGTATACATTTATGTGTAGCTTTTGGAATGTGGAGGGAGGGGAAGCAATCATACCAAGGATTTGTGTTTGATCTTGATTAAAAATCTAATTTCCACAATATGATTGTTAAAAACTAAAACTAAAATTTTTTCGATTCAAATGTGGAGGGAGAACCGTCATTAAAAAGAACTGACCATATGAGCTATTCAACAGTGGAACTCTCTGCCTCAGAGTGTAATGGAAGCTCCTTCCTTGGTGGCTTTTAAATAGAGGCTGGATGGTCATCTGTTGGGGGGTGCTTTGATTGTGCTTTTCCTGCATGCCAGGGGGACTAGATGACCCATATGGTCTTTTTCACTGCAGTCAAAGACAGAGAGTTCCACTCTTCTTATAATCAGGAAGTTCAATGGGATCTCCTTTCCTATCATTTGAATCCATGGCTCCACTGAGTCCTGGTTTCCAGGGCAGCAGAAAGGAAGCTTCCTCCCTCTTCCTTATGACATCCTTTCGGATATTTAAATATGGCTCTCGTGTCTCCAAGACAATTATCGTACAGTAGATCCCCCTAAGAAAGTGATCTTTAGAAAGACTCAAAACACAAGAACCTTTCAAGAAATCACACTTAGTTGTTTAAAAAAATGAAAGTTATTGTTTCCAAAGGCATGGTGGACAGGAGGAATGGGAACACACAAAAAAAAGTCCTGCACTGTGGGGGGGAAAAGATAATTGCGAAATGAGTCTTCTACTCTTATCCACTTAGAAGAAAACATTTGAAACTGTCAAAATAAAATAAGCAAAGATTTGCATCTCTACTGTGCAGGACATCATTATACAGATAATCTATCAGTCTGTTGAGCCCTCCCAGTTGCTGTTGTTGATGATAACAGTAAGACAACTCATTTTAGAAGATAATGCAGAAAATTCCACAATCTCTGGCAGAACAAATACAATATCAATCAAGTAATTATATCTAACTACTTCCTATCCTTCATGACACTACTACTCTGCAATAGTCATTGTACTTTGACGAATAGAGGTGGTTGGAGGAGAAGAATCATATAGTATTGCCCAAGATCCTACATCAGGATTATCTATACATAGGAAAGTCAAAGTAGGTATGCATGTTTATATGTATGCTGATTTGTAACACAAAGACTCCTACATGCCTTGATGGATCTGGACCAAATATGGTGCACATATCCTTCATGATTAAAAAAAAACTAGCAGGACTGGGGGGGGGGGGGATGATGGAGGAGGATGAGAGTTGGAGTCCAGTCACATCCAAAGAATCGTGTGATTCCCAACCAAGACCAAAAGTGCAGCTATCCTCCTAACTAATCAGATAGCACAATCTACTTCCCAGTCTCATCCTCAACATCCTTGTTCCTTGGCTAATCAGTATGGGGATGGTGGCTGTTGTGCCCTAACATGAAGGCTGAGCCATTTGACCAATTAGAAGGAGAGCTGAGAGTCAGGCCTGTAGCGAGGGGGTGGTTTTAGGGGTTCAACCCCCCCCCCCGAAATGTTTCAGATTTTTTTAAAAACCCTGGTTTACTCATGAATTTTAACTGATTAACCAAATCCCCATGCTAAGTCTATGAGATGCAAAAAAATAACAGTCCCTCCAGAACTGTAAGCACTATCTCAAGCAAATATTGACAATTTATTCACACTGTCATTACTTGCAGCAATAGCCGATGTAGTGAAGCAACCAAGTTGGGGTGTGTGTGTGTTGAATGCTCTCATTAAGGAGGCCAGACTTGGTGGAGGTGGTTGACAGGGGCGGAGCTGCAGGCTATTGAAGGCTGCTCTGCCTCCTGCTGTGCTCTTTGCTTCAGCGTGAGCTAGGAGGCAGGTTTCAACCCCCCC
Source organism: Anolis sagrei ordinatus (assembly GCF_025583915.1). Taxonomy (NCBI): domain Eukaryota; kingdom Metazoa; phylum Chordata; class Lepidosauria; order Squamata; family Anolidae; genus Anolis; species Anolis sagrei. The sequence goes on along the minus strand of NW_026844367.1, from coordinate 21,477,298 downwards.
CCCCCCCCCCCCCCCCCCGAAATTGTCAACCCTCCCCGAAATTTTTTTCTGGCTACGGCCCTGCTGAGAGTTAAAAACCCAACTAGATATGGAGCCGATAGGAATGGTAGCCATCCAGATCAGGGACTGATGGGAATTGGAGCTTGATCAAGTCTTGGGACTCTCAGCTGTATGATTTTATAAAAGGTCCTATTAGGCAGGTGTTCATGGGACCATATTTGAAACTGAAAAGTGAACAATGAGTAATAGTGTTACAAAAATGACTAACATGGACAACATTGGTTATATAGGCTAAGGTAAAGGTAAAGGTAGTCCCCTGACATTAAGTCCAGTCATGTCTGACTCTGGGGTGTGGTGCTCATCTCCATTTCTAAGCCGAAGAGCCAGCGTTGTCCATAGACACGTCCAAGGTCATGTGGCCGGCATGACTGCATGGAGCGCCGTTACCTTCTCGCCAGAGCGGTACCTATTGATCTACTCACATTTGCATGTTCGAACTGCTAGGTTGGCCATTTAACACAAAGGTTGTTCAGTCCAATTAGTGTTTGGAGGAGATTTAGAGTATATAGGCTAGTATACTCTAAATCTCCTCCAAACACTAATTGGACTGAACAACCTTTGTGTTAAATGGTAAAATCATAGAGGCACCAAACATGCAGCTAAAGACATACCCAAATGAGCATTCACATTCATTGACAGTGTGACTCATGCGCATCCATGTGCAATGCACATCTGTCTGCAGTTCATGCCACATCCATGCACACTGAGTACATTCCACTCCCAACCAAGCTATACTTGCAGAGAAATTCAACATGTGTAAGATACTGATAAGATCCCAAATGAGCATTCACATTCATTGGCAGTGTGACTCATGCGCATCCATGTGCAATGCACATCTGTCTGCAGTTCATGCCACATCCATGCACACTGAGTACATTTCACTCCCAACCAAGCTATTCTTGCAGAGAAATTCAACATGTGTAAGATACTGATAAGATCCCGCCCAGGATTTAACACACAATTTTGCCTTCAGACAGTTAGCTAGTTACAGATAATGATGCCAATGGTGTGTGTTGGTTTGTACACTTTTGCATGCCCACATGTGCTTTCTATGTGGATTTAAACGACAGGCATGCTTCCGATTTGAATATCCAAGAAACTGCCGCCATTACCATTTTAAAGGCAAGAAGACGGAAACCCTTCATCTTCATTCCAAATATCCAATGCTAGAGGAAAGGCTGGGCTTTACATGTTGAAAGCAAGGGCAGGAGGGAGAGAAAGCTCACCCTTCACAAGCATTTTAGTAATTAAACAAATGCGCATAATGAACCATATGCCCAAAAGGGGCCTCTTCTTCATGTGGGCCAGATTTTTATTTGAATTTTTAATTTTTATATACAGATGAAACACCGGGCGCGATGCAGCCGCCGTGTGAGTTACAAGAGGAAGGGGGGGAATTGTCGATACGTGAAGATGAGCAGAGCATCCTTGGACGACGATGTGTCTAGATTTCACTATTTAAAGAGACCAAAAAAATCCACATCCTTCTCTCTTTTAAGCAACTGTTTTAGGCATCTGTTCAAAGTCTCCATGAAAGAGATAGTGACAGCTTTTTAGGCTGAACAGCCCAACAAAAAACAGAATGCCGTCTGCCAAAAATAAAGAACCTCCAACATACCGACCCCATGGGACAAACAACAAGGATTCTTCTGCTTTTTTGTGAGACCCACCGCATGGCCTCCTCGGCTCCAGTTTGTTGGGAAACCTGCCTTTGAAGCTCCAGCCAAAACGTTGGAGAACAATAAGTCCCAAGCTTCAGCTCGGAGTTCTCTCTGAATTCCAAATATTGAAAAGTTTCATTTCCTGGCTGCTTTGTTTCTTAGATTCATTGCTGAATTCATCCAATTTGGCACCACTTAAACTGCTATGGCTCAATGCTATGGAATCCTGAGTATTTCTGCCCAAGAATGTTGGTGCCTCACTAAACTACAAATCCCAGGCTTCCATAACATTGAGTCCTGGCAGTTCAGGTCACATCTAACTACATTATTATTTAACCTTTGGGTATAGATATCTATTTTGAGGGTACTTAAAATCAGGAGGTTTCCTTTTCTTTGTACCCTCTGCCCAAGAATGCTGGCGCCTCACCAAACTACAAATCCCAGTTTTCCATGACATTTTTTCGTGTCAGGAGCAACTCAAGAAACTGCAAGTTACTTCTGGTGTGAGAAAATTGGCCATCTGCAAGGACTTTGCCATGGGGACACCCAGATGTTATTTGATGTTTTACCATCATTGTGGGAGGCTTCTCTCAAGTCCCCGCATGGGGAGCTGGAGCTGACAGAGGGAGCTCATCCATGCTCTCCCCGAATTCGAACCTGCAACCTGTTGGTCTTCAGTCCTGCCGGCACAAGGGTTTAACCCATTGTGCCATCGGGGGCTCCATGACATTGAGCCATGTCACTTCAAGTAGTGTCTAACTGAATTAATATTTAGCCTTTGGGTATAGATATCTATTTTGAGGGTACTCAAAATCCGGAGGATTCCTCTTCCTTTTACCCTCTTCTCAAGAAAGCTGGTGCCTCACCAAACTACAAATCCCAGTCTTCCATAACATCAAGCCCTGGCAGTTCAAGCGGTGTCTAACTGCATTAATATTTAGCCTTTCAGTATAGATATCTTTGCATAAAGCTATTTAAATAAAATGCACAGTAAAAACTCGTTACCCTACACAGGGAATGCAAATCCTTGCTAATTTGGTTTATGAAGGAAACAACAAAACATTTCTGCACTTTTCTTCTCACTATGAGAAAGTCTTCACAAACTGCAGTTTTGGGGGACTCTTCACATTTCAGGACTTAGTCGTGAAAAATCTGCACATCCTAGGATTTTTGCACAGAAAATATTATTTTGTGGAAAATTTGAGCTTTTGTGCAGAAAACAGTATTTTTTCAAACATCTCAAGTTCAAAACACCTGGAGGGCCAAAGTTTGCCCATGCCTGATCTAACCCCAAATAGTGTGACTGAAAAAGATGAGTCACATACATTTCCATAATCATGTGGGTTTGCTAATAATAATAATAATAATAATAATAATAATAATAATAATAATAATCTTTATTTATATCATGTTATCTGCCTGAAGGGACTCAGGGTGGTGAACAACAAAGTCAGCAGACATTCAATGTTGTACAAAAAATAGAAAACCAAAGTGCTCTTCCAGCAGTCACCAGCCAATCCCTCTCCAATGCCAGAAATACAGCTTAATGGTGTAACATTAGAAAATGTTGACCATTTCCGCTACCTTGGCAGCCACCTCTCCAAAAAAGTCAACATTGACACTGAAATACAACACCACCTGAGCTGTGCGAGTGCAGCTCTTTTCTGAATGAAGCAGAGAGTGTTTGAGGACCGGGACATCCGTAGGGATACCAAGGTTTATAAAGCTATTGTCTTCCCAACCCTGCTATATGCCTGCGAAATGTGAACTGTCTACAGATGTCACATGCAACTCCTGGAATGATTCCATCAGCGCTTCCTCCGGAAAATCCTGCAAATCTCTTGGAAAGACAAGCGGAAAAAATGTCAGCGTGCTGGAAGAAGCAAAGACCACCAGCATTGAAGTGATGGTTCTCCGCCATCAACTCCGCTGGACCGGCCATGTTGTCCGGATGCACGACCACCGTCTCCCAAAGCAGTTGCTCTACTCCAAACTCAAGAACGGAAAATGGAATGTTCGTGGATAGGAAAAGAGATTTAAAGATGGGCTCAAAGACAACCTTAAAATCTCTGGCATAGACACTAAGAACTGGGAAGCCCTGGTTCTTGAGTGCTCCATCTGGAGGTCAGCTGTGACCAGCAGTGGTATCGAATTTGAAGGGCATGAATAAGGGACGAAAGAGAGAAACATGCCAAGAGGAAGGTGCGTCAAGCCAACCCTGACTGGGACCGCCTTCCACCTGGAAACCAATGCCCTCACTACGGGAGAAGATGCAGATCAAGAATAGGGCTCCACAATCACATACGGACCCACCAGTACACTGATCTTGGAAGACTATCCTACTCGGACAATGAGGGATCGCTTAAGTAATGTCGTACAAAAGAAAAATACACAAACAAATAACCATCCCACCCAAAACATACAGAATTGTGTCAAAGGCAGAAAACCCAACTAAAATCTCCACAAAACATTGCGGAAACACATTTTGCAAATGAATCATTTCTCCTTCCATTTAAATTATCCTGTGAGCAATGTGATAATGAAACACTTTGATACTATATGGATTATTTGAATAGGTTGACAATTAGCACCAGGCAGTTGTGATTTTAATAGTGTTCAGGTTAATATAATGTTTATTGGAGTAGAAAAAAGTCTCACATTTTGGGAGGTGGGGGTTCTAATGTATATGTTTTAAATATGATTTTGATACTATAAATATAATGCTCCCTCCCTCCCTCCCTCCCTCCCTCTCTCTCTCTCTCTCTCTATATATATATATACAACTAGCCATCCCCTGCCACGCGTTGCTGTGGCCCAGTCTGGTGATCTTGAAAATAAAGTAATGAGAAAGTGTTGGTTTCTAATATATGTAATGTCTTGATGCTTATGGATAAACAGTACTTCTTGTTGTTTCTTTGTCAGTAGAGATTGTCTGGTTTGCCTATTTTGGAACATGCAACATATTATTGTCCTTCTTTAGGGGTCCCTTTCAAATATATCATACTATATCTGTGTGTGAGAGAGAATCATATCTATCTGTATCTCTAGCTGGATGGCTTTTTGTTTGTGTTTTCTTGCCCTGGTGAAGGGAGTTGGACTGGATGGCCTTATTATTTTCTGTTGGTCATGGGGGTTCTGGGTAGGAAGTTTAGCCCAATTCCATCATTGGTGGGGTTCAGAATGCTCTTTGATTGTAAGTGAACTATAAATCCCAGTAACTACAACTCCCAAATGTCAAGGTTTCTTTCCCCCAAACTCCATCTGTGTTCATATTTGGGCATATGGAATATTCGTGGCAAATTTGGTCCAGATCCATCATTGTTTGAGTCCACAGTGCTCTCTGGATGTACGTGAACTATAACTCCCAAACTCAAGGTCAATGCCAACCAAACCCTTCTGGTGTTTTCTGTTGGTCATGGGATTCCTTTGAGCTAAGTTTGGCCCAATTTCATCATTGGTGGAGTTTAGAATGCTCTTTGATTGTAGGTGAACTATAAATCCCAGCAACTACAACTCCCAAATGAGAAAATCAATTTTCTGAGTGAAGAACATACATTGGGTTGTTAGGTGTCTTGTGTCCAAATTTGGTGTCAATTCGTCCAGTGGTTTTTGAGTTCTGTTAATCCCACAAACGAATATTACATTTTTATTTATTAATAAATTTTTATTTATATAGATTTATATATGCAAGATGTAAGGGTGCCCATTTGAAATGGGTCTGCGGCCCCTTCCATGGACCACAATGGATGAAGAAGTGTTGGACTGGAGCTGAAGCAACAGAGAAGAAAAAGAAACTTTGAAGAAAATCATAATAACTTCTGGCTGCGCTATGGTGGGAGAGAGCACGGAGAGCACTGCGAGAAGGAAGAAAAAGAAGGCTGGAAGTGAATATTTAAAGCTAGACTTTCCCTGCTATTTGTGATTGCCTATCGCCATCTACAGGAATTTCCATTTTCCCCTCTTGAAATTTGCAGAGATTTTTCTTCTTTCAGGAGTCCTTTCGTACAGGTTTCTAAGAAGGTGGGAATCTACCAAACATTCTGACATGTTTGGTAGAATTATAGCGCTAAATACCAATCCCCTTGTGGTGCAGCAGGTTAAACAGCTGAGCTGCAGAACTTGCTGACCAAAAGATTAGCAGATTTAATCTGGTGAGCTCCTACTGTTAGCCCCAGCTTCTGCCAACCTAGAAGTTTGAAAACACGCAGAATTCTGGAAAATGTAGTTTGGAAAGGCAAGGAGCCCTATACCAGAGAATGCAAAAGGCCCTGCCCTCAACTACATTTCCCTGAATTATACTCAGCATCAGAAAGCCTCAATCAGAATAGATAAGGGAGAGATGCATCACTCCATTGCAGCAACCAGCCAGAGTTCCAATGAATGGTTGAATCTGCAAAGAGGAGGATGGACTGAGACTTCTAGTAAGTCAATTTCTGTGCTGGGCTGGGAATAAATCCCTCCATGGAAGTTCTGTTGGTTAATATGAGGGAGAGACATTAAATGAGATAGCTGTTAGGGCTTTAAAAAAACATTTTTCTTAAAACTTTACAAAATTCCTTAAAATCAGAAAATGTATGAATATTTCTGAAAGTTGGGGGAATGATCCCCTGTTATCCTGTGTCATTATATAGAAATTTTAAGGAGCTAGCTCTTGTAGTTTTTTTAAAAAAGTTGTTTATAAAAACTTTGAAAATTCCCCAAAAATTTGTGGATAAGTGAGACATTCTGAAATTTGGTGGGCTAACAATGGTAAATGTGTTTTATCATTGTGGCAAGTTTCACCCCAATAGCCATAAAAACAAAGGAGAAAGGAGCCCCTGAAGTTTCCCCACTTGTGCAATTACAGTAACGAAATTTTGTTACTCTTGTTATAGTAACGAAATTTTCACTAACTATGCTTTAGAAATACTTTAGAAAAAAATGCCAGCACCCCCTAATTTTGTAATAAGTTTTGAAACTTTTTCATTTTTTTTGCTTTTGAGTTTTATTTATTTTATTTTATTTTATTTGTTTGTATTGATTAATTGTTATTGTCTTTGTTTATTGATGTGCTGTGGGCTTGGCCTCATGTAAGCTGCACCAAGTCCCTTGGGGAGATGGTAGCGGGGTACAAATAAAGTTGTTATTATTATTATTATTGTTGTTGTTGTTGTTGTTGTAAAGCCTGTGTGTGTGTGTATAGTGGAAAGGTGACTCTCTAAAGACTTCTAGTAAGTGTTGGGGATTCCTCATCTTCGGAAGAGGAAGAGGAGCAGGGAATTGCTCAGGAATTGGAGGGAGAAGAAGAATCAGACAATGAGGATTTGAAAGTGCCCACATTTCTAGAGAGACAAAAAGAGACAGAGCACAGACGTCATTCATCCAGAATAGCTGCTAAAAACGCTGAGCTAATTGGGAGACACCCTTCCTCCTCCTGCGTGAGGAATTCAGGGCTATAAATCTGAGGCAGGATTAGTCAGCATTCGCTGGTAAGAATGACCCTGGTACTGCTGTTTTCACTCCTATGGAATCTGCTTTGTAGACTAAGTTCATCGTCTATTGTCCGATGGAATATTAGTGTTTCTTTTGAGAACCTTTTAGGAGACTTGTATTTGTGTCTGGATTAAGACTTCCTTGCTTTCTTTTGCACTTTTAAATTGCATTTGCTCATCCTTTGTGTTTGCTGAAGTAAAGCATTTTCCTTTTACTTCCAATATTGTCTAAAGGCTGTTTTTGAAGGGCGATTCAGTACAGTGGGCTAATACAGCCTTTCATAGTTGCCCACTCTTACTTTAAATCATTATAATATAAAAAGTTCTACCTGACTGTTCAGGCAGAAACAATGAGAATTTAGCTACTTTCCAATGATGAAAGGTAGAACACAAAAGCCCAGGTTGGCATCAGACGCTAGTCAAAACAATAGAAGATGCAGGAAGTGATCCTGAGCTAATGCATAACACCGAGCCATGAAGATAGCTACCTGGACCACAAAAGGGGGTTCTCTCCGGGGGAAAAAAACCCATCAGATCAGATCTCTAAAATTGCTAGTGCTGCTCTCTTGTAACTGTCACCTGCAGTGGATATAATTGCAGGTTACCACTGCCAAGACAACCCCCTCAAATGGTAGCAAGGAGGGAGGAAAGGACCTTCAGCTTGCCAAGTATAGCCAAACAATGGTGAGGAGGCACTATTTGATTGGAATCTATGGAGAGAAAGGCTCTGATATCTGCGTACCACTGACTTGTAAGCTAGAAAAGCAAGTATACATTAGGTAAAGGTAAAGGTTTTCCCCTGACATGAAGTCCAATCACGTCCAACTCTGGGGTGTGGTACTCATCTCCATTTCTAAGCCGAAGAGCTGGCATTGTCTGTAGACACCTCAAAGGTCATGTGGTTGCCATGACTGTATGGAGCACTGTTACCTTACCACCGGAGCGGTACCTATTGATCTACTCACATTTGCATGTTTTTGAACTGCTAGGTTGGCAGAAGCTGGGGCTGACGGTGAAAGCTCATGCCACTCCCCGGATTCTAACCTGCGACCTTTCTGTCAACAAGCTCAGTAGTTCGGCACTTTAACCCACTGTGCCACTGGGTGCTCCTCAGGTATACATTGGACATCCCTTATCTGAAATTATTGGGCCAGGAACTGTTTGTCATTTTGGAAAGCCCAATGAGATCTCTTGGGGATGGGATCCAAGTTGAAATGTGAAATTCATTTATCTTTCAGATACATCTTATACACCTGAAGGTGATTTTATGCAATATTTTTACTTATACCGTGCACGAAACAAAGTGTGCGCAAATTGAACCATCAGAAAGCAAAGATATCTTTTGCATCGCTTCCCTCTTTTCCCACTTTCTTACTTTATACATATTGTTTCCCCAATTTCCATGTAATTTCTTTAGATTCACAATAAAAATTCTTTGAGGAAAAAAAAAGAAAATCATGTTTTAAAAAATGAAAGCAAAGATGTCAGTAGGAGGAGACCTAATTAACACTTCCCCAGCTAATACATTGATGACTATCCCTTGGCAGCCCCTCTTTTCTGAATTTTGCAAAGGTGGTGCTCCTATCAAAAGTACATTCGAGGAAAAATTGTGTGAAATAAGACATATATAAGAAAAAAACAGCATTATAAAGGCCTACTGAAAGTTAAAAACTGGGTTTCTATGGGAACTATACATGCATAATGCCTCCTCCCCCCAAAAAAATGACTGCTTCTAATATTTACAACTCTAGCATCGCTGGGTACCTATTAATTTATTATTATTATTATTATTATTATTATTATTATTAAACTTTATTTATACCCCGTTACCATCTCCCCAAGGGACTCGGTGCGGCTTACATGAGGCCGAGCCCACAATACATCAATACAAGCAATAACAACAGCATTTACTTACTTATTTATTCATTTATTTCGGGCATTTCTACCCCGCCCTTCTCAACCCCCAAAGGGGGACTCAGGTTGGCTTACAACCAGCACAATTCGATGCCAACAATTCAACAGATAAAATACATAGCAGCAATAACCACAATAGTTAAAACATTCAATTAATACAATAACAACTAAAAGCCAATCTAGTGGCCAACGTTCAGCGAGTTCTAAAATCTGTAAGTCCATTCAGCATTACCATAGTCCTTGCCAGATTCTGGTTGTCATTACCTTGTCAGTCTGCCAGATTACCCAAAGGCCTGGTCTCATATCCATGTTTTCAGCTTCCTTCTGAAGGAGAGGAGGGATGCTGATGACCTAATTTCCCCGGGGAGTGAATTCGACAGGTGAGGGGCCACCACTGAGAAGGCCCTGTCCCTCGTCCCTACCAGCCTCACTTGTGATAGAGGCGGGGCCAAGAGCAGGGCCTCCCCAGAAGATCTTAAACTCCGAGGTGGGACATAGAAGGAGATACGTTCGGACAGGTACGCTTAAATTAAATAAAACTCATAAAAAAGCAATATACTATGGCAATAATACAACACACAATTAAAATATGTGGCTGGGCCAAATGCAATTAAAGTTAAAAATAATGCTAAGCATGAGTAAGGTAGGAGAGATGGGGCGTTAGTGGGAGCATACAACAATCCTACCTAATCTAATTCACAATATAAAGAAGTCTCCTAAGTGGCTCAACCCCAACTCAGCTTCAGAAAATTCTCCCCAAGGTTCTCAACTCCTGAATTATGAGAAGGCCACATCTCAAGAGCATCAAATTCAGCTTGGTCTCCTCTCTAGCATTCAACCTCATGTGCCTGTGCTTTTCCCAGGAAGGGAAGGGGGAAAAGCAGTCAAATACATCCTTTTAATTTCTCTCAGATTATAGTAATTGCATTAAGAAAACTGTAATTTCATTAAATGACATAATTACCATTAATATTCAGCAAACTGTCAATAGAAGGGGTAATTATTCTGGAGGAAAATCATAAGCGGGATGTGCAACAAGGCATAATTCCTCACAACAGCCATTCAACGTTTAAAATTAACCTTAAAAATGTTTTTTAAATACGTATTATCCATTGGTAGCAATTAGCTCCATGGCAGCAGACTTAACTTTCACGACCGGAATGTGTAGACTGAGTATTCAGCGAGAACTGAGAAGAAGACATAAACGGAGTTGCTAACTTCTTTTATGATTTGCCTCAAGGAGACTGTCATGTTATTTGTAGAGTTTTTCTCCACCGTTTTCACAGTTGAATTCTGGTATATAAAAAGGGCCTGGTTGCTATTTATAATATGTCTCTATACTAGTAAGCTGTGTGTTATGGAGCACAGCTAGATTAGATGGAGAACTGTAGGAATTGTGGTGCAGCTGGATGAGTGTCAGCAGCATTAAGATCACTCTGACCAAAAGGTCATGAGTTCGAAGCCAGCCGGGTTGGAGTGGGTTTCCAACCAATTGTTTAGCCTGTTGTCGACCTTTGCAACCCGAAAGACAATTGCATCTGTCAAGTAGGAAAATTAGGTACCACCTTAAAGTGTGGGGAGGCTAAATTAACTAATTTGTTGTTGTTCATTCGTTCAGTCGTCTCCGACTCTTCGTGACCTCATGGAGCAGCCCACGGCAGAGCTCCCTGTCGGCTGTCACCACCCCCAGCTCCTTCAGGGTCAGTCCAGTCACTTCAAGGATGCCATCCATCCATCTTGCCCTTGGTCGGCCCCTCTTCCTTTTGCCTTCCACTTTCCCCAGCATAATTGTCTTCTCTAGGCTTTGCTGTCTCCTCATGATGTGGCCAAAGTACTTCAACTTTGTCTCTAGTATCCTTCCCTCCAGTGAGCAGTCGGGCTTTATTTCCTGGTGGATGGACTGGTTGGATCTTCTCGCAGTCCAAGGCACTCTCAGAACTTTCCTCCAACACCACAGTTCAAAAGCATCTATCTTCCTTCGCTCAGCCTTCCCTAAGGTCCAGCTCTCACATCCATTGGTGACTATGGGGAATACCATTGCTTTAACTATGCAGGATCTTTGTTGCCAGCGTGATGTCTCTACTCTTCACTATTTTATCGAGATTGGACATTGCTCTCCTCCCAAGAAGTAAGCGTCTCCTGATTTCCTGGCCACAGTCTGCATCTGCAGTAATCTTTGCAGCTAGAAATACAAAGTCTGTCACGGCCTCCACATTTTTTCTCCCTCTATTTCCAGTTGTCAATCATTCTTGTTGCCATAATCTTGGTTTTTTTGACGTTTAGCTGCAACCCGCTTTTGCGCTTTCTTCTTTCACCTTGATTAGAAGGCTCCTCAGCTCCTCCTCGCTTTCGGCCATCAGAGTGGTGTCATCTGCATATCTGAGGTTGTTAATGTTTCTTCCAGCAATTTTCACCCCAGCCTTGCATGTGTCAAACCCTGCACATCACATGATGTGTTCTGCATACAAGTTGAATAGAGTTGGGTGAGAGGATGCAGCCTTCGCCGTACGCTTTCCCAATCTTGAACCAGTCTGTTGTTCCATGGTCAGCTCTTACTGTTGCTACTTGGCCCTTATACAGATTCCTCAGGAGAGAGACAAGGTATTATTATGATCCACACAGTCAAAGGCTTTAGAATAGTCAATAAAACAGAAATAGATGTTTTTCTGAATCCCTGCCTTTCTCCATTATCCAGCGGATATTGGCAATTTGGTCTCTCGTTCCTCTGCCTTTTCTAAACCCAGCTTGTACATCTGGCAACTCTCGCTCCATGTATTGCTGGAGTCTTCCTTGCAGGATCTTGAGCATTACCTTACTGGCATGAGAAATAAGGACCACTGTATGGAAGTTTGAGCAGTCTTTCGCATTTCCCTTTTTTGGTATGGGGATATAAGTTGATTAACTAAATTAACTAATTTATGAGGCCATAAAGAAGACTCCAACAAAGCACTCCAGCAGGGAAGCATGCGGGGAATGTGGAAGTGCTTCATCAGCGTCGCAGATGGACAATGAAAGCGACAGCTCCCCTGGCGGCCAGAAAAAGTTAAAAGCCTCTGTGTATGTCTGTATATGTTTGCATGTCAAAAAATAGGATTGAATGTTTGCCATATATGTGCACACTGTAATCCGCCTTGAGTCCCCTGCGGGGTGAGAAGGGCAGAATATAAAAGCTGTAAATAAATAAATAAAAAATAATAACAGGGAGAGATGAGGAGGCAGGTCCAGCTCCAGTATGCCTCTACCCAGAAGCAGTTAAGACGTCATCTTTTCATCCCAACTGCCACTGCCCTAGTCATGGAGGAAGAGAAGAAGAGATTGCGATAGTTCCCTCATACCCAGAAGTGGGATACAGTTAAATAAATAGATGATTGTGCACCGGGATTGTGGCGCAGCTGCATTAAAATCACTACTGACTGAAAGGTCACGAGTTCGAAGCTAGCCTGGGTCAGAGTGAGCGTCTGACCAATTTGTGTAGCTTGCTGTTGACCTTTGCAGCCCAAAAGACAGTTGTATCTGTCAAGTAAGAAATTTAGGTACCATTTATGCAGGGAGGCAAATTTAACTAATTTACGAGACCATAAAAATCTCCAGCAAGCATGCAAAGAATGAGGAAGAACTTCATCAGTGTCACAAATGGTCGGTGAAGGAACAGCTCCCTTGGTGGCCAGAAAACCCCCAAGAACAGCTGGAATGTTAAACATTCAATTCCATAGACACACAACATATATAGACATACACAGAGGCAATTTAACATTCTAGCTTTTTCATGAGGGCATTCTGGCCACCAGGGAAGCTATTGCTTCACTGCCCATTTGTGACACTGATGAAGTACTTCCTCATTCTTTGCATGCTTGCTGGAGATTTTTATGACTTTGTAAATTAGCCTCCCCACATAAGCGATATCCAAATTTCCTACTTGACAGATGCAACTGTCTTTCAGGCTGTAAAGGTACACAAATTGGTCAGAAGCTCACTCCGACCCGGGCTGGCTTCAAACTCATGACCTTTTGGTTAATAGTGATCTTAATGCAGCTGACTCCCAGCCAGCTGTGCCACAGTTCCAGTGATTGTACATTTGCATATATTGCGATGGTGAAGGTTAAAGCCTCTGTACATTTTGGTTGAAAACCTGAATCCGTAAGTTTTCTAGTGTGTAGATAATGTCAGATGCTTGCAGTTATACTATGCTGATAGACATTCTGAAGCTTGTTTTTGCTGTGAAAGAACTCTGCCGTATTTTGCTTGCTTCTGGGACACTGGCTATCCAGAGTGCAGCGATTCAGAGATTGTGTTTTGGAAACTCTAAATTTCACGAACCCATCCTACAACAATATAATGCAGTTTAACTGTACTGAACTGCATGGCATGGGTCTACACTGCAGTATAGATGAGTCCCATATGTGGACATGAACATGATCAATCCATAATTTCACGAAGCAGCACATCAAGCTTGCTCTACATGCCACCACTGTCTCCAGGCAAACCTACATGGACCATCACTACTAAGGACATTCAACTTGCTGTTACCTAACCACAAAAACCATTGGGAAGAACCCCCACTTACCACAAATGCCATCACACTCCTTATGGGGGACTCCCAAAGAAAGCAGCTTCGAATAAATTGTATTGCGTTCCATATTGTCATGGTGATTCTTTTCACACGATCGACATTTCTCGATAGGATCTGGAAGAAGACATATTTAAATAGAAGACTGGATGAACACAATGAGCTTCTCAAAAGAACAGGACAAGTTAAGTGGTGAAATAAATAAAAATGTGATTCCAGTTCAGGTTTACGATCATGTCACACCATGGTTTGTTGTTACACCCAAACTATGAGGATAGGTTCATAATTATTCTCCCACTGTTGGGAAACTGAAACGTTGGAAAGTTTCTATACTCTACCTGCATAAATTACTGTTGGCTGCATATAAATTAGAATGAGAAAGTGAAATACCTTCTTGGAAAACTTGCGATTGTCTTCCAGAAACCGTCTTTCACGCGGAGAAAAGGTTCTGACGCTTGCTTTTACCTGAGAACGAATATATATTAAAAAGAACCATATTGTATTAGTGTGTATTCCAAGATCTGTCATTAAAATATCACTTAAATGCTATATATGTCTTGCTAATATTGCTTTTGCTATCACAGTCTTTAAAAATGCATTGGTACAAGGGTCAGCCTACTTTTGTTGTTGTTGCTGTTGTTGTTGTTATATTGATTTATATCCCACATTATCTCCCCAAAGGGGACTCAAAGTGGCTTAACATAAAAGCATCAGCATAACCATTTAAAATATACAAAAATATATGAGCATTAAAACAGGATTAAATATGAACAGTATTTTTAAAATCCCCGTTAGAAACCATTGTTCAAATGATTTAGAATGGGAGAAAGGCATGTGCAGATAGTCACAAAAAGGATAATACAAATATCATAACCATAGAAATTATTATTATTATTATTATTATTATTATTATTAAACTTTATTTGTACCCCGCTAGCATCTCCCGAAGGATTCGATGCGGCTTACACAGGCCGAGGCCTCAACACACAAACATAACAATACAATCTAAGCAAATCAAACAATTAAAAACAAAGTAAAGCAAAATAAACAATGGCACAATACACTAAAACACAATAAAACTGGGCCGGGCCAGAGTAAGGGTACAAAGATTAAAAGTGCTGATGTGACAGGGGTGTAAATAAGGCTTCTAGGGCAAGTGCGATGTGCGATGTGCAGCAATCATTGGTTCTGGTAAGGTGCTTATGGGACTTGGTAGTGGAGATTTCCTAATCTGGGAAGGCGCATCGGAAAAGCCAGGTCTTCAGGTTCTTTCTGAAGACAGCCAATGTAGGGGGCTGTCTAAGGTCTTTGGGGAGGGTGTTCCAGAGTCAGGGGGCCACCACAGAAAAGGCCCTGTCTCGCGTCCCCACCAAGTACGCTTGTGACAAAGGTGGGATCACGAGCAGGGCCTCTCCAGATGACTGAAGTGAGCGTGTGGGTTCATAGATGGAAATGCGGTCACGCAGGTAGGCTGGTCCCAAACCGTTCAGGGCTTTGTAGGTAAGCACCTGCACCTTAAATTGGGCTCGGAATATAAACGGCAGCCAGTGGAGCTCCTTGAACAGGAGGGTTGACCTCTCTCTGTAAGGGGCCCCAGTTAACATCCTGGCTGCTGATCGTTGGACCAGTTGGAGCTTCCGAGCCGTCTTCAAGGGCAGCCCCACGTAGAGCGCATTGCAGTAGTCCAATCTGGAGGTGACCAAGGCATGGACCACTCCGGCCAGATCCGCCTTCGCGAGGTACGGTCGCAGTTGGCGCACAAGTCTCAGTTGTGCGAAAGCCCTCCCAGACACCGCCGCCTGAGCCTCAAGCGTAAGCGATGAGTCCAAGAGGACTCCCAAACTGCGGGCCTGTGACTTCAGGGGGAGTGTAACCCTGTCCAGCACAATTTAATGGTTGATTGATTGTATGATAAGGACCTCAACAAGTTCACACAACACAATTATAACATTGTTATTACACTTTAACTGCAAATTAACTGAAATGAGAAATATTTCAAAATCTCAAAATGGCTGAGAAAGTGATACTATTTCTTTCTCATGTTCAATGTGTGTAACAAGCAAGGTGTGCTTTGTTTCATGCAGAAATTTATTACGAAATATTGTTTAAAACAACCCCCTGGTGATGTGTAATAGTATTTATTAGGATTGTGTTTTCGGGGTACACTTTGCCCCGTTTTGTGTCCCAGCTTTTGTTGGGGGCCCCAATCTGGGTTTTTTTTTGTGAGCCTCCCAAAACTGGGAGGGTTATTTTTGGTGCTTTTGGTTTGGGGCCCCAATAATCGGACATTTATGGTGTGTGTGTGGGGGGGGGGGGCTTCCCACCCACTGGCTCCCTTTCCCGGAATGCGTTCTTGTTATTTGGCACCTGCTGTTTCTACTCTACAGTAAGAGGCGCTCAGCTGCAGGCACTGGCAGGCGTGTGCGCTTTCTGGGCCTGCCTGCACGCCACCCACACATGCACCTACGTTGGAAAGAGAGTGCGTGTGTGGTGGAAAGGGAGTGTGTGTGAGGCCTGTCTGCACACCCCGCCACACATGCACTCTCTTTCCAAGGCAAGGAGGCAAGTTCAGATGTACACAAAAGTGGGCTTTCATGTTGAGCAGATTTTCGTGTGGGGAGGGGGCTTCCTGTTTCATGCTTAAAAAGAAAAGGAAAATATGAAAGAAATGGTAGGAATGGTAGAAATGAATTTCGTGCACTAATCCAGTATTTAGAGTCCCCGGTGGCGCAGTGGGTTAAAGCACAGAACTGCTGAGCTTGTTGACCGAAAGGTCACAGGTTCGATTCTGGGGTGCGACGTGAGCTTCCGCTGTCAGCCCTAGATTCTGCCAACCTAGCAGTTCAAAAACATGCAAATGTGAGTAGATCAATAGGTACCGCTCGGACAGGAGGGTAACGGCGCTCCATGCAGTCATGCCGGCCACATGACCTTGGAGGTGTCTATGGACTATGCCGGCTCTTCAGCTTAGAAATGGAGATGAGCACCACACCCCAGAGTCAGACATGACTGACTTAATGTCAGGGGACAACCTTTACCTTTACTTAATCCAGTATTTATTTATTTATTTATTTACTTTACTTTACTTGTACACCGCAGTTTCTCAGCCTAACCGGCGACTCAACGCGGTTTACAATGCGGGTTTCACCATCTTTTGATTTCTGTTTAGCCACTTGTGTTTTTAAACTGTATATATTGTTCTGTGCATTCAGAAGGTACAGCAAGCTTTGCTAAAGTGTGAATTTCTGAAGCAAGGTGTGCTTTGCTAAATAAATATATTTATGAAATATAAATGAATTCTATGTTTAAATCAGGGTCCAAGAAAGCTTGTTATGTAGGGATGTCCAAATACAGTTATTCCAGAATGCAAAAGAAAAATAGAAAATCAGAAACCCAAAACACTTAGGAGCCCCCCGGCATTTCATAAAAGAGCATTTTTTATTTTATTTTTTTGTGGACATCTGAAGCTGTGGCTCACTTCAAGCCACAATATGTTGAAACAATTCAACTTCTTCCCCTATGATTTGGTAAAGTAGCACTTCCTTACAAAATTATATTGGATCCACATAAGACATGCAACTTACAGGATTAAATAAGACCTCCAGCTCCAAGTAGATCACACCTTTGGAAGGAATCTCTAGATCTTTATTCTTAAGTGTGTAGCAGCTTTGTTGACCATTTTTAATCTGCAATGGGAAATGGGAAGAGAAAACAACAAGGTAAATAACAAGCTCCATAATCCAATACTATCCCCAAAATAGTTTCACCATCTTGCATCAGACTCAAACCCAAAGCAAATATCCAGCATCATTTGACATCATAGTATCTTCTGGCTTCATGATCCATAATTTGATTCAGAAAAGATTTGTGCAAGAGTACCATTATTTTCTATGAAAAATACACATATGTTGCAAATCTTTTCTAAAACACTTTATATCTTAGATTTGCCTGAGGAAAGATGGCCTTTTCAAAAGTATTCATGGGAATTATCAAATTCACACTTTCCCAGGTTTATGGCAAGGCAAAGCACACCTTGCTTCAGAAATTCACACTTTAGCAAAGCTTGCTGTACCTTCTGAATGCACAGAACAATATATACAGTTTCAAAACACAAGTGGCTAAACAGCAATCAAAAGATGGTGAGAAACATACTTTACTCAGGAGGATATGTGTACAAAAACATGTCCTTTCGGTGCATAAATAAATGGGTATGGTAGAGAAAATGAATATGGCAAAGAAGCAAATCTCAATGCAAGGAGAAGAAATTCTGCATCTCAAAATTGGAAATGAAGAAAGGGTACGAAATGAAGGCAGATAGTATTTGCACTTTGATAGTATAGCACTTTGATTCCACTCTCAAGTGTTATGGGACTTGTGTTTTTGTTTGGTATTTAGAATTCTGTGCCAGAGATCTCTAGTCCACCTGCATACTACAAATCCCAGGTATATCCATCCTATTGACTGTTATAAGGACCAAAACTGACAAGCATCTTGAGCTCTGAGGATGACCTGGGAAGGAATCCCACTGGAGCATTGCAGCACACCCAAATACTTGGGAGTCACTCTGGACCGTGGTCTAACTTATAAGAAACTCTACTTGAATATCAATCAAAACTGGATGCTAGAAATAACATCATATGAAATCTGACTGATGCAACCTGGGGATCACAACCAGACACAATGAAGACATCTGCCTTTGCGCTTTGCAACTCTGCTGATGAATATGCATGCCCAGTGCGGAACACATCTCACCACGTTAAAACAGTGGATGTGGCTCTTAATGAGACATGCCGCATTATCACAGGATGTCTATGCCCAACACTGCTGGAGAAATTATACTGTTTAGCCAGTATTGCACCACCTGACATCCATCAGGAAGTAGAATTGGCATCGTTGAGCCATCCTCTGTTTGGATATCAGCCAGCATACCCATGCCTTAAATCAAGAAACAGCTTCCTAAGAGCAGGAACACTTCAGCAAGTGAGAGTCCTAAAGTAGCAGGCTAGAACTCAGAACCTGGATGCAAGACTCCCTCCTAGGCACACAGAAGACTGAGCAACTTAGAAGGCATTGAACAGACTACGCTCTGGTATCACAAACTGCAAAGCAAACCTTAGGAAAAGGGGCCACAAAGTGGAGTGCATGACATGCGAGTGTGAAGAAGAGCAAACCACAAACCACTTACTACAATGCAACCTGAGCCCTACCACATGCACAATGGAGGACCTTCTTACAGTGACACCAGAGGCACTCCAAGTGGCCAGTTTCTGGCCAAAGAAAATCTAGTAAAATGCCAAGTTTTTAACTTGGTTTGTTTTTTATAATGCATTATAACTGTACCCTCAATTTGCTTCTGACATGATAAATAAAGGACCAAAAATCACGCATGCAAAGTTCTTTTGAATATTGAAAAAATGGAAGATAGTTGATGTGTAGATTTCCAAACTGTATTGAACGCTGTAGTTGTTACCCATGGGATGTGAAGCCTCAGTCAAAGGCATGCCAGATTCCTCAAGGGCTGATGGATATATTTGCTGAACCATTTGTACAAAACATCCCAGGCAAAATGGATGTGCGGGAGTAAAACATATGGATAGCCAATGCTAACTCCATTACAGAGCAACCCTGCTGACCACTTGAGAATTTTAATGAAATAGGGAAAGTCAGAGATTGATACAGTACAGGATACCGAGGAGACAAGGCTCTTATGGAATAGAGACTGACTTTTCATTGCTCTTGTCTGGAAGAAAAATGGTGCGGCGACTACTTCTTCCCCCACCTCGACTCCATTTGCATTCATTTACGAATGCCTCCAAAGCAAGCTTGTCACTGACGCCGTTTTCATTGTCTACCATGGATGACACCACACAAAATGGTTCAGCCCTGGAGGACGTGAAAAGGTCACCACAAAAGGCTGCATGGAACCATTTTCCATTTTGATCTTTGCACATCCAGTTATGATTCAACAGGGGATGAAATTGCTCCTGAAAAGATGCTTTATTTGTGAAAGAAAATATGTAATTCTTTCCCTACACTACCCCCATTGTGTTTCCCATCTCAGAAGAGAATGGGGAGCTGGGTGGCCTGAACAAGAATAAAGACAAAATCCATGGTCAGAAAAAATACTTCAGTTAGGACCATCCTTAATGTCACACAATAGTGAGCAGGTTTCTCACCTGCAGAACAATTTACATGGAAGAATGATATGGGGGAAAAAACAAAGGAAGGCAAGTGAAGAGATACATTTGGCTAGCTGACAATATCCCAACCCCTACTTTCTGTTATCCTAAAGATGGATTCTAAGAGATGGAGTGCAGACTAACAGCACAATCTTGCTGTTAGTCTGCACTACAATTCTGTTGACTTCCGTGTACCCTTGAAGTTACACTGAAGTCAACAGAATTTCCTCCCAGGTAAATTATTCAACTGCAGCCTTAATATGATCAATGCCGCAGCTACGTTCTGATGCTGAAGATATGAAAATGTCCATTAGTCCAAAGGAGCTACAGTCAGTTACAGATCTCAGTTTTCTCTTCCATGGTGAGAAGCTCTGTTCCATTTGCCACTGCTGTGGTCTCTTAGGGAGAGAAGAGCAGCCAGACAGAACATCATTGTGCCTGGTCTCACTTGGTGGTGAGAAGCCCTTCCTCCATTCCTATGTCCATTGCTCTGGACTCTTAGAGAGAGGAGAGCAACCAGCTACAGCATCATTGTGCTTGATCTCAGTTGGTGGGAAGAAGCCCTTCCTCCATTTTCACATCCATTGCTCTGGCCTCTTTGGGAGAGAAGAGAAACCAGGCACAACATCACTACGTCTGGTCTCAGTTGGTAGTGAGAAGCCCTCCCTCCATTTTCATATCCATTGCTCTGATCTCTTAGGGAGAGAAGAGATACCAGGCACAACATCATTGTCATTTGGTCTCAGTTGGTGGTGAAAAGCCCTCCCTCTATCCCAGCCCTTCCTCCATTTTCATGTCCTTTACTCTGGTCTCTTAGGGAGAGAAGAGAAGCTAGGCACAGCATCATTGTCCTTTGGTCTCGGTGGTGAGCAGCCCTCCCTCCATTTTCATGTCCATTGCTCTGGTGTCTTAGGAA
>NW_026844367.1:21391530-21454030 GCF_025583915.1 Anolis sagrei ordinatus | reverse complement strand
TGTGTGTGTGTGTTTACGAACCCGCACGCTCCCTCCGATCATCTGGAGAGGCCCTGCTCTCAATCCCACCTGTGTCGCAGGCGCGTTTGGTGGGGACGAGGGACAGGGCCTTCTCTGTGGTAGCCCCCTGACTCTCGAACTCTCTCCCCAAGGACATTAGACAAGCCCCAACATTGGCTGTCTTTAGGAAGTGCCTGAAGATCTGGCTGTTCCAGTGTGCCTTTCCAGAATAGGAAACTCCTGGTTTCAAGTCCCAAATGCATCTTGCTAGAGATTCAGGATTATCTGCACATTGCACCTACCCAAATACCTCTACATATTACCTGTCACGACAGCACTTTTTAAACTTGTCCATTACATTTGGCCCGGTCTTTGGTTTTAAATTGCGTCACGGTGTCATTGTTTTATTGTTTTATTGTTTTGCTTAATGTTTTATTATTTGCTTATGAGTTTATTGTGTATTGTATGTTGTTGTTGTCGGCGGCCTTGGCCTTTGTAAGCCGCATCGAGTCCTTTGGGAGATTTTGCGGGGTATAAATAAAGTTAAATAAATAAATAAATAAATATATATATATATATATATATATATATATATATACACACACACACACACACACACACACACACACACACACATACACACACACACACACACACACACACACACACACATATATATGAGAAGAATAGGCTCATATAAGGAGGGATGGTACTTCAAGTGTGAAGGTTCTAAGATGTTGAGTCTTTGGGTATCTCAAGATGCAGCACTGGAAAAGGATACTCAACTTGTAGATGGTATGCACAATAAAGCACAATATGCACAATTGCAGAATGCAATGCACTGCTCACAACAATCACAAGTAGTGTTCAAAACCTAATAATAATAATAAATAATAATAATAATCTTTATTTATATTATTATTATATATCTCTGCCCTATCTTTCCAGAGGGACACAGGGTAGATTCCAATGGCAAAAAAGCAAACATTCAATGCCAAATACAACAAAAAAAATCCAAATACAAAACCAACCAAGACCCAACATAGACCAACATATATCAAAATAAACCCACATATACCAAATTAAACCCACATATAAACCAGATTATAACATATAACATTAATTAAATTGTATCTAGCATAAAAAACATGAACCACAGTTTATTAAACCCCTCAAGGTTTGTTTACTGTTACCTTAAAATTAATTATGGGCAAAACACAAGGTCAGAGAAGCACGTCTGTTGTGCTTCCACTGCTATCAGCAGAATGTGTCCATTGTGCAATGGCGAAATGTGGACACTACATGCATTGTATGAGTCACACATGTGCATATCCCTAACTAGTTACCAGAATGTTTTCCTTGACTGGCTCTGATATAGGATCTCAGCCATAGTCACAGCCAGAATATCCAAAGCGCCAGGATTAAACAAGAGTGCCAATGGAACAACTACACGATGGGACTGGACAATGTTTTAATGAGAATTTATTGACTTATGCTTTTATTGCTGTTGTAATGATTTTATTGATGATAATGTTTTTATATTGCACTTGTGTTTCTGTGGTATTGAATTTTGCCTTGTAAACCGCCTTGAATCGCCGGAAGGCTGGGAAGGGCGGTATACAAATATAGTAAATAAATAAATAAATAAACTAATCGAGCATTTGACTCAACTGTTTTGTCATGCCAATTAGAATCATAGAATCATAAAATCAAAGAGTTGGAAGAGACCTCATGGGCCATCCAGTCCAACCCCCTGCCAAGAAGCAGGAATATTGCATTCAAATCACCCCTGACAGATGGCCATCCAGCCTCTGTTTAAAAGCTTCCAAAGAAGGAGCCTCCACCACACTCCGGGGCAGAGAGTTCCACTGCTGAACGGCTCTCACAGTCAGGAAGTTCTTCCTCATGTTCAGATGGAATCTCCTCTCTTGTAGTTTGAAGCCATTGTTCCACGTCCTAGTCTCCAGGGAAGCAGAAAACAAGCTTGCTCCCTCCTCCCTGTGGCTTCCTCTCACATATTTATACATGGCTATCATATCCCCTCTCAGCCTTCTCTTCTTCAGGCTAAACATGCCAAGCTCCTTAAGCCGCTCCTCATAGGGCTTGTTCTCCAGACCCTTGATCATTTTAGTCGCCCTCCTCTGGACACATTCCAGCTTGTCAATATCTCTCTTCAATTGTGGTGCCCAGAATTGGACACAATATTCCAGGTGTGGTCTAACCAATGCAGAATAGAGGGGTAGCATGACTTCCCTAGATCTAGACACTATGCTCCTATTGATGCAGGCCAAAATCCCATTGGCTTTTTTTGCCGCCACATCACATTGTTTAACATATTTCACTTGCTTTTTCACATATGTACTGCTCTCGAGCCAGGCATTGTCCCTCATTCTGTATCTTTGCATTTCGTTTTTCTGCCAAGTGGAGTATCTTGCATTTGTCCCTGTTGAACTTCATTTTGTTAGTTTTGGCCCATCTCTCTAATCTGTCAAGATAGTTTTGAATCCTGCTCCTGTCCTCTGGAGTATTGGCTATTCCTCCCAATTTGGTGCGATGCTGGAAAAGGTTGCCCTCAGAATATAGGTGAAGAGCACTTTGTGAATTCTCTATCAATATTGCATTTGTATTTGGTGAGAACAACTACCTACACAAGCACTGAAACTACCTGGAAGAGACTATATAATAACTAAGAGTTGCTTCTCCTTCCCTGTGGGAAAAGCAGGGAAAAAATGAACAAAGAAGTGGAGCTACCAAAATAGTACATTCTGGGGGGAAATCAGGCAATGGTCCCAATAAATTAGAGGTGGATCAATGATCTCTCTCTCTCTCAATCTCTCTCTCTCTTGCAATTCATCATAGTGCTTAGCAAAGGGACTATCCTATGTACAACATAAAGGGCCTTTATAAATATCAAGTGAAACAGGTATATCACAAATGGTTGTCTTCCTCTCCGAACTACTACAAGAAGTAGAGAACAGAGACATTTCCCAACAAAGCCATCAAACCCAGCCTGATAGATGGAGGAAAAGACACACAACTTACAGACAGTAAAGGGATGGCAACTTTCCCGAGGAAATCAGGAGGTTTGTCTCCATCTTCATCAAACACAGTCACTTCTAGTGTATCATGGATATCTTTGACAGGGCTAGAAAGAGGTGCACAGACAGGAAAATCAGGAGTTTGTGCAACAAAAAGAGCACATCTGTTACAAAAAGAGTTCAGCATACATATTCGCTCATTAAGTCCGGGTCAGTTTGGTCCATTAAATTCACATACAGTTACATTCCCTCTGATCTAATCAAATTAATCCATTTTTGCCAAATTATCCTATTGCACACATTGGTGGGCCAAGAAATTAACTGACTTCTGGATACAAAAGTCTTAAGACCAGCACATCGTCATGGACAAAGGAAAAACTCTAGATTATGGGCCCATCCAGACAGAACCTTTATCCCAGGAGCTTCCACAGCAAACAGGAGGGTGGCCAGATGCCCTTCCCTATAAATGTGGACGCAATCGCTGCAAAAGGGCAAAAAACATGAGATTTCCAGGTGTAGGAATATTGCAGTTTTGAGCTGAATATGCGAATCTTCTCATGTCTGTATGTCCCTGCCATCAGAAATCACTGGAATTTTATATCTGGGTTTATTCTCAGGTTTTAGATGTTTGTTCCTGATTGATCAATTCCTAAAAGGAAAGTGACACTTGAGTAGAAGGTAAAAACTTTGTCTGTGTGCCAGAAACTTTATGAAATGTGTGGAGGGCACATTTTCTCTGGCCAGGACAAAGAATGAAACTTTTGCAGTGATTCCCTAAACGACTCCGGCCCAGTTTACCTGTCTGAATGGATTCTCCCCTATGAACCATCAAGGTTGTTAAGGTCTTCTGGAAGGGCCCTGCTCTCGGTCCCACCACCCACTCAATCGTGTCTGGTGGGGACGAGGGACAGGGCCTTCTCGGTGGTGGACCCTCTGGAACTCTCTCCCACTGGAGATTAGAACTGCCCCTTCTCTCCTAGAATCATAGAATCAAAGAGTTGGAAGAGACCTCATGGGCCATCCAGTCCAACCCCCTGCCAAGAAGCAGGAATATTGCATTCAAATCACCCCTGACAGATGGCCATCCAGCCTCTCTTTAAAAGCTTCCAAAGAAGGAGCCTCCACCACACTCCGGGGCAGAGAGTTCCACTGCTGAACGGCTCTCACAGTCAGGAAGTTCTTCCTCATGTTCAGATGGAATCTCCTCTTGTAGTTTGAAGCCATTGTTCCGTGTCCTAGTCTCCAGGGAAGCAGAAAAAAAGCTTGCTCCCTCCTCCCTGTGACTTCCTCTCACATATTTATACATGGCTATCATGTCTCCTCTCAGCCTTCTCTTCTTCAGGCTAAACATGCCCAGCTCTTAAGCCGCTCCTCATAGGGCTTGTTCTCCAGACCCTTGATCATTTTAGTCACTCCCTCCTCTGGACACATTCCAGCTTGTCAATATCTCTCTTGAATTGTGGTGCCCAGAATTGGACACAACATTCCAGGTGTGGTCTAACCAAAGCGGAATAGAGGGGTAGCATTACTTCCCTAGATCTAGACACTATGCTCCTATTGATGCAGGCCAAAATCTCATTGGCTTTTTTTGCCGCCACATCACATTGTTGGCTCATGTTTAACTTGTTGTCCACGAGGACTCCAAGATCTTTTTCACACGTACTGCTCTCGAGCCAGGCATTGTCCCCCATTTTGTATCTTTGCATTTCGTTTTTCCTGCCAAAGTGGAGTATCTTGCATTTGTCACTGTTGAACTTCATTTTGTTAGTTTTGGCCCATCTCTCTAATCTGTCAAGATCGTTTTGAATCCTGCTCCTGTCTTGGAGTATTGGCTATCCCTCCCAATTTGGTGTCGTCTGCAAACTTGATGATCCTGCCTTCTAGCCCTTCATCTAAGTCATTAATAAAGATGTTGAACAGGACCGGGCCCAGGACGGAACCCTGCGGCACTCCACTTGTCACTTCTTTCCAAGATGAAGACGAAGCATTTCCTGACTTTTAGAAAGCTGGTGAAAACTTGGCTCTGGAATTTAGCATTTGATGAGTGAGTCAATAACCCTTGAACACACGGACGGATGGTGATGAATTGTGATTTTATTCTGACAACTTGGCCTTATGTAATTATATGATCGTATTTTAATGTATTTTATGTGTTATGTATTAGTGTATTATGGGATGTGATGTTTTAAACTATTGTTTATGAATCTTTTGTTGTGAACCGGCCTGAGTCCCTCTTCGGAGGTCGAGAAGACTGGTATATAAAAGTTCTAAATAAATAAATAAATAAATAATAAATTCACTGTAGTGATTCTCCTCATATCCGTATATCCACATCTTGAGTTTCTGGTGGAAGTCCCACAGCAGCCATCTTGGGAGCTTCTAAGTCTTGCAATAAAGCATCATGTCTGGACAGCAAAGGCAAAAATCCCGTGACCAACAGGTATGTGTTGACCTCTTCTGAAGTCCCGGGTTTTTTTGCCCCTGTTTAAAACCCGTGATTTAGCACTGTCTGGAAGCGCCCTATGTGTGTTTCACAAAATCATAGTGAGATATAAGAAGATGAATTTCATACGGAATGCTTTCTTTTTAGAAACCACCCTCCAAGACTGGAGTCCTAGCCCCTTAGACTATTCCATCAATATGTTTACAGTTCCTAAAATGGTGAGTTGCAAATCCACTTACAAAGTGAAGACCTGGTTCCACTCCGGGTTGAGGTTTTTATAAACTGTATAACTCTGAAGCCTGTCATTCCCAAGCTCCAACAGACAGAAGGGATCGCTTTTGCCTGGAAAGAAAACAACAGCATTTTAATGTTTTCTTTAAGCCGCCCCAAGTCCTTTCTGAAAGAGGAGGAGGGATATTAATATTAATAATAATAATAATCGCATTATTAATATTATTAATATTATTTGCATTATTTGCCAATACATCACACAGTCACTTGGAAAGTGATTAAGTAAAACAGCCAGCAGAGTGATCTTGACTGCTGTAGACTTGGTCCTGGGCGAGGTCCTGTTCCACATCTTTATTAAAGACTTAGATGAAGGGTTAGAAGGCATGATCATCAAGTTTGCAGATGACACCGAATTGGGAGGGATAGCCAATACTTCAGAGGACAGGAGCAGGATTCAAAACGATCTTGACAGATTAGAGAGATGGGCCAAAACTAACAAAATGAAGTTCAACAGACACTCCACTTAGGCAGAAAAAAACGAAATGCAAAGATACAGAATGGGGGACAATGCCTGGCTCAAGAGCAGTACGTGTGAAAAAAATCTTAGGGTCCTCGTGGACAACAAGTTAAACATGAGCCAACAATGTGATGTGGCAGCAAAAAAATCCTATGTGATTTTGGCCTGCATCAATAGGAGCATAGTGTCTAGATCTAGGGAAGTAATGCTACCCCTCTATTCTGCCTTGGTTAGACCACACCTGGAATATTGTGTCCAATTCTGGGCACCACAATTGAAGAGAGATGTTGACAAGCTGGTATGTGTCCAGAGGAGGGCGACTAAAATGATCAAGGGTCTGGAGAGCAAGCCCTATGAGGAGCGGTTGAAGGAGCTGGGCGTGTTTAGCCTGAAGAAGAGAAGGCTTAGAGGAGATATGATAGCCATGTATAAATATGTGAGAGGAAGTCACAGGGAGGAGGGAACAAGCTTGTTTTCTGCTTCCATGGAGACTAGGACGCGGAATAATGGCTTCAAACTACAAGAAATGAGATTCCATCTGAACATGAGGAAGAATTTCCTGACTGTGAGAGCCATTCAGCAGTGGAACTCTCTGCCTCGGAGTGTGGTGGAGGCTCCTTCTTTTGAGTTTTTTAAACAGAGGCTAGATGGCCATCTTTTAGGGGTGCTTTGAATGCAATATTCCTGCTTCTTGGCAGGGGGTTGGACTGGATGGCCCATGAGGTCTCTTCCAACTCTATGATTCTATGATTGTATGATTCTATGACTCATCTTGTTGTGTTTTAAATAATAATACATTATTATTATTATTATTATTATTATTATTATTATTATATAACTGATTTATTTAATATTATCATTTATTTATTTACAGTAGTTATACCCCGCCCTTTTCACCCCGAAGGGGACTCAGAGAAGATTACAGAATGCATACATACTGCAAAAATTCAAAGCTGATTATAAACTTAAAAAGGACAGTCAAACACAAACAGAGGTAAAGGCAGTTGTTCCCATCTTATTTCCAACATCTTGGAGTTGTGCTCAACTCTGGTCATGTATGCGTGTGTGTGGTGGGGGGGGGGGGCAGGTGCGTGCTGTCGCTCCATCTTCCATGCCGAGGAACTTTCCTCCAATCGACTGATGTCCTTAAGGGTGCCTTTATTTCCTCCCTACTATTTATTTACTTGCATTTTTGCTTTTGGCCTGCTAGGTGGGCAGGTGAGCTGGGGCTAACGGCACATGATCACCCCGACTTGGGATCAAACTATTGACCTTTCGATTGGCAGGATTTTGGAGCACAGTGATTTAGCCTGCTACGCTAAATCCAACACCATGAATAAATGAAACATTTGTTTAAAAATGTCAAAATTTCAACAAGGGATCTAGGAGTCCTTAGTTGAACAAGAGTAAACAATGTGATGCAACAGATAAAAAAGTCAATGTGATTCTAGAATGAATTAATAAAAGTAAAGTGTCTCAATCAAAGGCAGTAACAATAATGCTCTATAATACGAAATGATTCAGTATGATTCATATATTAGGCATACTGTGCTTGATATTTTTTTTACTACTTTTCTGCATGCAATCTTTCATTACAAATAAATACATTATTATTGTTGTTGTTGTTGTTTGTTTGTTTTCATAATAAAAATGAACAAAAAACACAGATTGGCACCCTTTTCAACCAGCATCCGCTCTGTGCCTTGACCCATAATGGAAAGCAAGGAATAAATTAGAGAGAGGCAAAGCTTCATACCTGAAAAATCAGCAGCTAAGAGATCAGCAGCTTTTAAAATTTTAACTTGCAAAAATCCAATGTCTTTTATGTTCTGGAATGAGTTTCTTACACTCTGCAAACCAAGATGAAAAGAAAGGAAAAGCTTTTTAAAATCTGGTTTTGCACACTTTCAATCCACTTCTTTAATTCAACTCCTTAGTACACACAACTTGTTATTTAGATATTCAGAGATGGGCTTCATATTCTTGGGAGGGGGTGGGGAGGGAATGGATCCAAACTCACATAGCGTTGGGAGATCTGTTTCCTCTCAGCAGGATCCGCCAGGGGACAAACGCACAAATCAGAGATAGAAACACCCAAGCAAGGCACAACGGAGATTCCTATCAACAAGGACCCTGGCTGTTTCTCCAACGGCAGTTCCAAATAGTTGGTTTGTTTGCCAGGGAGTGCAGCAATATCTACTTTGCACCTAAAACAACAGAAGTGAAATTAAGTTAAAGCATGGCACCAATGGATTCCAAATGGAAACAAAAACCATCTTATGCTATTGTTGGTTCATTCATTGCTGTGGAGTTGCAGAAACTTTTGGAAACTTTCAACGTTACAACTATGTGGTTCTTGAGATGTTGGATTGCAGTTCTTATCCACCTCCATCATTAGATACATTGGCTATGTTTGATGGGAAGTGGGGCCCTAACACATTCCCCAACCCTACTTTCCAATGATAGCCCTATAAACTCATGTATAGGTCTATAAATGCTTGCATTAACCCCAAAACCTGGGTCAGCCTACCCATGAGTCAATGCAAGCATTCTACCTTAAGTCTTCTCAAAAAAAAGGAACCATCCCCTTTTAAGGATGATCCATGAAGAGTAAGAAGAAATCTTGACCAAAAACCCTACAAAACAGTATGACACAATCATGAAGTTCATGCAAAACCAGATCATTCGCCAATGTGGAGAACAGCCTCCAAGTTATGTTTCATTAATTGTGTTTGGCTGCATGTTGGGCATTTGTGAATGTCTGGGCGAGAAAATGGTAATGACTTCTGGGGATCAGAATGGTCCTATTAGGTGGCACTGGTCCTCTCCATAGTATAAACCATGACTTATCCATGAATCACATTAAAATCCATTATTCTGGCCCCAAAACTTGCCCTTGACTTATACATAGGGTTGACTTATACACAAGTATATATTAGGGCTGGGCGGTTTCGTTTCGTTAATTCGCAATTCGTTAAAAATTCGTTATTTTTTTGTTAACGAAGCGATAACGAACCATTCTGGAGCAACTTAAAAACGAAACGAATTTTTCAATTTGTTTCGTAAATGCTTCGTATTTCGTTATGTATTCGTTTCGTTATTGGTTTGAGGTCGTTTCGTTATTATTTCCGCATGTTTGGGGCAAGTTTTATAGTTGTTTTTTGTTTAATTAGTGAAAAAAAATTATAATATCACACCAACAGTCAACAACAGAGGGAGAGGGAAGCTTCAGAAGTTCCCCCTGTCCCATTTGGAGGTTTTTTAGCGTATTGTGCGGTCGCGTCCACCATTAACGAATCGATTCGTTATTGTTTCGTTATTGTTTCGTTATTGTTTTGTAATTTTTTTACCATTTACGAAATTTCGTAAATATCAAACTTTTTTTAAAAAAAAATTCGGAATTCTTTTAAATATCGAAACGCAAAAAACCCCAAAAAACGAATCGATTTTAGAAACAAATTTTTCCATTGTTACCCAGGCCTAGTATATATGGTTGTTAGAAAACAACATGATGCATTGGAGATGAGCACTTTCTAGTTGTCTAGTGCTTATGCACACTTTTCCCTGGATTTCCAAAATCTCCTTTCCATAGACAGCCCATTTCCAAATTAATTTGGACTCAACAAAGCTTTTCACTTTAGAGCATGTCTGGGCTAAATGTGTGGGAGTCAGGGTCCAATTTCACCCCACAATTCACCCATCCGCCCCCCGCTTGTGCCCAAGTATGTCCATTTTTTCCCCTATTTTTCCCATTCTCTTGGAATTTTTAGTTTTTTTAAAAAAGACAGGACAATAACAAGAGGGAGAAAAAAATATGTAAAGTAGACAAAATCATATCCTCAAAAACAAAATAAACACACTAAAAAGAAAAAAAGTAGTAGTAGTAGTAGTAATAATAATAATAATAATAATAATAACACTTTATTTACGCTACCATCTCCCCAGGGGCTTACATGAGGCCGAGCCCAAAATACAACAATACAAGCAATAATAATAACAATACAAGCAATTTAAAAACAACAAAACAGTAAAACAATACATAAGCATTATCAATAGGACAACACACTTTAAAATCTATGGGTAGGCCAAATGTAATTGAAATTTAAAAGATTAAAAAATAATACTGGACATGGACGAAAATGATGGGGCGGTTTGTGGGAACATACGAGCAGACCTAAAACAATATAAAGTGCTTTGGAGGATGAAGTGCTATGGGATGATTATTCTGGGAAGGCACACTGGAACAATCATGTCTTCAAGCTCCTCTTAAAGACTGCCAAAGTTGGGGCATGCCTGATGTCCTTAGGGAGTGAGTTCCAGAGTCGAGGGGCCACCACTGAAAAGGCCCTCTCTCTCGTCCCCACCAATTATTAACCAATAATTAATAGAAGAAGAGAGAAAAAAAGAATAGGAAAACAAATTCTCAAATTTTCTCAAATTTTCAACAGGAAGAGATCTGCCTTCCCTTCCTGTCTTCCTTTCCTGTCCCCAGGGGTAACAAAGAAAACAGGATGTTTTGGTCTAGCATGGCATTTAAGATGGGGAACGCAATGGAAGTATTTTTCTTTTTGCATTTTTCCTGCCTTTGGGTAGTTTTCTGCATGACTATTTCAAATTTGGTTTTAGGGGAAGCATCACCATCGACATTTTAAATCATTGGTGTGAAGTCGGAAGTCACTCTTTCCAGTCACAAGACTATTTTCCAAAATAAATAAATGAATGAATAAATAAAATGACAAAAGGAACTACAAATAACTATTTCTTTAGCATGCTCTTTTTAAAGCACTGAGCAAAATGTTTTTTTTTTCCTCATGCTTTGCAATGTTTGCAAAGAATGGAAAAAGGAGAAGAAATTGACAGATTGGTGTTTGTGAAAAGCATATTTTTTTGTGGAAGTGAATAGAGTACAACTTTCTAGAAACTGCAAGGTTTTAAGTTTTTTTTAAAAAAAAAAAAGAGGCATGGAACAAATATTTGGAGCTTCAGCTAGGAGAGACTCCAAGGGGGGAGATTTCATAGCAATGGAATGCGGCAGGAATCAGGTTTCCAAACAGGTCTGGAGAGAAAGTCTGGAACAGGTTTTCGGTGCTTAAATCCTGTTGACAGGTATTTATTTAAACAAAAACTTGTTAAGGTGTTTTCTTAATAGCCCACCTTCAAAATCTATCCAGGTGGGTTCTTTCTAGGTAAATGGGTAAATGAGTCACAAGTTACTCTCAATTGATCCCGTTCCAGCTGTAGAACCAGAGCTGTTGGCACCCTTTTGATACAAATTGCTGCGGCAACTTTCTATCTTAAAATTACAAGTTTGGAAAGGAAATGAAGGAGTGCAGAAATCAGTCTTGTTGACGTATTGAAGCTCACTTCATGCCGGGGATAAGGAAGTGCTGCACAGTGCGGGCAAAACAACCCAATTGCAAATGGTTCAAAGAACATGGTTTTGTAAGTGCTTCAACCGGGAGAATAAAATATCTTAGGTTTGCATTATACTTTTGGAGACTAGCTTCCCCAGCTCATGTTGAATCTGTTCATAAAAGACTGCATTCACCACAAGGGGACAGAAAGACAACTGGAGCCCAATTTGGGGGAAAAAATCTCTTCTTGGGTTGTTGTAAGTTTTTCGGGCTATGTGACCATGTTCTAGAGGCATTCTCTCCTGACGTTTCGCCTGCATCCATGGCAAGCATCCTCAGAGGTTGTGAGGTCTGTTGGAACTAGGAAAATTGGGTTTATATATCTGTGGAATGACCAGGGTGGGACAATGAACTCTTGTCTGTTGGATCTAGGTGTAAATGTTTGGGTATCAGCCAGCACGTCAACGACTTAAATCTAGAAATAGTTTTCTAAGATCTACAGAGACACTCGCTGGAACACCTCAGCAAGCGAGAGTCCAAAAGTGGCAGGCTCAAACCCAGAACCTCAACCAATGGCTGATACCAAATGAGAGACTCCCCCCGGGCACACAGAGGACTGGGCAACTTGGAAGGCGCTGAACAGACTGCGTTCTGGCACCACGAGATGCAGAGCCAACCTTCAGAAATGGGGCTACCAAGTGGAATCCTCGACATGCGAGTGTGGAGAGGAGCAAACCACTGACCACCTGCTGCAATGCAACCTGACCCCTGCCACATGCACAATGGAGGACCTTCTCACAGCAACACCAGAAGCACTCCAAGTGGCCAGATACTGGTCAAAGGACATTTAATCAACTACCCTTAATCTGTGGAATGACCCAACCTGGTCATTCCACAGATTCCACAAATTTTGTATTTTGTCTGTTTGTTTGCTTTGTTCTGTTAGAAATTTAATATAATTTGACTGGTTGTCCTGACACGACAAATAAATAACTGACCACCTTGATTAGCATTTGATGGTCTGGCAGTTTTTTGGTGTGGCTTGTTAGTGACTGGGGGAATCTTTTGGTGTGGCACTAACAAGCCACACCCAAAAAACTACCAGGCCATCAAATGCTTATCAAGGTGGTCAGTTGAAACATTCACACCTAGCTCCAACAGACAAGAGTTCTTTGTCCCAGCCCGGTCATTCCATATAAACCCAATTTTCCTAGTTCCAACAGACCTCACAACCTCTGAGGATGCTTGCCATAGATGCAGGCGGAACGTCAGGAGAGAATGCCTCTAGAACATGGCCACATAGCCCGAAAAAACCTACAACAATCCAGTGATTCCGGCCATGAAAGCCTTCGACAATAAATCTCTTCTTCTTATCTGGTCTATAATGCAAGAATTTACAAACTCAGTCCTGGAGTATACCGGAGTGCATCTACACTGTAGAATTAATGCAGTTTGGCACCACTTTACCAGCCATTGCTCAATACTATTAAATCCTCGGAGTTGTAGAAGACTTTGGCAGAAAAGGTTGAAGACCTTGTGAACATACAACTCCCAGGATTCCCTAGTGTTGAGTCATGGCAGTTAAAGTGCCAAACTGCATTAATTCTACAGTGTAGACGTACCACAGGTTTCCTTGGAAGCTTATCCAGCACTGACCTAGAGGACCTTTTCACACTACACAAATATAGTGCTGTAAAAGTGCGATGGCCCTATCCTATAAATCTTGGAATGTCTAGTTTGGAAATAGATGAGCTCTCTGGTTGTGAACCCAGGTTTAAGTGAATGGAACTATCCAAGGTGCTGAACCTATTTTGGAAGCAGGGGTTAACATCCAGGACAATGCACTCAATATCTGGACTCAAACCCAGAACTGATTCAGTACACATTAACCTATTTCCTCAAACGCATGGAAGAGAACGGTATTCAAACCTCAGTAACATTTGAAACTAGTTTGTTGTGGAGCTGGGATCACAGTACAATAGGACACGGAAAATGACAACAATATTATTAATATCAAAAAATATTAATGCATCTTTGAAAGTATAAAGAAGTTGCATTACAGATGGGACTTAATAAGGGACAGCTTCACTCCTTTTGCAGTGTAAGCATAACTTTTTAAAGTTACTAGGATAGTTGTGGGATGCAGTTTACACTGATGCCTTGCTGTGTAGGGACTAAAAACGAAACCCTTTGCCTTCTTTCGCAAAACGCAAATGTGTAAGCAAAAATAAGGAAAAATAACATGTAAGAAAAAATAAGGAAATTATATATTATTGAAACAATAATGTATAATTAATTATATCTGGAACAAGCTGCTTTCTTTCCTATTAGAATTTCCTCCCCACACCACCTAAAGTTACTTTGGAAGCTCTGCTTATATCCTGCCATCTGTGTTCCTGGACAATCCAGAACAGATGGCAATCCATATATAACAAAGTATTGCGTATGTTCTCCTGAAGTCAGATAAACATAAAATCAACAAATGTCGGAGAAAGGTTCGGATATCAACAAGGTGACAATCCAAACCACAAGTGCAGAGACTGAGCTATAAATACATTTGTTTATTCATTTAAGTGAAAGGGAATGGGAAGGAAGGAAGGAAAGGAAGGAAGGAAGAAATGGAGGAAGATAGAGATATTGACATAAAGATCTGACTAAATATACAAAATCATTTCGGTTCATTCAAACCACAGATTTAAACTTGATCGTACAATTATGCTGAAGAATTTCACAGTCTACAATTGCTGTACAATTGCAGTATAATAGAGAAACAAATGCTTCATTAGAACTCATACACATAGGTTGAATCTATACTGTATACTTTAGTTACGGTGGCTCAATGCTATCAAATCATGGGAGTTGTGGTTGTGCAAGGTCCTGAACCTTTTCTGACAATGAGTGCTGGTGCCTGTCCAAAACTACAAATCCCAGGATTCTGTAGCATTGAACTAAGTTAAAAGTGCTGTTAAACGGTATTGATCCTACAATGTATATATACTAGAGCTAGGTTTGAACAACTTGGCATTATGATGCAAACTGGGCATTACTGTAACATCCCAAGAAGTGAGAGATTCTGCGTACGGGGAGAAGAAACAGTGGAGGATATTGAATATTTCTTAATTGACTATCCAGCATATGCTGAATTGCGATACAGATATTTACATCCAGTATTATCCAATTGCAGGTCCCTCAACAGAAATGATCTTGTGACATTCCCCTTGCAAGAACAAGAAAGATCCACCATAATCAGAATATTATTTATTTATTTACAGTATTTATATTCCGCCCTTCTCACCCCACAGGGGACTCAGGGCGGATTACAGTGTACACATATATGGCAAACATTCAATGCCAATTTTGACATACAACATATACAGACATAGACAGGGGCTATTTAACTTTTTCTGGCCACCAGGGGAGCTGTCGCTTTCATCGTCCATCTGTGACGCTGATGAAGTACTTCCGCATTCCCCACATGCTTTTTGCTGGAGTGCTTGATGGAGTCTTTTTTATGGCCTCATAAATTAGTTAATTTAGCCTCCCCACACTTTAAGGTGGTACCTAATTTTCCTACTTGACAGATGCAACTGTCTTTCGGGTTGCAAAGGTCGACAACAGGCTACACAATTGGTTGGAAACCCACTCCAACCCGGGCTGGCTTCGAACTCATGACCTTTTGGTCAGAGTGATCTTAATGCAGCTGACACTCAGCCAGCTGCGCCACAATCACGGTGCCTTTTTATTCTGAAAGCTATCAAGAAAAGAGCACATTTCCTGAAAGAAGAACCAGGAAAATAAGATTCTGACTGTAAACAGAAGGTCAGCTGCTGTCCTCTCCTTTTTGCCTTGTATTTTATTCATGTTGTATTTTTAAATGACCATATGACTAGTCAAATAAATAAATAAAGTATTATTATTATTATTATTATTATTATTATTATTATTATTATTATTACAATGTATATGTGCCTACAGTGAATTCAGTGTAAAAAAATCTAGCTGCTCAATTCTTTGGGTACACATGACTTCTCTCCATGCAGTTCCATTGTTTTCCCCTCTCTGTTCTTCCCTGTTTGTGCTGGAAAGTCAGAGACCAAAGGCTCCAACTGAGGAACTGAATATACTATAAATTCACTGCAAAGGGGTGGGCCATTTTCATATTGCGTTCATTTTGGGGCTGAAAACCAAACTCCAAGTTCTCCTTCATCATCAAAGCTTTATTATAGTCATTAGTCAAGAGGCTCAACTAGCTTAGCAGTAAAAGGTTAAAAAAAAGAGTGAAAAGATTTGAAAAACTGATTAAAATGCAGGACAAAGTGCATAAGAACAAGAGTGGCAAAGGTAAAGGTTTTCCCTTGACATTAAGTCTAGTTGTGTTTGACTCTGTAGAGTGCTGCTCATCTCCATTTCTAAGCCAAAGAGCCGGCATTGTCTGTAGACACCTCCAAGGTCATGTGGCCACTGGCATGACTGCATGGAATGCCGTTACCTTCCTGCCGAAGCGGTACCTATTGATCTACTCACATTTGCATGTTTTTGAGCTGCTAGGCTGTCCAAAGCTGGGGCTAACAATGGGAGCTCACCCTGCCCCGTGGATTTGAACTGTCAACCTTTCGGTCAGCAAGTTCTGCAGCTTAGTAGTTTTACCAGCTGCACCACCATGACCGCTTGAACAAGAGTGAGAACACCGCAAATAAATACAGGGGCAAATTTCAGCCTGAGTATAATCCAAAAAGTTGTCGTATCCTGGCTACTTCTGAGAAAAACCTGGCAATGACCAAAGTCACATGGAGGAGATTATCTCAATAACAACTTCCCAAAGAATTGGGATGATCTATGAATTAAGTTTTTCAGTAATGGATTAATTTTCGGGCAGAAAACCCAACTCCAAGTTGCGATCTCTGATCTCTGGTTCATCTAGAACATTTGGGAGATGATTAGGGAAGATTTAGAAGACCTAAATTGTCCCTGAGGAGCCCCCAGTGATGCAATGGGTCAAATCAATGTGCTGGAAGGACTGAAGACCAACAGGTCGGAGGTTCAAATCTGGGGAGAGCACAGATGAGCTCCCTCTGTCAGCTCCATCTCCCCTTTGCGGGGATGTCCCCATGGGCAACGTCTTTGCCGACAGCCTATTATCTCACACCAGAAGTGACTTGCAGTTACCCATGTGCTGGCAGGACTGAAGACCGACAGATCAGAGGTCCAAATCTGGGGAGAGTGCAGATGAGCTCCCTCTGTCAGCTCCAGCTCCCCTTTGCGGGGACGTCCCCATGGGCAACATCTTTGCAGACAGCCCATTCTCTCACACCAGAAGTGACTTGCAATTTCTCAAGTCACTCCTGGCACACAAAAAATTGTCCCCAAAAACTTCCAGATGTGGAGATTAGATTCATTTTAACCCCTCAAATAGTTGTAAATATGGTTATGTGGGAATTAGGCACAAAAAGGGCGATGGACTCATGGCTGTATTTTTCCCAAACCCATCCCTATAGTAATATCTTCAAAATAGTCATCCAAAACAGAATATCATTTCCATCCCTAATTGTTGAGGGAATAAGAGGTACTACATAGGCTTCTGCGTAGTTGGCAGACCTATGTATTCGTGTATCTATGTTTGCATCCATAGGTTCTTCAAATGAGCAGCACTTTGATGAAGTTTCAGCAAACTTCGTGCACAAGGAGAATTAGCACCACAAGACAGCAATGGTGTAAAACAGTTACAAATATGAGGGCACATCTAGGGAAGGGGGAGAAAGATTCCTTTACCACATCAGTATCTCATTATTGCTCTGGAAAGAATATTGTAAAAAGGAAAACGGCACTTACATTCCCAAGATTTCTTCGTGCTTTTTGTTATCCTTTCCCCAGATTTCAACCTCCAACACATCCTTCCTGTCAGAGAAGTAGTGAAAATCAAACTGTTCTCTCCACTGTGGGTTTGCACTCTTACACAGAGTCTAGAAAACATGCGGTTATAAGGTTTATTTGTTTTTTCATCCACATATAAATACAAAAAGAGAGAGAGGACAGGTTTGTTTCTTTCACAGAGCAATTCAGAAGAGAGAAGAAGAGAAAGAACATATTTTAAAAAGCAGCAATGTTTAGAAGTACAGAACAGCTGGCATTTCCAACATAGAGAACTCTTTGTACGCCACACCAGAGGATTTGATGATTTTGACAATCTTTTGACAAAATGCATGCAAATGTAAACGGTAACAATTTCAACCGTCTGACAGCATAACCCTAATTCTGTGTTGTTTATAGGTTAGAATTAGGCCTCTTTTCTCAGCTTTTCTTTAAGCAGAACCTTCTTCTGTTGGCTAATCTGACCAAATTGCTCAGTTGGCTAAGACCAATAGGCAGAGGAATCAACAAAGGGTTGGAGAAGGTGGGTAGATACTAGGTTTGGGCGGTTTCGTTCGTTAATTTCGTAATTCGTTATTAATTCGTATTTAAATTAGCTTACGATCCAATATTGAGCCATGCAGGAATTGTGTGAGGAGTAATAAAGTTTCGAAACAATTTTTTCAATTTATTTCATAATTATTTCGTAATTATTTCAAAATTATTTCATAATTATTTCGTAATTATTTCGAAATTATTTTGAAATTATTTCATAATTATTTTTGCATGTCTGGTGCAAGTTTTATAGTTGTTGTTTGTTTTATCACACCAACAATCAACAACAGAGGGAGAGGGAAGCTTCAGAAGTTCCTCCTGTCCCATTTGGAGGTTTTTTTAACATATTGCGCAATCTCGTCTGCCATTAACGAATCGATTCGTAATTTTACGAAATTTCGTAAATTTCAAAAATTTTTAAAGGAAAATTTCGGAATTATTAAAAAAAACGAAACGCAAGGGCCCCCTAAAAACAAAACGAGTTTAGAACCAAATTTTTCCGTGGTTACCCAAGCCTAGTAGATACACCTCCTTTGAGCCATTGAACTACTCTTGTTCCCTTTTAGGATACGGGGATACCATTTGTCCCTTGCAGTATCTGTTTTGCAAACAGCATCCTGGGAACAGGTTCTTTTTAAAATATTAAAATAGTGGCTTGAAAATATTAAAATTTGTTGTTGTTCATTCATTCAGTCGCTTCCGACTCTTCGTGACCTCATGGACCAGCCCATGCCAGAGCTCCCTGTCAGCCGTCACCACCCCCAGCTCCTTCAGGGTCAAGCTAGTCACTTTAAGGATGCCATCCATCCATCTTGCCCTTGGTTGGCCCCTCTTCCCTTTTCCTTCCATTTTCCCCAGCATAATTGTCTTCTCTAAGCTTTCCTGTCTTCTCATTATGTGGCCAAAATATTTGTTTATTTATTTATTTATTTTGCTTGTATACCGCGATTTCTCTGCCTTGTAGGCGACTCAGCGCGGTTTGCAACAAGAGCAAAAGTCAGTCCAACAGCATACAAAATTTAAAAACCATTAACAGCATAATATACAAAATGACACATCAATAACAACACATTAACGTCTCGTAACTAGAATCGTGATCCAATTCGTCTTCCATAATTCCGTTTCCTATATTCATCGTGTACATTGCATTGTTTAACCGAACGCCTGTTTGAACAGCCAGGTTTTTAGTTTTCTTCGAAACACCATTAACGAAGGGGCTGATCTAATGTCCATGGGAAGGGCGTTCCATCTTGGCCTCCAATGAGCAAAATATTAAAATATTAAATAGTGGCATGAAACTCCACAAAAAAATTGGGCAACCCCATCCATTGTATTTAATGTATATGGCTTCTTAAAGCCAGCAACTCATGATGCAATAATAATAATAATAATAATAATAATAATAATAATAATAATACTTTATTTATATTCCCCCACCATCTCCCAAAGACACTTAGGGTGGCTCACAAAAGCACTCACAAAAGTGCTGCACACATAAAATACACACTATATAAGCATATAAAACGGTGGCAACATAAATTGACACCACACTTTCAACTAAGAATGTCACATCATTAAATTTAAAATTCCATAAAACAAAGCAGTACTTGCAGATAAAAATTGTTGTCTTCAAGTATCAATCCAAAGTGCTGGATTGAAGCTGTCACTAAGTCCTCGAGTCTAACAACTAAAATTCTCATCAATGTCAAAGGCCTTTTTTTAAAGCCATGGTTTCAGATTAGACCAAAAACCTTGGAGAGTGGGGCTAACCTAATCTCTCTAGGAAGGGAATTCTAGAGCTAGGGGGGCACCACTGTGAAGGCCCTCTCTCTCATCCCCATCAACCATGCTTGGGACGGAGGTGGGACCAAGAGGAGGACTTCCTTAATAGGTCTCAGAGCTTGTGCTGGTTCATAGAAGGAGTTGCGGTCACAAAGATAGGTTGGACCCAAAGTGTACAGAGCTTTATAGGCTATAACCTACACTATACAGAGCAGTTTGGTCCTCAGAACAAACACTATTATCATCATCATCACCACCATCATTGCCTTGATTGTCTCCTACGACTGAGAGCCAAAGTGGCCAAACGTGTCCCCTCCATAGGCATAAATTATGAAGTACTCCCAGTCACATGCATCAGGTATAAAGAAGAGTCAGCTTTTTTCAACCATTCCAGCACTCACCACCTTGCTTTTATACTTCTGGTCACCCATTTTTAACAGGACAAATATTTGTGTCATCCCTCCAGCAGGGATATTCTTCCCTTCCAGTAAAGCAATGGTAACTGTTCCATTCCACAGTTGGTTTTTCTGTAAAGAATCTTCCAGCCTAGAGTTTCGCATGAAGCTTGCCTAAACAGAGAAAAAGCAGAGGGAAAATTCTGTGTTGAGAATTTCTTTGTTATATGGGAGGTATATAGCTAACATTGATGATAGTCAAAGTTGGGAAATGGACAAAGCATTGCTTGCATGGGGAGCCCAACGCCTTTTTT
The DNA here is from genome assembly GCF_025583915.1 of Anolis sagrei ordinatus. Taxonomy (NCBI): domain Eukaryota; kingdom Metazoa; phylum Chordata; class Lepidosauria; order Squamata; family Anolidae; genus Anolis; species Anolis sagrei. Next base: position 21,433,554 of record NW_026844367.1, on the reverse strand, counting down.
GTGTGTGTGTGTCCTCCAGCACCCTATTCTTAATTGGAATTTGGTTTTGAAAGGAGCTATTCATGTTGCTGAGCTTGGGGATAAAGTTCAGGTTTCCTTCAAACTTTGGGTTGAACGGAGGAAAGGATTGAGGATGCTATTAATACGGGAGTCACATGTGCCCCATTGGTTCGGACATTCCTTCTCTACATTCAAGATGGAAAGAACACTGAAAAATATTGAGTAAACTGTAACAAGAAAAATTCTGGACTGATGAAAAAATTCACAGATCAATACTTATCCTGCACAAAATTCGCACATACTTATTATCCACAAAAAATCACATATCAACATGGAACATTTCTATCTTACCTGTGCACAAAAAGCTATCCTCCTGCACAGACAGATGTAATATTGCAGAATTATTCCACACAAAATTTGGAGTTGCTTAGAAAACAGCATTTTTCACACAGAAAACAATATTTCTGTGCAGGGAAATTTTCTGTGCAGAAAATTCTGTTTCCAGTTCAGAAAATGCTGTTTTTTGCACTGTTTTCTCCACAAGACCACCATGAGTGAATTTTGTGCAGGATAACTTCTGAATTATGAATAGGTGACTGAATCTGTGGATTTCAAATCCTTCCTTAGGCACAAAAGGAAATGACTAAATTTGCTTGTCTCTTCATGAAGACATTCACTGAAAAAATGCATTGCTATATTCATTTATATTTGAGAGAAAGAGATAAATCGTAACAAAGATTGGCACTCCATTGTGCATTTAAATATATATTTTGACTAAGCTGAGATTTGTGTCAGAAGTGTAAAAATCATGAAATAGTAACAAATCTGCACATTTATCTAGGAAATAACAGCTTAAATCAGTCACTACTAGAATTTGAAAATATCACACTTTGTTGAACATTCTTCCCTAGTTATGGAAAATGAAGTCATTGATATTTTACATGGATTACAAAAGCCAGTAAAATCAAACTTTTTGTAATCATCAGAAATGAGAGTAGCACAGTAAATCAATTTTATGCTGATTTTAAATATGTCTTTATTTTTTCCATCGTGTCAACTTTTTAAAATATGATGAATGGTACATTACAGTGAACTACTGTAAAGTCTGCACATTTCACATTATATTCATGTAACACACGCTAACAAGTATTTTTCATCAGATATGGTTTTAGGGAATCCTTATAGAGTGTTTTACGCTGAATTCAGATCTGTGTGTTTTTTTCTCTCTATTACATTAAGTTTTTGCAAGGAAGTGAATCGAACAATTAAATTGTATTGATATCAGTGTGTAAATGCATCAATTATTTCATTAGCCTCATCTCAAAAACTACATGTGATTTTTTTTGGGGTCGTGTCAGGAGTAACTTGAGATACTGCAAGTCACTTCTGGTGTGAGAGAATTGGCCGTCTGCAAGGACGTTGCCCAGGGGACACCCGGATGATTTGATGTTTTATCATCCTTGTGGGAGGCTTCTCTCATGAGGAGCTGGAGCTGATAGAGGGAGCTCATCCGCCTCTCCGCAGATTCGAACCTGTGACCTGTCAGTCTTCAGTCCTGCCGGCACAGGGATTTAACCCACTGCGCCACCGGGGGCTCCACTACATGTGATAGAAAAAAAGGAAACACAGATCTGAATAATAATAATAGTAATAATAATAATAATAAACAACTTTATTTGTACCCCACCACCATCTCCCCCAATGGGGACTCAGGGCGGCTTACATGAGGCCAAGCCCAAACAACAAATTACAATAAGATAAAATACAAATTACAATAAAGTAAAAACATAGCATTAAAGTACAAAACATAGAAGTATAATAAACAACATACACAAAACATAAAAAAGCAGTAAACCAAACATAATGACAGTGAGCGGGCCGCATGTACATAAAATGATTTAAAAACTCAGGGTGAGATAAAGGAGCAGAATTATTTGTAAGGGAGGACTCAGGGAGGAAATAGACAGACCATCGTAAAAGGGGGGAGGGGTGTACTCCTAGGACAAGAACATTGAGGGGAGCAATAGCATAAGATTATGTGACTACTCTCCAAAAGTGCAATGGCAGAGCCAGGTCTTGAGATTCTTTTTGAAGGTTTCTAAGGTAGGGACTTTCCTAATCTCTCAGGGCAATGAGTTCCAGAGTTGAGGGGCCACAGAGGAGAAGTCTCTCTCCCTTGTAGCCACAAGGCAAACCTTGAGAAACTGGAAGGGTGAAAGGAGGGCCTCCCCTGAAAATCGAAGAGTTCAGGCTGGTTCATGGAGAGAGATACGATCACAAAGGTAGGCGGGTCCCAAACTGTTTAGGGTTTTATAGGTAAGAATCTGTACCTTGAATTGGGACCGGAAAATGAATTCAGCACAAAAAAAAACTCTATAAGAATGACCTAACATTATATCTGATGAAAAATACTACAAGTATTTTGCTGTCCTCTTTTTTAAACAAGTTAACCTAAAACTTATTTATTATTTATTTATTTAAAACACTTATATTCCGCCCTTCTCACCCCAAAGGGGACTCAGAGTGGAGCACAACATATTCATGGCAAACATTCAATGCCTGGGTACAATACATAAACATTAAAAAACATTTATCTAAATATTAAAATACACCATTTAAAGTAACACATGGATAATCGAGATTCGGATTGTGATTCAATGATGAGACGTCGCGAATGATTTAGTGTAATTGTATTATTGATAGTGATGTTGTTTATTGTTGTGTGATATTGCTTATGTTGTAAATTGTACCTGGTTTTATATGTTGTACACCGCCGTGAGTCGCCCTAGGGCTGAGAACGGCGGTCTACAAGTGCAGTAAATAAATAAATAAATAAATAAATAAATAAATAAATAAATTTAAAACCATCCTAGCCACCCGCTAGGATGGTTTTAAATTAGAAACATCCCCAGAGTTCTCTGAAATTGTTGTTCTGGGCTAAAGAGCCATGACTTTTATATTCTCACAGAGGGATCCATCTACTTCTGCGGAATCACAGGATTCCATTCAAAGGACAGCATTTGAATTTTTGTACGAAACCCCCACTTTCAAAAAATGCAAATGGGATTCAGCTTCATAAATCTAATGGCAGGATTTTGAAAAAGAAGTTGTTGCACAAGCCAAAACAGCAGAAACATATATGTTTCCCATGGACAGGCTTCAAAGTCTCTATAGACTTTTCCTCCTGCTTTCCCAACCCCACCTTTCTTCACTAAAAGTAGAAAACTATTCCAAACTCCATTTTCTCTTTTCCCTTTCTTGCTTCTATTTCCCCACTTTACTTTCCTCCTTTAAAAGGGGGGGGGGGCACAATGTCCAACAGGGATCAAAGGTCAAGTCTGCAATCTGTCAATTGCCGAAGAAAAATGGTCCCGCTTGCTTGAAATATGCTCTAAAATAATTTTGCGGCTTGGTACGTCCTAATTTTTTCGAATTGGATGTTTGTCTTGGAACGGCTTCTTTCTGCCTTGTCCATAAAAACAGGCCCACTTAAGCGCTGTGAGGCCGGTGAAAATGGAATCTAAGGCTGGCCATTAAAAAGGCTTGGGAGATTGCTTCCATATGGCTGAACAGCATGGGAGCGGAGAGGCCATGGCCTCCAGCAGGATTCACTTGGCTGGGACGCTCCTGGTCTATCCACGGACACTCGTTGCATTACAGAGGAACATCTGGATTATTGCTCGTAATGTCCCTGGGAAATATCCACTTCCCATCAAAAGCCTTTATCTATCTCCACCGTACTTTGAACATTTTAGTGCATCGCGCAGCTGTGTTTGATGTGTGCGGCACTTGCAGGATGGAAATCCAAAGTGACTGCCCCCCTTTCCCTTTCAAACTCCTGCCTGGTCTTTCTTGCTTTTCCCTCCTTGTGCATGTGTAAGGGGAGGGTATTTTAGGCTCGTTCCCAGAGAGGCAAAACATACCCACACACAGGCACACTTTGGGACATTTCTTGTTACATTCCAGACTCAGAGGAAAAAGAAGAAGAGAATATAAAGAAGTTCGGAGAGTTTCCTTGGGTTACTCCTCCTAGTTTCCAAAGCTAAAATATGGGGAGCAAGGCATTTGACTTTGAGGGCCTTCCAACAATCTATGTGTATGTTTGAGCTCTGTTTCATTTCCTGTTCACTCTCTGCCTAAATGCACACTTTCAGACAGATTTGGACTATAAACAACAATATTTTTGTATTGTTGAAGGCTTTCATGGCTGGAATCACTAGGTTCTTGTGGGTTTTTTCGGGCTATAGAGCCATGTTCTAGAGGCATTTCTCCTGACGTTTCGCCTGCATCTATGGCAAGCATCCTCAGAGGTAGTGAAGTGACCTCACTACCTCTGAGGATGCTTGCCATAGATGCAGGCGAAACGTCAGGAGAAATGCCTCTAGAACATGGCTCTATAGCCCGAAAAAACCCACAAGAACCTAACAATATTTTTGTTACTTAACAAGAAAATGAACTCAAGCTTTATATGCTACAGGAAAGATTTAAACACATCAGTAGTTAACCCACAGATACAATTTTTAAGGAAATGCTCATATGCAGTAATGCACAAATATTTCTGCAAATCTTCGTCAACCAGCCCTGCCATACAAGCTTCTGCAACCTACATCCTTGCTGTAGCTGTACTCCAAGAATACAAATCAAACCACTCCCTGATATCCAACCATGTTGTCCAAAGGTCTGTAACCACATCTTATGAGGAACAAACTAGGAGCTGGGTATATGTAGCTTGGAGAAGAGAAGGATGAGAGGGTGTCATTGAGGATATGGAGCCAGCTTGTTTTCTGCTGCTCCAGAGACCAGAACATGAACCAATGGATTCAAATGACAAGAAAGGAGATTCCACCAAAAGATTAGGAAACACTGTTTTTTACTCTAGAACAGCGGTGTCCAGGTGTTGTTCCTCCAGGTGTTTTTGACTTCAGTTCTCAGAATTCATGGCCATTGGACAGGCTGGACAGGGCTTCTGAGAACTGGAGTCCCAAATACCTGGAGGACCAAAGGTTGGACACCACTGCTTTAGGGTCCTCAAAGACAAGTTAAACATGAGCCAACAATGTGATGCGGCGGCAAAAAAAGCCAATGTGATTTTGGCCTGCATCAATAGAAATATAGTGTCTAGATCCAGGGAAGTCATGCTACCCCTCTATTCCGCTTTGGTTAGACCACACCTGGAATATTGTGTCCAATTCCGGGCACCACAGTGGAAGAGAGATATTGAAAAGCTGGAATGTGTCCAGAAGAGGGTGACTAAAATGATCAAGGGTCTGGAGGACAAGCTCCATGAAGAGCGGCTTAAATAGCTGGGCATGTTTAGCCTGAAGAAAAGAAGGCTGAGAGGAGACATGATAGCCATGTATAAATATGTGAGAGAAAGTCATAGGGAGGAGGGAGCAAGCTTATTTTCTGCTGCCCTGGAGACTAGGATGCGGAACAATGGCTTCAAATAACAAGAGCGGAGATTCCATCTGAACATTAGGAAGACCTTCCTGACTGTGAGAGCTGTTCAGCAGTGGAACTCTTTGCCCCGGAGTCTGGTGGAGGCTCCTTCTTTGGAAGCTGTTAAACAGAGGCTGGATGGCCATCTGATGAGGGTGCTTTGAATGCAATTTTCCTACTTCTCGGTGGGGGGTTGGACTGGATGGCCCATGAGGTCTCTTCCAACTCTATGATTCTATGATTCTAGGGCACTGCTTCCCAAATATTGGCCTTCAGCTCCCAGAAGTACTGACATTTGATCAAGCTGGATAGGTCTCTGGAGAGATGAAGTCCAAAAGAGCCAGATGGCCCAATTTTGGGAAGTACTTCTCTAGGAGGGAGGTGTTTGATAGTAGAATAGATTCGCTGCCTTGGGGAATGGTGAGGCCTTCCACCCACCCAGAGGAAAAGTCCAGAGGAAAAGTGTTCTTGCCATACATCAAGGGAACCACTGACCGCATAGGGAAGCTGATGAGGAAACACAACATACAAACTATCTACAGACCCACCAAGAAAATCCAACAAATGCTACGTTCAGCAAAGGACAAGAGGGATCCTCCCACTTCTGCAGGAGTCTACCGTATGCCATGCAGCTGTGGACAAGTCTACATAGGGACCACCAAACGCAGCATTGCCCAAACACGAATCAAGGAACATGAAAGGCACTGTAGACTACTTCAACCAGAGAAGTCAGCCATAACAGAGAACCTGATGAACCAACCTGGACACAGCGTATTATTTGAGAACACAGAAATGCTGGACCACTCTAACAACCACCATGCCAGACTACACAGAGAATCCCTTGAAATACACAAGCATGTGGATAATTTCAACAGAAAGGAGGAAACCATGAAAATAAACAAAATCTGGCTACCAGTATTAAAAAAACTCTAAGATTATTACAGCAAAACAACAGAGAGGAAACAATCAAGGACATCTAATCACCTCTCAACAAAAGATTGCTCCAGGCACTGCCAGGCCATCAAATGTTAATCAAGATGGTCAGTTGAAACATTCACACCTAGCTCCAACAGACAGGAGTTCTTTGTCCCACCCTGGTCATTCCACAGATATATAAACCAATTTTCCTAGTTCCAACAGACCTCACTACCTCTGAGGATGCTTGCCATAGATGCAGGTGAAACGTCAGGAGAGAATGTCTCTAGAACATGGCCATATAGCCCAAAAAAACCTGCAACAACCCACCTTCCATCTTTGGAAGACTTGAAACCATAAATGCTTGGGGTAAGTATTCCTACATGACAAATGGTTGGACTAGATTAGGCATGAGCAAATTTCAACCCTCCAGGTGTTGGACTTCAACTCCCACAATTCCTAACAGCCTACCGGCTATTAGGAATTGTGAGAGTTGAAGTCCAAAACACCCAGAAGGCCAAAGATTTTCCATGGCTGGACTAGTTGAATTTTGTGATGTCTTCCAACTCTATGATGCTATGATTCTTCAAGACTGTTTCCCAGTCATAGTTCAAAACATCTCTAATAAAGACTGTCAAAACACATGGCTGGTGGACATCTAAGCTCTGTCTATACATTTTAGATGCAGCCTTATCAGCTTCACAATCACCACACTAAGCAGAAGGAACCAATGAAGCCAAGGCAGGAAATAATATTATAAAGACATCATATTTTTGAGTTTCAGTTACACCAACTCGCAACACATATGCACAGTCACATCTAGTTTGGATCTTGCACTTTTTCCTTATGTTAACTTTGGGAAGAGCTACTCAGATTTCATGCTGATTCTGGCTCAGGAAGAGAAGCAAAAAAGATCGTATCTGATCTCTTGAATAAGGATGTAAAGAATACTCCTAAATTATCTCATCCTCAACCAAGGAAGGTTGGGGGCATCTCACACATCAAGACACCTTGCCAAGAAAATGGGAAACAGCCACAAGGTTCTTCATGTTTGGGGGCTTTTTACACAGCAGACTTGTTTATATGACATCTTTTTTTCTGCACAGAAAAAAATGGATTCATGCTCCCACACAACTACCAATGGTACAGAACTCATATTGACTCACTTTGGTGTGTCTGTTTGTGTATGTTTTGCATCCATATGTTTAATGGTTCAAGACCTGTTTTGAGTAGTTTAACAAACTGAAAAATCTGAACTGTAAACACACAGGTAACGGTGGCCAAAAACACAGTAGAAAATGAACCACATGGGAACTTGGGATCAATATGTTGTTGAAGGCTATCATGGCCGCAATCACTGGGTTGCTGTAAGTTTTTCAGGCTGTCTGGCTATGTTCCAGAAGCATTCCCTCCTGATGTTTCACCTGCATCTATGGCAGGCATCCTCAGAGGTTGTGGGGTCTGTTGGAAACTATGAAAATGGGGTTTATATATCTGTGGAGTGTCCAAAGTGGGAGAAAGAGCTCTTCTTTGTTGGAGGCAGGTGTGAATGTTTACCAATATTGAAAAACTCTAAAATCATAACAGTAAATAAAGACAGGGAAGCTCCATACAAAAAACAATCAGGGACAGCTAATCACTTCTCAGCAAAGGATGCCCCCAGGCAGTAAGAAGCCAGACCTTGAAAACTGCTGGGCCATTAAATGCTAATCAAGGTGGCCAATGGAAAAACTCACACCTACTTCCGATACATATCGAGAGATATTGACAAGTTCGAATGTGTCCAGAGGAGGACGACTAAAATGATCAAGGGTCTGGAGAACAAGCCCTATGAGGAGCGGCTTAAGGAGCTGGGCATGTTTAGCCTGAAGAAGAGAAGGCTGAGAGGAGATATGATAGCCATGTATAAATATGTGAGAGGAAGCCACAGGGAGGAGGGAGCAAGCTTGTTTTCTGCTTCCCTGGAGACTAGGACACGAAACAATGGCTTCAAACTACAAGAAAGGAGATTCCATCTGAAAATGAGGAAGAATTTCCTGACTGTGAGAGCCATTCAGCAATGGAACTCTCTACCCCGGAGTGTGGTGGAGGCTCTTTCTTTGGAAGCTTTTAAACAGAGGCTGGATGGCCATCTGTCGGGGGTTATTTGAATGCAATATTCCTGCTTCTTGGCAGGGGGTTGGACTGGATGGCCCATGAGGTCTCTTCCAACTCTTTGATTCTATGATTCTATGATAAGAGTTCTTTCTCCCACCCTGGACATTCCACAGATATAAACTCCATTTTCCTAGTTCCCAACAGATCTCACAAACTCTGACGATGCATACCATAGATGTGGGTGAAACATCAGGAGATAATGCTTCTGGAACATGGACAGACAACCTGAAAAACTTACAGCAACCCAACTTGGGACCAGTTTGCATTTTTATAATTGCACAACGTGGCCCTCTGGGCCCATGCTTTCTGCCCATGCTTCTACTCTTTGAAAAAAGTTATAAATACATTGTTTTTAAAAAATATTTCCAATTTTTAATGTATGCATTCAGAGTTTGTTGTTGTTTATTCATTCAGTTGCTTCTGACTCTTGGTGACCTCATGGACCAGCCCATGCCAGAGCTCCCTGTCAGCCGTCACCACCCCCAGCTCCTTCATAGTCAAACTGGTTACTTCAAGGATACCATTCATCCATCTTGTTTATGTGGTGCAAAACAAACAATATGCTATCAAAGGTAAAAGAAGAAGTAGCACAAATAATGACGCAACCAAAAGGATGCAATTTGACAAGGGTGCAACAGGGGAGCCAACAGACTTGTGAGAAGGTCAAAAGAGCAATCCCCCCCCCCCCACATACACACATATATATACACTAGGCTTGGGTGGTTTCGTTCGTTAATTTCGTAATTCGTTATTAATTCGTATTTAAATTAGCTTACGATCCAATATTGAGCCATGCAGGACTACTGTGAGGAGTAATTAAAAATCGAAACAATTTTTCCAATTTATTTCGTATTGTTTCGTAATTGGTTCAAAATTGTTTCGAAATTGTTTCGTAATTGTTTCGTAATTATTTCCGTATGTCTGGTGCAAGTTTTATAGTTGTTGTTTGTTTTATCAGTGATAAAAAATAAATTATCACACCAACAGTCAACAACAAAGGGAGAGGGAAGCTTCAGAAGTCCCCCCTGTCCCATTTGGAGGGTTTTTTAGCATATTGCGCAATCGCGTCCACCATTAACGCATCAATTCGTAATTTTACGAAATTTCGTATATTTCGAACTTTTTTAAAGGAAAATTTCTGAATTCTTTAAAGAAACGAAATGCAAGGGCCCCCCTAAAAACGAGTTTAGAACAAATTTTTCCGTTGTTACCCAAGCCTAATATACACACACAAACCAACTCCCTCTGCTCTTCTCATTACGGAAAGAAACCATTGTGATGAAGTACTTTCCCTGTGTGTACGGAGAGAAGAATGAGAGGAGGTGGCCCAACACGACCCTGTGGCAAACAAGTCCTGCCACTCTGTGGACACCGTTCAAAGAAGAGAGCAACAAGGCTCCCCAAAGGGCATTGCGAAAGACCGAACAATAAATGAGAGGGAGGGCAGAGTGCGGCAGGGTCCGGTGCAAAGGCACACATCTACACACAAAGATCTTCACACACTCGAAAGAGGGAGATGAAAAATTTGGTCTCACGTCAACTCCGAGTCCCTCTTTCAGCCAGCTTGTCCAATCGTTTGGACACCCAGGTGCCACTCACATTCGCTGGGCTCCTACCGCAAAGGAGGGAAGTGTGGCAGGTGCACTATCACCTCCCCGAAGCAAATGCAATCAGCCAAGCAGGGCTCATTGAGCATGCAAAGTTTGCTCAGCTGTGCAAGGAGGACAACCTTCCCCTGTGGCGAGAAGGGCCCAGGTACCTGAGTGAAGTGAACCAGAATAGATGCATTCTAATGCGGCCGGTCGCAAGCAGGCCTTTTTATGGGCCTTGCAGAAAACGCAACACAACAACAGTGGCCTAGAAAGGAGCAGGGCATTTCAGTTCTCTTTCCTTCCCTCTGATACATGGGTGAGTGCATCAAAGTTGGGCAAATTTCTTTCCCATTCTGATACTCTGCCAAGATATATCATTTTTTGTATTTGGCCCAAAATTGACATGCTTTAATGTTTTTCTTGCTTGGAATTGTCAAGAGAAGTCAGTTCTAACCAGCCAAACCACCATGATTTGACACCATTTTGCCATTGCCATTCATTACCATTCAGTCTAATTGGAAGTAGGTGTGATGTGTGTTATCTAGACTTCTGCCCTTCAACAGCTAGAGTAGCGAAGGACAACGACTCCTCTCCTCCAACTTTGAGAACCTGAAGCAATCTTCCAGATCTTAGCCTCTTTTGTGTCCCCTTCAGGGGAGATAAAGCAGGGTATTAATAATAATAATAATAATAATAATAATAATAATAATAATAATCTGTATAAATAAAAATGTAATGTTCTTTTGTGGGATTAACATAACTCAAAAACCACTGGACGCATTGACACCAAATTTGGACACAAGACACCTATCAGGCCAACGAGTGACCATCACTCAAAAAAATTGATTTTGTCATTTGGAAGTTGTAGTTGCTGGGGTTTATAGTACACCCACAATCAAAGAGGATCCTGAACTCCACCAATGATGGAATTGAACCAATCTTGGGACACAGAACTCCCATGATCAACAGAAAACACTAGAAGGGTTTAGTGGGCATTGACCTTGAGTGTGGGAATTGTAGTTCACCTACATCCAGAGAGCACTGTGGACTCAAACAATGATGGATCTGGACCAAACTTGGCACAGATATTCAATATACACAAATATGAACACAGGTGGAGTTTGGGGAAAATAGACCTTGAAAATTGGGAGTTGTAGTTACCTACAATCAAAGAGCATTCTGAACCCCACGAACGACAGAATTGGGCAAACTTCCCACACAGAACCCCCATGACTGAAGGAAAATACTTAAGGCCATCCAGTCCAACTCCCTTCAAGAAAACGTAAACAAAGCCCTCCTGACAAAGAGCCATCCAGCCATAGATATAGATAGATATATATGATTCACAAACAGAGAGATATAGTATGAATCTAAGAGCCGTAGCAAACTACTGGAAGCGAGAGCGAGCTTGTGCTTGAGCTCGCTCCGAAGCCCCGCCTTTTTTTCCCCGAGGCTGCTCTCTCTCTTGCTAGTGTGCCTGTTTTCCCTTGCTAGGGAAGCGATGCGAGTGTACTCTCGCAGTTGGCAGAATTCAACTGTGAGCGTACGCTCGCATCCCTGCCCTCCGCAATGGAAAACAGGCACGCTAGCAAGAGAGAGAGCAGCCTCGGGAGGAAAAAAGGCGGGGCTTCGGAGCAAGCCCGAGCGCAAGCTTCTTGTAGTTTGCTGCGACACGAGCGTATGCTCGCAACACTGCCCTAGCAAAGGGAAAGAGGCGGAGAAAGAGGCGGAGCATTGCTCGTGCTGGCTTAGTTTGCTCTCGCAAAATCCTAGTTTGCTACGGCTCTAAGAGAGAGAGAAAAGAAGAACCAACAGAGCCTATTCTATCACTTGAGGCCGCAATCTAAGAATGTTAGCATGGCTAAAATACTGAAGATACTCTACATCAGGCATGGACAAACTTCAGCCTTGCAGGTGTTTTGGACGTCAACTCCCACATTTCCTAATAGCTGGTGTTGTGAGAGTTGGAGTCCAAAACACCTGGAGGGCCAAAGTTTGCTCATGCCTGTTCTACATCCTGCATTATCAAACATTAATACTAGTATATAGTTCTTTAGACTGTCTGTATAATTGCACCAGCCACTGTGAGCAACAGGATTTTGTTCTGGATATGCCAAAGCAAGGAAGAAAAGCAGCCCCAATATCTCACCAGCAACAGAGTGAGAAAGGTGGGTTTCAGCAAATTGCAGGAAGGAAGAGCTATGAGCACAGAGTTGTCAAACCTGTTGCTCAGGCATTTGCTGAAAGGCTACTTGGAAGTATTTATGGAGAGCAAAGGGCCAGCAGAAGGTACGGAGCAGAGAAGGCAAGAAACATACTAGGGAATCTTGCAGAACTCATTTGTGACTCATGTAGTGAAAGGGTAATGGAGTCTAAGGACCGCATGCATCCTATGGGTCACATTTTGCCCATCCTAATCTACAGCAATGCAGTTATGCTAGCCAATGAGATTGTGGCAAAGACCACCAGCATTGAAGCAATGCTCCTCCATCATCAATTCCGCTTTTTTTTTTTGTCGTGTCAGGAGCAACTTGAGAAACTGCAAGTCGCTTCTGGTGTGAGAGAATTGGCTGTCTGCAAGGACGTTGCCCAGAGGACGCCTGGATGATTTGATGTTTTTATCATCCTTGTGGGAGGCTTCTCTCATGTCCCCGCATGAGGAGCTGGAGCTGATAGAGGGAGCTCATCCGCCTCTCCCCGGATTCGAACCTGCAACCTGTTGGTCTTCAGTTCTGCCAGCACAGGGTTGTAACCCACTGCGCCACCAGGGGCTCCATCAATTCCGCTGAGATGGCCACATTATCCGAATGCCTGATCACCATCTCCCAAAGCAGCTACTCTACTTCGAACTCAAGAACAAGAAACAGAATGTTGGAGGACAGGAAAAGAGTTTGAAAGATGGGCTTAAAGCCAACCTTAAAAACTGTGGCATAGACACCAAGAACTGGGAAGCCCTTGACCTTGAGCGCTCTAACTGGAAGTCAGCTGTGACCAGCAGTGCTGCAGAATTCGAAGAGGTACGAACAGAGGGCGAAAGAGAGAAATGTTTCAAAAGGAAAGCGTGTCAAGCCAACCCTGGCCGGGACTGCCTTCTGTCTGGAAACCAATGTCCTCACTGCGGAAGAAGACGAAGATCAAGAATAGGCCTCCATAGCCACCTATGGACCCACCGCCAAGACACCACATCTGGAAGACAATCGTCCTCGAGCTACAAGGGATCGCCTAAGTAACTTGGAGGCTTTTATGGAGAGCAAAGGCCCAGCAGAGAAGGAGCAGAGAAGGCAGGAAACATAATAGGGCATCTTGCATATCTCATGTAGTGAAACGACAGGGGAGCCTAAGGATTGCATGCATTATATGGGCCACCCTAATCTACAGCAATGCAGCTATGCCAGCCAATGAGATTGTGGTCTCTGTTTGCAATGTAGAGTCCCAGTTGTGTTCAGTTGGCATGCCACATATGCAAGTTTGGCAGTCGTATATTTGATTATTTGTGGGTTTGCTGCTCTCCTGAAGTCTGCCAATGCACTGGATTCAGGTCATAGTTGGCAAGCCCATTGCTGTCCCCTTAGCATGGAAATGGTTTCCCAACCGCTTTTCCCAAAGTCTACAAACCAGCAGATTTTGGTGGGAGGTGCCTGGAGACTCAACTCTGCCTCCTCAATCATAAAATCATAAAGTGGGCCATAGAGTCCAACCTTGCAGGATAAAATCATAGAATCCTAGAGTTGGGAGAGACCTCATGGGCCATCCAGTCCAACCCCATTCTGCCAAGAAGCAGGAAAATCACATTCAAAGCACCCCCGACAGATGGCCATCCAGCCTCTGTTTAAAAGCCTCCAAAGAAGGAATCATAGAATCAAAGAGTTGGAAGAGACCTCATGGGCCATCCAGTCCAACCCCCTGCCAAGAAGCAGGAATATTGCATTCAAATCACCCCTGACAGATGGCCATCCAGCCTCTATTTAAAAGCTTCCAAAGAAGGAGCCTCCACCACACTCTGGGGCAGAGAGTTCCACTGCTGAACGCTCTCACAGTCAGGAAGTTCTTCCTCATGTTCAGATGGAATCTCCTCTCTTGTAGTTTGAAGCCATTGTTCCGCGTCCTAGTCTCCAGGGAAGCAGAAAACAAGCTTGCTCCCTCCTCCCTGTTGCTTCCTCTCACATATTTATACATGGCTATCATATCCCCTAGCCCCCGGTGGCACAGTGGGTTAAAGCACTGAGCTGCTGAGCTTGTTGATCGAAAGGTCGCAGGTTCGATTCCGGGGAGCGGCGTGAGCTTCCGCTGTCAGCCCTAGCTTCTGCCAACCTAGCAGTTCGAAAACATGCAAATGTGAGTAGATCAATAGGTACCGCTCCGGGAAGGTAACGGCGCTCCATGCAGTCATGCCGGCCACATGACCTTGGATGTGTCTATGGACAACGCTGGCTCTTCGGCTTAGAAATGGAGATGAGCACCACACCCCAGAGTCAGACATGACTGGACTTAATGTCAGGGGACTACCTTTACCTTTACCTTACCATATCCCCTCTCAGCCTTCTCTTCTTTAGGCTAAACATGTCCAGCTCCTTAAGCCGCTCCTCATAGGGCTTGTTCTCCAACTACACTCCACCACACTCCATGAGGAGCAATGAGGTGGCAATTTCATCTGACATACAGCCCCACCAAAGTGTGCTGGGGTTGGAGTTGCAGTGTCTTCAACTGCCATCAACCCACTGAAGTCTGCATCCACACTTTACCAAAGTCCCATCACTATTAGTAGTAACAGGAATGAATTCTTGCTTGTTAGGTTGATTTAATGGAAGTGAGACCAAAAACGGAATAAAAGAACCAACTTTCACAAACGAGAGAGCATCGTAAGAGTTGAGAGAGAGACGAGAAAATATGGCATCTCCAGGTATACAGATCCATTAGAGAGTATGGTGTGTGCGTTTTATTTCCTCCTGGTCTCTTAATCCAGTCCATCCACATATTTTCTGCCCCATCACACTCCTCTTGACCATTCTTCCATAACCTCTCCTGCCTCTCCGAGGCACCGCGATTCCCCGAGCGCACTGTTTTTTTCTTTGTAGCCTTTATGTTCCTCCTCCGCAAACATAAACCAAAAGAACAGGCGAGAGGGAGGGCAGGGGAGAGATAGGAGCCCATCTTGTTTCCACAGCCTGGCACTTCCTAACTAAAGATAGTTATTGATGTACAAGGCTGGCGTTTTAGTGTGGCAGCCGAATCAATAAACCAGGAAATACTGCTTTGTCAAGAGTGGCTCAAGTAGTCTTTCTGGGAAACTCTTTACTGCTTCTCAGATGGTCACTGAAGCTCTTTCCTAGCGGATCGGATCACTTCAGAGCCTGATCTCTGGCTTGCGTGAGGAATACTGCAACTCTCCTACCCTCTAGTGACAGCAAGGGGAAAGGCCCCACAACAAAATTTAAAAAAAACTGGAATGGAATAAAGTAAAGGCATTGTAGGGTTTTTGTTTTTCCCAATGTCTTCTCTAGTTGTAGATTGTTCTTTCTTGAAAACACATGTTTTGTTACTCAGTGGAACTTCTGCGTAAATGGTGAATTGAGGACCTTATCACACTAGAGAATGAATCCACTTTTAATCTGGTTTCTGCCTTCTGCAGAATTCTGGAGTTTGTAGTTTATGGAGGAGCCTTTAACAACCTCCCTAAACTACAAACTACAGAATTATGCAGGAGGCAGAAACCAGATTAAAAGTGGATTCATTCTCTAGTGTGATGAAGTCTGAAATAATAATAATAATAATAATAATAATAATAATAATAATAACAACAACAACAACACAACCCTGTGGCCCAGATGATTCACTGGAACTTATGTCACAAGGACCACCTGCCAGCAGTAAAGAATTGGTGGGATCATAAAACTGCAAAGGTAATGGAAAATGAACATGCAAAAATACTGTGGGACTTTTGAATCCAGACTGACAAAGTTTTGGAACACAATACACCAGACATCACGACTGTGGAAAAGAAAAAAGTCTGGATTATTGATGTTGCTATACCGGGTGACAACTGCATTGAGGAAAAATAATAGGAAAAATTCAGCCGCTATCAAGACCTCAAAATTGAACTGCAAAGGTTCTGGCATAAACCAGTACAGGTGGTCCCAGTGGTCATTGATGCACTGGGTGTCGTGCCAAAAGATCTCAGCTGGTATTTGGAAACAATAAACATCAACAAAATCACGATCTGTCAACTGCAAAAGGCCACCTGATTTGGATCTGTGAGCATCATTCGAAAATACATCACACAGTCCTAGACACTTGGGACATGTTCAACTTGTGATTTTGTGATACGAAATCCAGCATATAGATCTCATTTGCTGTGACATACTGTGCTTTTGTTCAAGGCCAAAACAGTAAAATAATATTTTTTTTGTCATATCAGGAGCAACTTGAGAAACTGCAAGTCACCTCTGGTGTGAGAGAATTGGCTGTCTGCAAGGACGTTGCCCAGGGGACGCCCGGATGATTTGATGTATTTTTTAATCATCCTTGTGGGAGGCTTCTCTCATGTCCCCACATGAGGAGCTGGAGTTAGAGGGAGCTCATCCACCTCTCCCCGGATTCGAACCTGTGACCTGTTGGTCTTCAGTCCTGCTGGCACAGGGGTTTAACCCACTGCGTCACCGGGGGGCTCCATAATAATAATAATAATAATAATAATAATAATAATAATAATAATACTTTATTTGTACCCCGCCACCATCTCCCCAAAGGGGACTCAGGGCGGCTAACATGAGGCCAAGCCCAAAATTACAGTACAACAAAATAAAATACAAAGAAGCAAAAAAAAAATCAAAATAAATAAATGAAATAACAAAATAAAATAAACAGTTTCAAAAATACCATGATAGACAAATAGAACACAGTGGGTGGGCCAAATGCACAGGATAAAATTGATAAAACCCTGGATGAGACAGGTAGTGGGAGACTATGTTTCTGAGGGAGGAGCTCAAAAAGAACGAACAATGGGGTTAGACCTTCATTAAGGGCAGGGGAAAAGTGCATCATGAGGACAGAACTATAGTTGTGACAGACAAAATATGGAATATATTTTGAGCCACCTTTTTAGGTCTTTCTCAAAAGCTTAAATGGAGGTGTGGAGAAGGAATATAAGAGAAATGTAACTTACCTTGGGCACCGAGCGCTTTCTTCGGCTCGCCCATTTCTATTTGCAGCATCCACATCGGTGTGATGAGAGCCATGCAAAGAAAAACCAGAACAGAAAGAGAGACAAAAAGGATCCAGATTGTTAGTGTCTTCAGACTAATGCTTAAGAAGAGTTTGTGCCCTGATTGCATAGTCCAACCAAAAAAAAAACCTTGATGTCTTAGTTTTTAGCCCTGTTTCTGGGATTATTTGGGGCACTGGTTCAGAAAATTGCACTGGACAGACCTCATCAGCTCTAGTTTCTTAGATATGGTAATCGTGATTTTCTATGGGTGAGCAGATGCTGACTGGTAGATGGCATTTCTTTTGTATCTCAAAACCCAGAGCTGACAGGGGGGAAGTGGTGACATATTTTGGAATCAGCAGATCAAAAATAAACTAAAACAAGGCCAAGATTTAAGGCACCAAAATGTGTGTTGGCCAGTGATAATTAGCTTGGGTCCAAACCATGGTTTTGCTTTGTTATTGTCTTGCTTGGGAGCAAAGTGATCTCTGTAGAAATGTTCTAGATTCTACAGGCATTTCTATACCATAACTCCCCTAGATGTTACCATAAAGTTGTTTAGAACTTGTTCTCAATCTGTTGGTCCCCAGGTGTTTTGGCCTACAACTCTCAGAAATCCCAGCCAATTTCGGATTTCTGGAAGTTCAAGGCCAAAACATCTGGGGATCCACAGGTTGAGAACCACTGGTTTAGAAGGACCAAACAAATTCTATATAGGATATCTCTTTAGGAATCTTTCAGCACTAGTCTATGGTACACAGGTACCAGAAGTGAAGTAATTTAATGGCGATCAACCTTATCTGTGATTTTATGTAATGGGAATGTGTCTCCCATGGATATGAAGGTCTCACTTCACTTTTTTTCAATCCAGAAATGATATTAGGGTCAGATCAGGAGTCCTGGGGCCAGAAAAATGGGTTGCTTAATCCCATATTCTCAGTCATTAGATCTCCAGGATTAGGTTGTGCTCAGCTTCAAGCCATAAGGAGATGCAGATAATAAATAAATTGCTGTTGTTGTTGTTATTTTCTGAGCACAAATCTTGACCATCCTCACATGGAAATACTGGAGACTGAACTTGGTATTCTGAATGTCAAATATGGTATCCACCCTTATGCTACCATGCTTTGTTTAACTCTAGTAGCACATGAGGTATGTGTGGCACCTACCTTATCTTCTTCCATTGTACTATCAAGGCCACCAGGCCTTCCTACAGCCATCCCAGAGGCAAACAGTTTGGCAGGAGAGTGAAAAAGACTCATTTCCTGGACCCACTTACATTTCTTTTAATGTCTCCCTGCTTCACAGCAAGCTTCAGATCCAACACTATCACCCCCATGTCATCCTCCAAGCTGTTTGGATCTTCCAGTTTGAGAACCTTCTCAAAAGTCCTGGAAGAAAGAAGAAAAAGAGGTGGAAAGGAGCAAACTGGCACACAACCTGAAGTAGAGACAGATATTATTTGTTATTTATTTGTTTCAGACATTTATATCTGGTCCTTCTCACTCACAAGGTGACTCAGGGCGGCTCACAACCAGCACTCATTAGATGCCAACAACAGTAGTAGTAAAAACACATTTAGACATTAATTAAAACAGCAAAAATTAAGTAGAAAGGTGGAAAGTTTTGTGGGAAAACTATGGATTTAAAAAAAAAGATTGTTATATTTCGACATGTTTCCAGGAATGTCTAGACCCTCCAACCTGAAGCTGATGGTACAACCACAATGGAAGGCCTAAAGATTCCTTGAGAGAACATCTGAATCAAATCCACAAATCATAAAATCCACAAAAGTCCACAAATCACAAAATCCACAAAAGAGGGCTGAATCTAATTTGCTGAATCTAGTTTGAACAAAATTCACCATTTCACTCAAACAGAGACCACAAGTCACTACTGGTTAGTTGGGACTTTATTCCCAGCACTGTCTAAGGTGGATATGGGCAAACTTCAGCCCTCCATGTGTTTGGGACTTCAACTCCAAAATACATGGAATTGTTTAGGAATTGTGGAAACTGAAGTCCAAAACACCTGAAGGGCCGAAGTTTGCCCATGCCTAGTCTAAGGGGACAAAATTACTTGGACCAGCCTTGCAAAAGAAACCCAAATAGTGGATATATTGCAGTTCTAATATAAGTAAAAGGTATACAGTCTTGACATGTTTTGGGTGTACCTGTTGAGCTCCAGTTCACCCAGAGTTAGAACTGCAGCACCCATAAAGTCAGACGAAGTTAAGTCGCGGTCATATACCTGAAGGAGGAAAAGCAGAGACCTGTAACATCCGAAAACAATTTCTGCACATTCTTCACTTAGTTCTGTTTGTGGCCTTTTTCTATGAGGAAAATGGGTTTCTTGCTGAGGAAACAATGTTCTGTTTACAGGAAATCCATTTGTTTTTATCCGTGGTATATTTGCTCTGCAAGGGATGGAGACATTGAATACCAGTGGGAAAATACAAAAACTCTCACTGGTTTATTATTCCTCCCAATGGGGGTCCTCGAATGTCTGGAAACTAATTTTCATCCTGTTTTTCAGTTAACAATAGCAAACATTTTTCCATTCCTACCATACAGAATGTATACCACATTTTATCATGACTGCTCTTCTTCTCCCCCCCCCCCCAAACTAAAAAGGCCCAAATATTGATGGCCTATGGCTACATTAAAAGGAAACTGAGAGAAGCAATGTGCTGACTTTATGGGGTTTTAGTAAAAAAAATGTGTAATTTTTGTGCAAAGTTCTAGTGTTCAAATGCAACCTATCGTAGATAACAAAGGCCATGTGCTTTGCACTTGTGATGCAGGTCTTTCAGTAGAAAACTTCTCAAACTTGGAAAGTTGCTCTCCATAACAACTTCCCTTCCATCCCGCCCATCTTCCCCCCAAAACAATGGTAAGGATTCGTTAAATTAACTCCTGCAAAACCAACATTTTTAATTTGCTAAAAATCTCATTTTGGGTAATGTTTAGCCGCAGTTTACCTTCACACGGAGTTTCTGATCAAGGGTTTGGATGGGAAGCACAACCGTTTCATCCCACACAGGATTCAGGTTCTTGTAGACAACTTTGCTTTTGTAAAGGGTTTTGCCATTCATCTTAAATTTCACGTATGGATCACTTGTACCTTATGATAGGAAATAATTGTTCAAAGAGTGAGAAAAGGTTAGGCCTACCAACATGTTAAGTGAATTTCTAAAATTGTATATTATGGCTGAGATCTTATTTGATTTATTTATTTACAGTATTTATACTTCTCACCCTACTGGGAACTCAGGGCGGATTACAATGTACATATACATGGCAAACATTCAATGCCATAGACACACAATATATATAGACAGACAGTCAGAACATTCCAACTTTTTCTGGCCACCAGGGGAGCTGTCGCTTCACCATCCATCCACGACATTGATTAAGTACTTCTTCATTCCCTGCATGCTTGCTGGAGATTTTTATGGCCTTGCAAATTTATCTTTCCAATGGGAGGAAATCTGGGAGCTATCCATTGAGGAGAAATCTTGAATTTATTCATTTGTGCAGATAAAGAAAAGTTTGAATTCTGATCCCAACGTGAAATCCTGCTGATCTCAATGGAGCTCACTTCTGAGTAGATGCTTCAAAATCAATAAACAATATACCGAATACAAGTGAATATATGTATGTAGCTGGGATGACCACCTTACATAGGTAGACTTACCCTTCCACAAACAGCTTTAACCCACAGTGCTGAAGAGCCACCAAAAGCACTTCCTCCAATGACATTTCAGTTTATAGTGAGTGCCATGAACATGTAGCCCAATCCCTGCCAACGTCCTCCCTAAACACCATGCTGCCCACCATTCAAGGAATGCTTTCATTCAGGCACAATTTCACCCTAGATTTTATGTGTCTCCTCCACCACAGACATCTCAGGGTTCCTTTCTCTCTCCATTGGTGTAGAATTTCCATGATCCCACCAATTGCCTCTCCCTTAACCCTTTCCTACTCTTTTCAACTCTTGTCTGCACAAGAAATAGAGCAGAACTAATCAGCAACTGGAGGAGTTTGGGGGACTGACTCCACATGATGGAAGTTGTAGTTCACCCTGCATCAAGACAGAGCACTGTGACCCCCCCCCCCCCCCCTTACTGACAATTGACCTGGACACATTTGGCACACAGACCCCCATAACCTAAGAAAAATACTGGAAAGGTTTGGGGGGAATTTACCTTGATTTATAGCCATTGTAGGTACTGGGCTTTATAGTTCATCTGCTATCAAAGAGCACTCTGGATCCCACCAATGATGACCTTGGACCTAACTTGGCACAAAGAACCCCCATGGCCAACAAAAAACACTGGAGGGCTTTGGGGAAAATTCACCTTGATTGATAGGAATTATAGTGCATCTGCACCCAGAGAGCACAAACACAAACAAAGATGGATCTTCAAACAACAATGAACGCAAACAACGATGGATCTGCATCAAATTTTGCACACATACCCAATATGCCAAAATTTGGATACTGGTGGGTTTGGGATGCAATTTGCTTTGATGTTTGTTAGTTATAGGTACTGGGATTTATAGTTCACCTGCAATGAAAGAGTACTCTGCACCCCATCAATGATGGACCTGGACCTAACTTGGCACACAGAACCCCTATTACCAACTGAATCTACTGAAGAATTTTGACGGAAATGACCTATCATGGTGGGAGTTGTAATTCATCCTGCAGCTGGAGAGCATACTGAACTCCACCGATAATGCATCTAGAGCAAACTTGCCCAACATGATAAACTTTAAATATTGATGGAGTTTCAGGGGGTTAACCTGGCATGATTGAACTGTACTTCACCCACAACTTTATGCGTTTTGTAAAACTAAAAAATGGCTTCTTCTAATAACCCAGCAATGCTGGGTACCTGAACTAGTTATTATTATTATTATTATTATTATTATTATTATTATTATTATTATTATTATTATTTCATGGGTTACTGTGGGGGATTGAATCTGTCATTTGGGAATTGTAGTTGCTGGAATGTACAGTTAGCCTACAATCAAAGAGCATTCTGAACTCCACCAATGATAGAATTGACCCAACTTGGCACACAGAACTCCCATGACCAAAAGAAAACCCTGGAAGGTTTTGATGGGCATTGACCTTGAATTTTGGAGTTGTAGTTCACCTACATCCAGAGAGCATTGTGGACTCAAACAATGATGGATGTGGACAAAACTTGGCACGAATACTCAATATGCCCAAATGTGAACACTGGCGGAGTTCGGGGAAAATAGACCTTGACATTTGGGAGTTGTAGTTGCTGGGATTTATAGTTCACCTACAATCAAAGAGCATTCTGAACCCCAACAATGATAGAATTGTGCCAAACTTACCGTGACCAACAGAAAATAGTGTTTTCTGATGGTCTTTGGTGACCCCTCTGACACCCCCTCGCAACCCACCCAGGGGTCCCGACCCCCAGGTTGAGAAACACTGCTCTAGAACATGGCCATATAGCCTCGCAGCCTGGGAGTGATCCTGGACTCATCGCTGAGCCTGGAGCCCCAGGTTTCAGCGGTGGTCAGGTGAGCTTTTGCACAATTAAAACTTGTGCGCCAGCTGCGCCCGTACCTTGGGAAGTCTGACTTGGCCACGGTGGCCCACGCTTTGGTTACATCCCGTTTAGATTACTGCAACGCTTTCTACGTGGGGTTGCCTCTGAAGACTGCCCGGAAGCTTCAATTAGTCCAACGTGTGGCAGCCAGACTACTAACGGGAGCGGGGTACAGGGAGAATACTACTCCTCTGTTGCGCCAGCTCCACTGGCTGCCAGTCAGCTTCCGAGCACAATTCAAAGTGCTGGTCTTAACCTATAAAGCCCTAAACGACTCCGGCCCAATTTACCTGTCTGAACGTATCCTCCCCTATGAACCATCAAGATTGCTAAGATCATCTGGAGGGGCACTGCTCTCGATCCCACTGGCCTCACAGGCGCGGCTGGTGGGGACGAGAGACAGGGCCTTCTCGGTGGTGGCCCCTCGACTCTGGAACTCCCTTCCACTGGAGATCAGAACTGCCCCTTCTATCTTAACATTCAGGTGAAAACTTAGCTTCGGGGATTGGCATTCGACGAATGAGCCATGATCCTGTGACATAGATGGATGACGACGAATAATGATTTTTGATGACGACTGACCACTGTAATTATATGATTGTATTTTGCTATTTTAATGTTTTAGTGTGATTTAGAATATGATGTTTTAATGACTGTCTGCAATATTGATGTTGGAAACCGGCCTGAGTCCCTCGAATGGAGGTGAGAAGACCGGTATACAAAACTGCTAAATAAATAAATAAATAGCCCGAAAAAAACCTACAATAACCCAGTGATTCCAGCCATGAAAGCCTTTGACAATACATTGGCCTTAGTGGTTGCAAAGCTTTTTCCAACTCCCCCCCTGCCATCCTTCCTTCCTTTCCCATGTCCACCAAAGAGATGTTTCCATAGATCAGCATTTCTCAACCTGGGGGTCGGGACCCCTGCAGGGGTCATAAGGGGATGACAGGGGGGTCACCAAAGACCATAAGAAAACACAGTATTTTCTGTTGGTCATGGGGTTATCATTGGTAGGGTTCAGAATGCTCTTTGACTGTAGGTGAACTATAAATCCCAGCAACTACAATTCCCAAATGTCGAGGTCTATTTTCCCCAAACTCCACCAGTATTCCAATTTGGGCATATTGGGTATCTGTGCCAAATGTGGTCCAGTGAATGAAAATAAATCCTGCTTATCAGATATTTACATTAAGATTCATAACAGGAGCAAAATGACAGTTCTGAAGTAGCAATGAAAATAATGTTATGGTTGGGGGTCACCAAGCATGTACCCGGGGGGGGAGGGGGGCTTGAGGGGCTTCAGCCCCCCCCCCCCGAAATTCTCATGGTGGTTTGCGAAAAGGCTTTACTGGTGCATTATTTAAACTGTTATGTTTATTATTCATATCATGATCTGATCACCATACTCAATATATCCCATATGCATGGGGGTATTGGGGTAATGATACAAAAGGTTTGCTAGGCTAGACCCTCTTTCACTCAGACTCAGCCCCCCCCCCCCCCCCCCCCCCCAAAAAAAATGAAATCCTGGGGATCACCATAACATGAGGAACTCTATTAAGGGGTTGCAGCATTAGGAAGGTTGGGAACCACTGACTTAGATGAACCATTAACACTGAGTTAAGATAGAACAATGATCTAAAAAGCAGCAGCTTCCTGTATTCCAATCTTATGGAGATAAGAGCATGGGACACCAGCAAGGTTAACCTATGTGATTGTATGCTAGCTTTCCATCCATGATCATTGGTGGGGTTCAGAATGCTCTTTGATGGTAGGTGAACTATAAATCCCAGGAACTATGATTCCCAAATGTCAAGGTCTATTTTCCCCAAACTCCACCAGTATTCCAATTTGGGCATATTGGGTATTTGTGCCAAATGTGGTCCAGTGAATGAAAATAAATCCTGCTTATCAGATATTTATATTACGATTCATAACAGGAGCAAAATGACAGTTCTGAAGTAGCAATGAAAATAATTTTATGGTTGGGGGTCACCACAACATGGGGAACTGTACTACGGGGTCGCGGAAGAAGGAAGGTTGAGAAACACTGCCTTAGTGGGTTGTTGTAGGGTTTTCTGGGCTATATGGCCATGTTCTAGAGGCATTCTCTCCTGACGTTTTGCCTGCATCTATGGCAAGCATCCTCAGAGGTAGTGAGGTCAGTACCTGTGATGATGCTTGCCATAGATGCAGGCAAAACGTCAGGAGAGAATGCCTCTAGAACATGGCCATATAGTCCGAAAAAACCTACAACAACCCAGTGATTCCAGCCATGAAAGCCTTTGACAATACATTGGCCTTAGTGGTTGCAAAGCTTTTTCCAACTCTCCCCCTGCCATCCTTCCTTCCTTTCCCATGTCCACCAAGGAGATATTTCCATAGATCAGCGTTTCTCAACCTGGGGGTCGGGACCCCTGCAGGGGTCATAAGGGGATGGCAGGGGGGTCACCAAAGACCATAAGAAAACACAGTATTTTCTGTTGGTCATGGGGTTATCGTTGGTAGGGTTCAGAATGCTCTTTGACTGTAGGTGAACTATAAATCCCAGCAACTACAATTCCCAAATGTCAAGGTCTATTTTCCCCAAACTCCACCAGTGTTCACATTTGGGCATATTGGGTATTTGTGCCAAATGTGGTCCAGTGAATGAAAATAAATCCTGCTTATTAGATATTTACATTACGATTCATAACAGGAGCAAAATGACAGTTCTGAAGTAGCAATGAAAATAATGTTATGGTTGGGGGTCACCACAACATGGGGAACTGTACTACGGGGTCACGGCAGAAGGAAGGTTGAGAAACACTGCCTTAGTGGGTTGTTGTAGGGTTTTCCGGGCTATATGGCCATGTTCTAGAAGCATTCTCTCCTGGCGTTTTGCCTGCATCTATGGCAAGCATCCTCAGAGGTAGTGAGGTCAGTACCGGTGATGATGCTTGCCATAGATGCAGGCAAAACATCAGGAGAGAATGCCTGAAGAACATGGCCATATAGCCCGGAAAACCCTACAACAACCCAGTGATTCCAGCCATGAAAGCCTTTGACAATACATTGGCCTTAGTGGTTGCAACGCTTTTTCCAACTCTCCCCCTACCATTCTTCCTTCCTTTCCCATGTCCACCAAGGAGATGTTTCCATAGATCAACTCCTTCCAAAAGTGATCTCCATTTACCAAACATGCAGGCATGAATGAAATAAAGCAAGCAGCCCTAACATTACACATTTCCATTGAAGGGCAAAGCTATCCAGATAAATACCATGCATGAAGCATTTCCAATAACCTTCAGAGGATGAGCTTTTTTTAAATGCACACAGACACTTGGAAATGAGATGAGTGAGAGTGATTTGTGGTATTCCCTTTTGTTAATTTCTCTTGAAACGTTCAATCCCTCAAAGAAGACGGAAGACAGAAGGCACAAGAGAAAAGAGACGGCCTTTATCTTCCTGATAAGCAATTTTTTAGAAAAAGAAGGGCCTTCCACTATTAACTACATGAAAGAGGCAATATCAAGACGAGGCAAGGAAAGTAAGTGGCAGAATGAAAACATGAATAGGGCAGTGGAGGCAGGTGGTCCAAATGCACCGCCGCTCATCTGTTTCTTCCACGGAACAAGAGCCCTTCGACAAAGCGCATCATTGAAACAATGCGGTTTCAGGCTTCTGCAATAATCCAAAAATAACCTCCTCCTCCTCCTTCTAAATAGAGAGCAATCTCCATGGGGATATTCTGCATTTTTTGCATCGACGTCGAAATGTTACAATTACGGGAATGGAAAAGCGAAGAAAGGAAAGAAAGAAAAAAAGAAACCTTCCCTTTCTGTAAAACATTGTTGTCCGTGCAAAGCAAGAAGAAGAATGCACAAAGTGTGGATGTGCGTTGGAAGGGGGGCAGTTGGCGAGGACGGGGAAGGCGAACTATAATGAAAGAGTCTTTTAATTAAATGAGATTGCCTCCCTGGGATCAGGACTTCATGCTTGTCAGCTTAGTCTCAAAATAAACATCTCAGAACCAGGGCCTCGGCGGTGTCACTTACGGAGGCAAAGCACGCTGGGTAATCCCTAGGTATCTTGACAGCTACATAATGTTCAAACTGTTTCACGGGTGAACGGCGGCACTTGCGTGAAAGAAAATATTAATGTCTGGAATTAATCGGAGGGAAAAGAGAAAGGGGGGGACGAGGGTTTGACAAAGCCAAAACGAGGGGAAGAAGTGTCAAGTTAGGAGAACGTTAATTGTGAGGGGCGAAATAATTGAGAGGTGTGTTTGCGGGTTGGAGCGGCGGCGGGGGGAGAAGCGAGAGGAAAGCAACAAATGGGAAAAGCAAAGGAAGTGTGGGCTCCTCCATGCACTCAACCTCAGAGAAAACAGGGAGAGAAAAAAATATATTCTGTCTCACTGTCAAGAAAGTAATGTCTCAACTAGGCAAGGAGGAGGAAGGGGGAGCCGAGCAGCACAAAGGAAAGGCAAGGCAAGGCAAGGCGGGGAGCCGGCTGCAGAAGAACACAACCGAGAGAATACACAAATGACGGCCCTTCAGTGTCAGCCAACAGATGGGCTTTAACCTTAATATCAGCCGCTTTGCAAACACCAGGCATTTCTTTAAACAGAGTCTGTTGTTGAGATTCTTCTCAGGAGCCCATCAATGTCTGATTTGAGGAAAGCAAAAAACAGGGAGCAGGCCGTGCTATCTGCCATTCTCAACTTTAAACAGATTTAAGAGGGAGGTATCCTACATGCCTTCTGCAAAAAAACATGCAGAATTCAAAAGAATCTTAACAGATTAGAGAGATGGGACAAAACTGACAAAATTCAACAGTGACAAATGCAAGATACTCCACTTTGGCAGGAAAAACAAAATGAAAAGATACAGAATGGGGGACAATGCCTGGCTCGAGAGCAGTACGTGTGAAAAAGATCTTGGAGTCCTCGTGGACAACAAGTTAAACATGAGCCAACAATGTCAAGTGGCAGCAAAAAAAGCCAATGGGATTTTGGCCTGCATCAATAGGAGTCTAGTGTCTAGATCAGTGGTTCTCAACCTGGGGTCCCCAGATGTTTTTAGCCTTCAACTCCCAGAAATACTAACAGCTGGTAAACTGACTGGGATTTCTGGGAGTTGTAGGCCAAAAACATCTGGGGACCCCAGGTTGAGAACCACTGGTCTAGATCCAGGGAAGTCATGCTGCCCCTCTATTAGGCCTTGGTTAGACCACGCCTGGAATATTGTGTCCAGTTCTGGGCACCACAATTGAAGAGAGATATTGACAAGCTGGAATGTGTCCAGAGGAGGGCGACTAAAATGATCAAGGGTCTGGAGAACAAGCCCTATGAGGAGTGGCTTAAAGAGCTGGGCATGTTTAGCCTGAAGAAGAGAAGGCTGAAAGGAATCATGATAGCCATGTATAAATACGTGAGAGGAAGTCACAGGGAGGAGGGAGCAGGCTTGTTTTCTGCTTCCCTGGAGACTAGGATGCGGAACAATGGCTTCAAACTACAAGAAAGTAGATTCCATCTGAACATGAGGAAGAACTTCCTGACTGTGAGAGCCATTCAGCAGTGGAACTCTCTGCCCCGGAGTGTGGTGGAGGCTCCTTCTTTGGAGGCTTTTAAACAGAGGCTGGATGGCCATCTGTTGGGGGTGCTTTGAATGCAATTTTCCTGCTTCTTGGCAGGGGGTTGGACTGGATGACCCATGAGGTCTCTTCCAACTCTATGATTCTATGATTCTGTGTTTTACAATAGCATGCAGCTTCAACTAAACTCACCCTTTCCCTAACTGCATCCATCTCCTCAACAAAAACACATTTTGATTTGAGCTGCATTCAAAATTTAGTCTAGTCTAGTCAAGTCTGACTGGTGGTTGGTGTTCATCTCCATTTCTAAGCCGGAGAGCCGGCATTGTCCATAGACATCTCCAAGGTCATATGGCCAGCACGACTGCATGGAGTGCCATTATCTTTCCGCTGAAGCGGTAAATTTGATCTAATCACATTTTCATGTTTTCAAACTGCTAGGTTGGCAGAAGCTGGTGCTAACAGCGGGAACTCACTCCGCTCCCCAGATTTGAACCACCAACCTTTCAGTCAGAAAGTTCAGCAGCTCAGCGGTTTAACACGCTGTGCCAACTATTGCTGTATATCATTATTATTGTTATTGTTATTGTGTTGAGGCCTTCCTCAGAGGTGTGAGGTCTGTTGGAAACTAGGCAAATGAGGTTTATATATCTGTGGAATGTTCAGGGTGGGAGAAAGAACTCTTGTCTGCTTGAGGGAAGTGTGAATGTTGCAATAGGCTACCTTGATTAGCATTGTATGCCCTACAGATGCATCAAGTGTATTCCTGGATTTCATTTGAAAAAGGGATCAGTGCTTTGCATATCTTGCCACAATGAAAGACTCAAGCATGTTTTTCATAAGAAAATCATAGAATCATAGAATCAAAGAGTTGGAAGAGACCTCATGGGTCATCCAGTCCAACCCCCTGCCAAGAAGCAGGAATATTGCATTCAAATCACCCCTGACAGATGGCCATCCAGCCTCTGTTTAAAAGAAGGAGCCTCCACCACACTCCGGGGGCACACTCCTTCCAAAGAAGGAGCCTCCACCACACTCCGGGGCAGAGAGTTCCACTGCTGAATGGCTCACAGTCAGGAAGTTCTTCCTCGTGTTCAGAGGGAATCCCCTTTCTTGTAGTTTGAAGCCATTGTTCCGCATCCTAGTCTCCATGGAAGCAGAGAACAAGCTTGCTCCCTCCTTCCTGTGGCTTCCTCTCACATATTTATACATGGCTATCATATCTCCTCTCAGCCTTCTCTTCTTCAGGCTAAACATGCCCAGCTCCTTAAGGTGCTCCTCATAGGGCTTGTTCTCCAGACCCTTGATCATTTTAGCCACCCTCCTCTGGACACATTCCAGCTTGTCAATATCTCTCTTGAATTGTGGTGCCCAGAACGTGTTACTATTACTATTAATATTCACAACAAAACATCTGTTATACACATCTCCCTCTAAGTCCTGACTCGCAGTTTAAGATCATCCGGGAAGGCCCTGCTTTCACTCCCACTGGCGTCGCAAATGCATCTGGCGGAGATGAGAGACAGGGCCTTTTTGGCTGTGCCCTCCCCCTCCTGTGGAACTTGCTTCCCAACGACAAGATCGGCCTCATCCCTCCTGTCTTTTAGGAAGAAATTAAAATCATGTTTCTGGGACCAGGCTTTTGGACAGCAGGCATAATAGCACTTTGGATGCATAAGTCGACTGGAATGGTGATATGGCTGACATTACTGTTTTTATGGTTTTAATGCTTTATTTATTGTTATAATTGTTCTTTTATTGCTTTGTTATATTTAATAGCATCAACTTGCTGCCAAATGTAAGCCGTCCTGGGTCCCCCTTCAGGGGTTGAGAAAAACGGGGTAAAAATAAGTAAATAATAGTAAATATTATAAGAAAGAAACACTTGAAATGCCTGTCTTACCCTTTTCCTTGGGCTTCTTGGAATATATTTAGGGCTGGTTATCTGAGGAATTTCTCCAAAAGGAAAGGCATTCTAGAATCACAATGCACCAGTTGCAAATGGCAGTGAGAATCAGTTAAAGCAGAAGGAAAAGCACAGCCAACCAACTTTCACTCTGGATAAAAATGCTAACCAAAGTGAGTTTAAATGGTTACTGCTGCCCTCTAGCAGCTACAAAGAGAACAGACAGAACACTTTCTTAACTGCTTCTGGATTTTCCCCCCAATTTATAATTTTGGTTCATTTCCAGCTGTGTTCTTTGTTATTACATTGCTTGGTAGGGTTGCATGGAACAAGCCGGTTCCTCCTCGCTATATGCCTGGATGCCAACTAAATGAGTTTGCATCCCATGGTGGAGACAGAGTAGGATCCCTGGATTGTAATCTCAGGTCTCAGGACTTCTCCATTCCTCAGTGTGAAAGGAAAGAATCTCAGGATGAGAGTACTGCCTTGAAAATTGTGTCAGCACTTCACATTTTTGGGCTTAATGTTTGCAGATTTGGTTATTTGTCAATTTGAATAATATATTTTCTCTAGGAGGAAAAAAAAGTCAACTTCCAGTGAGATCACCACAAAGTCACCCTGAAAAACCTAGGCATTCCAAAGTTAAAAATAATATTTTAATTCAAGTTTTTTTGCAGGGATCTTGCACCCCTAATACTTGCAAAAGTGGAGAGCCTCCTATAGATACTGTGCTGTCGCACGCTGGGCCTGTGCATTAGACTGTAGACAGGACATAAATTCTCTGTGCCCAACGGGACGCTGGGGCTGCCTCAGATTAAAGGCCCTTAGATTCCCCCAAAACAAAGTTCTGTAGAGGCTTAAAGTAAATCCAACAAAGTTCTTTATTGATGAAAACAAACAAGTACTTTCAAGCTTTCTTAACAGTCTATTGGCTCTTGCAATCTTGTTCACTGGGAACAGGCACTATCTTCATAACTGTATACTAATGGGGAAATCCTTAACTTCTAATCTGGGCAGTCTGTACTTGCCTCTGTTGGCGTGGAGCCCCTGCACCCGGTACCAACTGCGTCTGGCTTCCGCGAGAGACCCTTACCAAGCAGAGCTTTGTAGACTTCCAGGGGAAAGGAGTTCAGGTTTCAGTGATGGCTGGCTGAAGTCCCTCAGCAAAGGAGCTGTAATGCTGTATGATCCTTGGCCAAGCTGTGGGCTGTAAAACCCTGGGCAAGCTGTAGAGCATTTTCTCCCCGGACAAGCCGTAGAAGACGAAGCTTTCTACAGGAGCTCTTGGTTTTATGTCCTGTGCGAAAGCTTCTCTGTGTGGACTGAACTCAAAAAGGCTCCTGTTCCCTCCAAAAACCCAAAAAGGGGCGGGACCAGGGAACCTAACTATAATTGACAGGTGGCTTGCCCTATGATTGCAAACTATAACAGGAAGCCACCCTGCTGCAAAATCCCAAGCCTGGGATTGCAAACAAACATTTAATGCAAAGCAAACAGAATTGAAGCTCCTGGTACAGCTGTACCAGCACAGATACACATATAAGACGGTCGGTCGAAAAGTAAGGCCTCCATCCAAAAAAGTCCTTTGTCTCACCCTGGTCATTCCACAGATATATAAACCCATTTTTCCCAGTTCCAACAGACCTCATTACCTCTGAGGATGCTTGCCATAGATGCAGGCGAAACGTCAGGAGAAAAATTGCCTCCAGAACATGGCCATATAGCCCGGAAAAACCTACAACAACCCAGTGATTCCGGCCATGAAAGCCTTCGACAATACATTAAGGCCTCCATCGCTCTAACTTTTCTTTCTTTCACACCTACTGGACTATCTATGCATGATATGATAGCGGTAACCTTACTCTACTGATTAAAAGCATGGATCTGAAGCTAAATGAAAGAGTCGTCATTGAATTTCTGGCAAAAGGAGGTTGTGCACCTCAGAAAATCCATAATTGCTGGAAGAATGTTTATGGGGACACTGTAATGGGCATCTGTAATGTGTGGTATTGGTGTCCTGAGTTGCCCTTCAAAAACATCCTTTAGACAAAGTTGAAAGTAAAAGAAAAATGCTTTACTTCAGCAAACACAAAGGATAAGCAAATGCAATTGAAAAGTGCAAAAGAAAGCAAGGAAGTCTTAATCCAGACACAAATTAAAGTTTCTTATGAACTCCCAAAAGAAACATCAGTCTTCCATCAGACGATGAAATAAGTTATTAACAGCAAACACAAAGCAGATTCCATTGGAGTGAATACATCAGTATCAGGGTCATTGTTTCCAGAGAAAGCTGACTACTCCTGCTACTGATTTATAGCCCTGAATTCCCTATGCAGGAGGTGCAAGGGTGTCTCCCAATTAGCTCAGCGTTTTTGGCAGCTATCCTAGCTGGACGCTGTCTGTGCTCTGTCTCTTTTCGTCTCTCTAGAAATGTGGGTACTTTTAAACCCTCATCGTCTGATTCTTCTTCTCCCTCCAATTCCTGAGCACTTCCCTGCTCCCCTTACTCCTCCGAAGATGAGGAATCCCTAACAATTGGGTAAAGAAGTCTGAAAATGAAGAACCCGAAATTGCAGATAAACTGAGAAGCAGCTGGCCGACAACATCACTCACAGATGCAAATTGAGAACATGCTGATGAATTGGTTCAAGGAGACAGACAAATTGCAGCTCAGAATGTTACTGATGCATTGAACTCACAGGGTGTTATTCTTGTTGATTTTCTGCAACATGGTGCCACATTCAACAGCGAAACTTATGTAACCACACTCAAGAAACTTAAGGAGGCCATAAGAAAGCAGATGTTGTTCCATCAAGCTTCATCACAATAATGCATGCTCACGCATGTCATTTTTCACAACCCAGGCAGTTGCAAAAATGGGCTGGTCAGTAGTACCTTACCCACCCTACAGTCCTGATTTTGCCCCTTCTACCTTTTACCTGTTTGGACCCATGAAAGACAACCTACGTGGTTTCAGATTCAATGACCCGAATGACATTAAAACAGCTTCATAATCATGGATCATGAAGCAAAAACCTGAATTTTTCCAAAATGGCTTGGGTTAAACAATGGCACAAATGTGACTGTGTTGAATGGTAGTTTTGTGTACAGTTTAGGCTATGGTCTGTAGCAATTTCTGCAGTTATATGATCATTCATAATGTTTTTATGATACATGATGATGAATTTACCCTTGTCCATTCATGATCCATTAGATCAGTGTTTCTCAACCTAGGGGTTGGGACCCCTGGGGGGTCATTAGGGGGTGTCAGAGGGATCACCAAAGACCATCAGAAAACACAGTATTTTCTGTGGGTTATGGGGGTTCTGTGTGGGAAGTTTGGCCCAATTCTATCATTGGTGGAGTTCAGAATGCTCTTTGATTGTAGGTGAACTATAAATCTCAGAAACTACAATTCCCAAATATCAAGGTATATTTTCCCCAAACTCCACCAGTGCTCACATTTGGGCATATTGAGTATCCATGCCAAGTTTGGTCCAGATCCATCATTGTTTGGGTCCACAGTGATCTCTGTATGTAGTTAAACTACAACTCCAAAACTCAAGGTCAATGCCCACCAAACCCTTCCAGTATTTTCTGTTGGTCTTGTGAGTTCTGTGTGCCAAGTTTGGTTCAATTCCATTGTTCGGAATGCTCTTTGATGGTAGGTTAACTATAAATCCCAGCGACTACAACTCCCAAATGACAAAATCAGATCAGCCCCCTCCCTCCTGACCTTTCGTAAGAGAGTGAAAACCTGGCTCTTCAAGCAGGCATTCGGAACCCCGGAATAGTCAAGCTTGAGATGGAGAATGACCCAGGAACAGCCAAGACGGTGAAACGGATGAGGATTGGAATGAGAGGATTGGAATGAGAGCATATAGCTCTTTTTAAATTGTTATTGCGCTGTCTTTTTTGTCTAAATGCACTTAATTGTTTTTGCTTTTGTATTGTATTGATGGCATCAAATTGTGCCGATATGTAGACCGCCCTGAGTCGCCTGCGGGCTGATATGGGCGGGATATAAGTGATGTAAATAAATAAATAAATAAATAAATAAATAAATAAATAAATAAAATCAATCTCCCCAACCCCACCAGTATTCAAATTTGGACGTATTGGGTATTTGTGCCAAATGTGGTCCAGTGAATTAAAATGCATCCTGCCTATCAGATATTTACATTATGATTCATAACAGTGGCAAAGTTACAGTTACGAAGTAGCAAAGAAAATAATTTTATGGTTGGGGGTCACCACAACATGGGGAACTGTATTAAGGGGTCACAGAATTAGAAAGGTTGAGAACCACTGCATTAGATGTATGTGTACTTTTAAAAAGGAATACATTGTCTATATTCCACAAATTACATAGTACGTCCATTTCTGCCTTTATGAAGGACCTACACCCCAAAATAAAGTGTGTGTGTGTGGGATGGGGCTATAATACAGTCTATATCAAAGCTTTCCAACCCTCAAACAGGGGTTCATAATGATATAAAATTTACACCTCTTACATTGAGCAACTCCTGCCAACCCAATGCACTTTCCCTTAAGTAAGAGAAACCCTTTATAATAAAGCATATCCGGCATTCAAACAAAATGCACTCTTTCAACCCATATCATATTCTGCAATGCTTAGAATATCCACAGGAGGGCGCTTCTAAAATAGTATATATATTGTCGAAGGCTTTCATGGCTGGAATCACTGGGTTCTTGTGGGTTTTTTTCGGGCTATATGGCCATGTTCTGGAGGCATTTTCTCCTGACGTTTCGCCTGCATCTATGGCAAGCATCCTCAGATGCTAATGAAGGTGGTCAGTTGAAACATTCACACCTAGCTCCAGCAGAAAAGAGCTCTTTGCCCCACCCCAGCCATTCCACAGATATATAAACCCATATTCCTAATTCCAACAGACCTCACTACCTCTGAGGATGCTTGCCATAGATGCAGGCGAAACATCAGGAGAAAATGCCTCTAGAACATGGCCATATAGCCCGAAAAAAACCCACAAGAACCTAGTATATATATTTTTCACAAGTGGGACACAGAAAGAGCCTCCTGAAAGACTCAGCAAATACAGTTGGGTGTCCCCAGGGCAACGTTTCTTATAAACGGCCAATCTTTCCAACCCAAAAGCATTGCTTTACAATGTTTTTATTTATACAATGCCTTTTGGCACGAAATTAAAGAAAAAAAAACAAGACAGAAAGTTCAGAAAGGACATTTTAGAAGGAGAGGAGGACTTTGAGGCTATTACATACTAAAGGTAAAACACAATTAGCACAATGTATTGTCGAAGGCTACAACAGCCCAACAATTAGCACAGTTAAAAATTACAGCTTGTGTCCGCAAGTTATTTTCTCACAAAATAGTGTTCTGGTACTGAGAACGGAAAATTGTTGAGATGGGGAAAATAGGCAAATATATTTCAAAATGGCAAAATAAACATGTTTTTCAAACACTAAGAACAATGAAGGGAAGAATCCTGGATGGATGTGATTTTTTTTTTCACTTTAGGACTTACTCTACATAAAATTCCTATGATAGGCAGAAAACAACACTTTCTGTGCAGAAAATACATTTTTTACTATCATTATATTTTATAACATAATTATAATAATGTATTTTCTGCTAATTATTTTTGCATGTTTTTTGCCCCAAAATAGGGGGGGGGGTTGCACCAAAAAAACCCCTATTTTTCATGAACCGGGATTGTGGCACAGCTGCATTAAGATCACTCTGACCAAAAGGTCATGAGTTCGAAGCCAGCCCAGGTTGGAGTGGGTTTCCAACCAGTTGTGTAGCCTGTTGTCGACCTTTGCAACCCGAAAGACAGTTGCATCTGTCAAGTAGGAAAATTAGGTACCACCTTAAAGTGTGGGGAGGCTAAATTAACTAATTTGTGAGGCCATAAAAAAGACTCCAGCAAAGCACTCGAGCAAAAAAGCATGCAGGGAATGTAGAAGTACTTCATCAGTGTCGCAGATGGATGATGAAAGCAACAGCTCCCCTGGTGGCCAGAAAAAATTAAATAGCCTCTGTGTATGTCTGTATTAGGGCTGGGCGGTTTCGTTCGTTAATTTCGTAATTCATTAATAATTCGTATTTAAAGTAGCTTACGATCCGATATTGAACCATTCAGGAGCAACTAAAAATCGAAACGAATTTTTAAAATTTATTTCGTATTGTTTCGTAATTGTTTCGTAATTGTTTCGAAATTGTTTCAAAATCGTTTCGTTATTATTTCATTATTATTTCTGTATGTCTGGTGCAAGTTTTATGGTTGTTGTTTGTTTTATCAGTGATAAAAAAATAAATTATCACACCAACAGTCAACAACAGAAGGAGAGGGAAGCTTCAGAAGTTCCCCCTGTCCCATTTGGAGGGTTCTTTAGCGTATTGTGCAATCGCGTCCGCCATTAACGAATCAATTCGTTATTGTTTCGAAATTGTTTCGTAATTTCCGAAATTTTGTAAATATCGAACTTTTTTAAAGAAAAATTTCGGAATTCTTTTAAAAAACAAAACGCAAAAAACCCCTAAAACCGAATCGAGTTTAGAAACAAATTTTTCCATGGTTGCCCAGCCCTAGTCTGTATATGTTGTATGTCAAAATTGGCATTGAATGTTTGCCATATATGTGTACACTGTAATCCGCCCTGAGTCCCCTGAGGGGTGAGAAGGGCGGAATATAAATGCTGCAAATAAATAAAATAAATGCAAAATGACCATGTGTAAATTTTCTGCAAAGAATTGCAAATATACTACAAATGCTATGTAGTTTCAGAAGGCTTATTCGTCAATATAAGAAAAATGTTAAGATTAGTTGTTGCGAAAATCTGGAAACAGAGGGAAATACCAGACTTAGATCAGTGGACAAATAAAATAAGAGAGATAAAAGACATGGATAAATTAACATTTTTATTAAAGAAAAATTCGGAAATCCGATTAAACAAACAAATTGGTCACAAGTGGAGGAATACGAAGAAAGGAGAAAACGAAAGAACTATTAAAAGAACTTTTATAAGAATTGACACAACTGTGGTCAATGTTACAGCATTTTTCACACTTTTTTGTCTCCTTTATTATATCAAATATAGAAGATTGCTGAGTGTATAAGTTTAAAAATGCTATGGATTAGATGGAAGTCACCAATTTTTATTTTTATATTTTTTATCTTGCAATTACATTTTTTTCTCTTCCCTTTCTTTTTTTCTTTTTTGTATGCTGTTTCGGAGTTTGTTTGTTTTTTACTTTATTATTCCTCTCTTTTTCCTTCTTTCTACTTTCTTCTTACAGCATTGTTCCCCCACTTTACTTGGAAAACAAAACCTTTTCCCCTTTTCCCCATTTCTATATTATTCAAAATAAAAAATGTACTCAAGATTAGTTGTTGCTTTTTTCAGGAAGAAACTTAGTGAAGAAATTACACCCCAGAAGGACTGAGAATGGCAAAACAAAATTCACCAAAGTGCAAAACCTGGAGGAAATTTGTATACCCACGTATGCATTATTCCAAGTTATGTAGATTTAATCTGTTCACTACATGATGCAATGCAATGCTCATAAAGCCTGAATCTGAGCTATGAAATGGCTCTCTTGTCATGTAATGACACACTCCCTGAAGGTATAAGAAAATGTAATATAGAGAGAGCAAGAGACTGACTCACCACAGCGATCCCTGATGACCAGATTCCTGCCTTCTTTTAGATGTATCGTTAACAGATATGCAAATGAGCTGGGCAATTTACTCACACAATCGCTTCCTTCCTCAAGTGCCTGTGAAAATTTTCAAGAAAGAGTATTAACACTTATCTGTTTCACTTCCCATAAAGAACATTGCATCAGACCATCAGACTGTAGCACTGGGAACCACCACATGAAAGGTCACCTAATTTGGAGCTACATGTGTTTATATCCTTTCAAAATAGCAAGCAAACTATGGTTTCTATCATAAAAGAGAATTTTGGGGTTCATCATGGTGAAACTTGATGTTCCTAAAGTCCTCCCTCCACCAAGTGTGCCTACTAGGCTTGTTTGATCCAAAAACAATTGGTTCTAAACTCGTTTCGGATGTAGAGGGTGCCGGTGGTTCGATTCTAAAGTCAATCCCTATTTTCACAGAAAAAAGAGTTCTAAACTTTTCGAACCTTCCAAGACTTCGGAATTTTTAATAGTTTGAAAGTGTTATTTCCTGTTTCATTGCGTGATCTCTACTTTGAAAGTAGTTGTTTTACTCCAGGAGCGGATTATAACTTGCTTCTGTAACTTTGGGGCTTTGGCAGCTTGTGGGGGAGGCAGAGCAAATCCATGCTTCTCCCCTATAACTCACTTGAACCATGGATTTGCTCCGCTTCTTCCTCAGGCCGTTGGGGACAGCCGGTTTTGGAGTCACAGAGGTAAGTTGTGGGGGGGGGGCGTGGGTTTGCTCCACTTCTTCCTCAGGCCATCCCGAATAGATTACTGCAACACGCTCTACGTGGGGTTGCCTTTGAAGACTGTTCAGAAACTTCAATTAGTCCAATGGGCGGCGGCTAGATTACTCACCGGAGCATCATACAGGGAGCATACCACCCCCCTGGTATGTCAGCTCCACTGGCTGCCGATCCAGTTCCAAGCACAATTCAAAGTGCTGGTTTTGACCTACAAACCCTATACGGCTTCGGCCCAGCGTACCTGTCCGAACGTATCTCCTTCTACGTCCCACCTCGGAGTTTAAGATCTTCTGGGGAGGCCCTGCTCTCAGCCCCACCTTTATCACACGTGAGACTGGTGGGGATGAGGGACAGGGCCTTCTCGGTGGTGGCCCCTCACCTGTGGAATTCACTCCCCGGGGAAATTAGGTCATCAACATATATATATATATATATATATATATATATATATATTAGAGCTGGGCGGTTTCGTTTCGTTAATTCGTAATTCGTTAATAATTCGTTAATTTTTTCAATTACAAAACGATAACGAACCATTCTGGAGCAATTATTAAAAAAACGAATTTTCAAAAACGTTTTGTAAATGCTTCATATTTCGATATTGTATTCGTTTCGTTATTGTTTTGAGGTCGTTTCGTTATTATTTCCGCATGTCTGGGCCAGTTTTATGGTTTAATTAGTGAAAAAAAATTATAATATCACACCAACAGTCAACAACAGAGGGAATGGGAAGCTTCAGAAGGTTTTGGAGGTTTTTTAGCGTATTTCGCGGTCGCGTCCGCCATTAATGAATCGATTCGTTATTGTTTCGGAAATCGATTCGTTAATTTTTTACCATTTACGAAATTTCGTAAATATCGAACTTTTTAAAAGGAAAATTTTGTCATTATTTTAAATATCGAAACAAAAAAACCCCCCAAATACAAATCGATTTTAGAAACAAATTTTTCCGTTGTTACCCAGGCCTACTGGATATGGGACCAGGCCTTTGGGTAAGTTGGCAGATGGATAAAGGACAATGACGACCAGAGTAGGAAAGGACTATGTTAATGCTGGATGGACTATGGATTTATGAATTGGGGAACATTGACCACAATATGATTTTATTGCTGCTATTGTATTAATTGGATTGTTTTAACTAGTTATAGTTGTTGTTGATATATTGTATTTCGTATATTGTATTTTGTGAACTGTTAGGCATTG
Source organism: Anolis sagrei ordinatus (assembly GCF_025583915.1). Classification (NCBI taxonomy): domain Eukaryota; kingdom Metazoa; phylum Chordata; class Lepidosauria; order Squamata; family Anolidae; genus Anolis; species Anolis sagrei. Next base: position 21,393,526 of record NW_026844367.1, on the reverse strand, counting down.
AATTGTGCCTTTTGTAAGCCTGAGTCCCCCCTAGGGGGGTTGAGAAGGGTGGGATATAAGTGCTCAAAATAATAATAATAATAATAATAATAATAATAACAATAACAATAATAATAATATAAGGGAGAAGCATGGATTTGCTTCTTCCTCAAGCCATTAAAGCCAGCCAGTTTTAAAGTCACAGAGGCGAGTTGTAAGGGAGGGGAGTGGATTTGCTCCGCTTCTTCTTCAGGTCATTGGAGCCAGCCAGTTTTGGAGTCACACAAGTGAGTTATAAGGGAGAAGCATGGATTTGCTCCGCTTCTTCCTCAAGCCATTAAAGGCAGCCAGTTTTAAAGTCACAGAAGCGAGTTATAAGGGGGAAGCTGAATCATTGAATCATTTCTGACTCACTTCATGAGTCGTTTAAAAAATGGCAAAAAAGCTTTGAAATGGCAAAAGACTTCTGGGTTTTCTTTAAAACTTCAAAATCGCTTCAAAAAGGAAATCTTTCCGACTTTATTCCGATCAATGAAAGTTCCGACTGGACCTAACCATCCCTAGTGCCTACAGTGTTTATTGTTGTGTGTCTTCAAATCATTTCTGAGATATGGCAACGTAATGTGAACCAATTATGCGGCTTTTTTTGGTAAGATTTTTTTACCAGAAAATTTGCTCTTTTTTTGCTTGTGAGTAGAATGGTGTGACTTGCCCAATTTCACTGAGCAGTTTTCCATGGCTCAAAGGAGATTTGAACCTTGGTCTCCCATAATCTCAGCCCAGTGTTTGAGCTTCTACACTAAGTTGATTCTCCAAAGTCTTTTTGTTATCTCCTCCATCTTTTGGTGGAATTTCCTTGGTAAGATTAATTCCAAGCAAGCTTGCTGTCCCCTTCTTCTGAGGCTAAAAGGCTCTAGCGCAGGCATGAGCAAACTTTGGCCCTCAAGGTGTTTTGGACTTCAACTTCCACAATTCCTAACAGCCTACTGACTCTTAGAAATAATAATAGTATTAATGTATTGTCGAAGGCTTTCATGGCTGGAATCACTAGGTTCTTGTAGGTTTTTTTCGGGCTATAGGGCCATGTTCCAGAGGCATTTCTCCTCCAGAGGCAGAGGAGAAATGCCTCTGGAACATGGCCCTATAGCCCGAAAAAACCTACAAGAACCTAATAGTATTAATATTCTCTAACAATTAACTGTGCTCCGTGCAGTCATGCCGGTCACATGAACTTGGAGGTGTCTATGGACAACGCCGGCTCTTCGGCTTAGAAATGGGGATGAGCACCAACCCCCAGAGTTGGACACGACTGGACTTCATGTCAAGAGAAAACCATTACCTTTACTAACTATTATCAAGTTAGAGAAACAGCCATATTGCTTTTGAACGTTCACATAACCATTGATGACATTATTAATCCAGGCAATATTTTTAATTTTTTTTTTAAAAAAATGTTTCCCAGAACAGGTTGGTTTTGATGAACATTTTTCCCTTTGTTGACAGTAACTAGGAAGGCGCGTCAAGCCAACCCCATCCAAGACCGCCTTCCACCTGGAAACCAATGCCCTCACTGCGGAAGAAGATGCAGATCAAGAATAGGGCTCAACAGTCACCTATGAACCCACCACCAGGACACCAAACTTGGAGGACCATCATCCTCGGACTACGAGGATTGCCTAAGTAAGTAAGTAAGGTTTGGATCTCTTTTTTAGAGACATACAGCATAATGCAAATAAATAATAATCAATAATAATGTAACTATGTCCCCTAACATCAGTTGGTTTTGGTCAAAGTATTTAATGGAGCTTCTTCCAATAATACGATGTCTGGAAGAGAGGAATACATTTGGTTTGGTTATCTTCCGTTGGTTATTTTCTATAGCACTAGTGATATAACAGGGTTGTGGTGGTGCAGTGGTGGTGCAGTGGCTACAGAACTTGCTGATCAGGGGGCGGAGTTACCATGGCCGGTTGAACAGACGTCTTTCCTCCAGCTCTTGTGGAAATATAGCAAAAAA
>NW_026844367.1:21236663-21386459 GCF_025583915.1 Anolis sagrei ordinatus | reverse complement strand
ACAATGGGTAATAAATTGGAAAAAAAATAATAGAAGTGAAAGCCAACTCAGTCAATTCGAACAAATAATACAGAAGGGAAGGACTGTAGAAGAACACGAAAACTTGAGAGGTATAATTAGCAAAATTTATAAGATATTAATTGAAATGAAAGATGAAAAAACAAAAAAGTGCACCCTTAAAGAGATTTGGGAAGAGGATTTAGGGATAAAAATAAGCGAAATAGAGTGGCAACAATTATGGGGACAAAGACATTTAAAAAATTTATCGATACGAGTTAAAGAAAATTATTACAAGTTAATATGGAAGTGGTACTTGACACCGTAAGAATAGCATATATGAGTAAAAATAACTCAATAAATTGTTGGAGAGGGTGTCAAGAACCAGGAACATATATACACATGTGGTGGCAATGTAAATATGTAAATAATTTTTGGGAGAAAGTATTTAGAGAAATAGAAACTATAATGAATATAAAAATAGATAAAAGTCCTAGTATAGCCTTACTATCATTATATAACAATAAGCAATTGAAAAAGGATAAAGAAGCGATAACAAACTTACTAACTATAGCAAGACTGCTTATAGCAAGGAATTGGAAAAAAGAAATGAATATACAAATAGAGGAGTGGTATAAAGAAGCATGGAAAATAGCAATAAATGATAAATTGACATGTATATTAAAGGTTAAAAAAGGTATATGGAAACAAAGCGATTTTGATGCTGTATGGGGAAAATTTGTGGTAAATGGATTAAAAAATAAGGAAGGAAAATTACCGTCACAAGACGAAATGAAATTTTGGACAGATGAAATGTAAGAAATATGGCTTGAGACGGGTGGAGGGGAGCACTGTGGTGGGAAAAGGAAAAAAGAAAAAGAGGGAGAAATGTCAGAGTAAAATAATAAAATAACATGTTAAAGAGGTTGATGTACAAAATGTAATAGTATGTAATAAAGTGATAAATCAATAAAAATAAATAAAAAAAAAAAAGAACTTGCTGATCAGAAGGTTGACGGTTCACATCCGCGGACAGGATGAGCTCTTATTGTTAGCCCCAGCTTTTGCCAACCTAGCAGTTTGAAAACATGTAAATGTGTGTAGATCAATAGATACCGCTTTGGCGAGAAGGTAACGGCATTCCATGCGATCATGCTGGCCACATGATCTTGAGGGGTGTCTACAGACAACACCGGCTCTTTGGTTTAGAAATGGAAATGAGCACCACCCCCAGAGTTGGATATGACTACACTTAATGTCAAGGGGAAACCTTTAAGGATATAAATCTATTCTCATTTCATTCTCATTCAAAATCAAAATAATTCAGAAAACTGTCTACCCCCTGCCCACACACACACACACACACACACCTCTATTTGGTGAACTTAGGAAGCTTTTGCATATTGTTATGATTTTTAAAAACATTTTGGAATTCATTTGTGAAAATTTAATGTGTGTGCAAACATCAGCTTTCTGCACAAAAATGGTGAAATGCTCTTGTGTAAGCCACAAAACGTGAAACATTTCACAGTGAATAGTTCCTGACCATAAGTTATCGCAATGTGTTGAAACATGCTTTCTTACTGAGGAATAAGGTTTAGCTAGAGCCAAACTTGACTGAAACAAACATGAAAACCCAGCTACAGAAAAACCCAGCCTTTCCTCTGAAATCTATTCTTTTATCTCTAATCCCACCATGTAGATACAAGCTCCAATAGCAAATCCGACAAAGCAATTGTCCGCACAAACAAAAAGTTTGCAGGAAGCTGCGCCCAATATTTTCAGTTCATGCCCATACTTGACCTATACTCTGAAATTCACTACCTATATAAAAAAATTAAACCACTTACACACTGGCCATCAAAGCCCTGCGAGGAACACGATGAGTCAAGGTTGGAGCCACTGAAAGAATGCTGCCAAAAACAAACAGAGGTTTATCAAAGGGAGGTTGTATTATATTACTATCATATTGTACTGCTATCGCTCAATATTTCAGTGCCCAAGTACAAAGTCAGAGGAAGGCTGAGGAAAAAAACAATGGCTTATCTTGACTGTCTTGAGAGAATCTGTCAGATGGGATGCCAATCATCATGGATGGAAAGCTGGCATACAATCGCATAGGTTAACCTTGCTGGTGTCCCGTGCTCATATCTCCATAAGATTGGAATACAGGAAACTGCTGTTTTTTAGATCATTTTTCTATCTTAACCCAGCGTTAATGGTTCATCTAAGTCAGTGGTTCCCAACCTTCCTAATGCCGTGACCCCTTAATAGAGTTTATTTATTTATTTATTTATTTGCTTTACTTCTATACCGCCTTTCTCAGCCGAAATGGCAACTCAAGGCGGTTTACATAATAAAGGTTATCACAACAATATCGAAAAAGGCAATTAAAACACATTATACATGACATACAAGGTCAAAAAACAATCACTATCGTAATCACAGTGCCTCAGCAACAAATCAGAATCAGAATCTGTAATCATAATCCTTTATACCAATTCCTATGTTCAGTTGTACCATCTTCCTGTATTCCATTGCACTATTTAGCCAAATGCTTGTTCGTAAAGCCAAGTCTTGACCTTCCTCCGGAACGCAAGCAGTGAAGGGGCCTGTCTGATGTCCACAGGTAGGGCATTCCACAGCCGAGGGGCCACCACCGAGAAGGCCCTGTCCCTCGTCCCCGCCAGACGCGCCTGTGATGCGGGCGGGACCGAGAGCAGGGCCTCCCCAGACGATCTTAGTGTCCTAGTCGGTTCATAGGTGGAGATGCGTTCGGAGAGGTAAGTAGGGTGCCCCCCCCCCGGCTGTGGAACGCCCTCCCCATGGAGGTAAGATCAGCCCCCTCGCTGATGATGTTTCGTAGAAGATTAAAAACCTGGATATTTGAACGAGCATTCGGTTAAACAGTGCAACCAATGTGATGATTACAGGAATTGGAAAATCGGACGACGAACTGGATCATGATTTTAGTTATGAGATGTATGGTGTTGTTTARTGTTACATTAATATTGTATTTTATGCCTTTGTGGTTTTACATTGTATATTGTTGTGGATTTTATCTTGTTGTAAACCGCGTTGAGTCGCTGGTCAGGCTGAGAAACGGCGGTATACAAGTATAAGAAATAAATAAATAAATAAATAAATAAATAAATAAATAAATAGGGCCGGAATCGTTTAGGGCTTTATAGGCTAAAGCCAGCACCTTGAATTGTGCCCGGTAGCAGACTGGCAGCCAGTGGAGCTGGCACAACAGAGGAGTGGTGTGCTCCCTGAATGCCGCTCCTGTTAGCAACCTGGCTGCCGAACGTTGGACCATTTGAAGCTTCCGAGCAGTCTTCAACCCCACGTAGAGAGCGTTGCAGTAGTCTAAGCGGGATGTAACCAGAGCGTGGACTACCATGGCCAAGTCAGACTTCCCAAGGTACGGGCGCAGCTGGCGCACAAGTTCCTCATGTTATGGTGACCCTCAACCATAAAATTATTTTCATTGCTACTTCAGAACTGTCATTTTGCTTCTGTTATGAATCGTAATGTAAATATCTGATAAGCAGGATTTATTTTCATTCACTGGACCACATTTGGCACAAATACCCAATATGCCCAAATTTGAATACTGGTGGAGTTTGGGGAAAATAGACCTTGACATTTGGGAATTGTAGTTCCTGGGATTTATAGTTCACCTACCATCAAAGAGCATTCTGAACACCACCAATGATAGAATTGAACCAAACCTGGCACACAGAACTCCCATGACCAACAGAAAATACTGGAAGGGTTTGGTGGGCATTGACCTTGAGTTTTGGAGTTGTAGTTCATCTACATCCAGAGAACACTGTGGACTCAAACAACGATGAATCTGGACCAAACTTGGCACAAACACTCAATATGCCCAAATGTGAACACTGCCACTGGGGAAAATAGACCTCGACATTTGAGAATTGTAGTTGCTGGGATTTATAGTTCACCTACAGTCAAAGAGCATTCTGAACCCTACCAACGATAACCCCATGACCAACAGAAAATACTGTGTTTTCTGATGGTCTTTGGCGACCCCCCTGTCATCCCCTTATGATCCCTGCAGGGGTCCCGACCCCCAGGTTGAGAAACGCTGATCTAAGTCAATAATACTAAGCCCTCAATACTTCCAAAATGTTCAAACCAACCTTGTTCTGGCCTCCAAATTAAGATGTCCTCCAAGAGGAACCCTTTAGCTTTTAAACAAGTTGCAAGTTCTCCTTCTACTGTTTCACAATATAAGTGCGAAAAATATAACTGCACACTTTCCATTTTGATAGCCCACACAGGACCTCATTGGAGCACCTAGAGATGACCATAAAGACTTTGACCATTTCCAGATCCATTGTCAGCTAACTCGTCATTCTATTTACTGGGAAGTTGGTCCATGCCTTGGTCACCTCTAGATTGGACTACTGCAATGCGCTCTACGTGGGGCTGCCCTTGAAAACGGCTCGGAAATTCCAACTGGTCCAACAGGCAGCGGCCAGGATGTTAAGTGGGGCTCCTTACAGAGAGAGGTCAACCCTCCTGTTCAAGGAGCTCCACTGGCTGCCGTTTATTTTCCGAGCCCAATTTAAGGTGCAGGTGCTTACCTACAAAGCCCTAAACGGTTTGGGACCACCCTACCTGCGTGACCGCATCTCCGTCTACAATGGGAACCTTTAAGGCTCAATCCTCAGTCATTTGAAGGCCTATCTGCATGAAACCTACCTCAGTTTTAGACCTCATCTACAACCACAAGTTTCAAAACAATTTGCTAATCCACTGATTTTTTAGAATTATTTTAAGTTTTCATCATAACATCTTTTAAAATAAGACAAACTGCAAGAGAGGGAATTGTAGTTGCAGGTTGTGTCCATTCTCAGCCAATCAGAACATGGACACAACTAGGCTTTTTATTGGCTGAGAAACAGAGAAAAGAAGAAAAAACTTCAACTCCCATCATGCTCCGAGAGGAACTCAGAGCCGTTTCAATGCCCACCCTATGCAAGTGCTGATGGGAAAGCAAGTTCCCAGCAGGGACAACTCTGGAGGAGGAGCCTAGGAAACTTTCCAAAAAGAAATGGATGGACGCTGCTGCTGCCGGGGAGGGAGAAAAAGGCGCTGCAATAATCTTCTCCAGGACAGCCTCTACCTCAGATATACTGCACTTAACTCTATCTTCTCCAGTAGCCAATACAATCTGGCTCTCTTAATCCATTTTGTGACCTTTTCAGCTCCCTCCTCCTTGTTCTGTTTTCGGAGATTACATGAAACAGATGACCGAATATTACAAATCATTTTTATTCAAACCACAAGCACATTTGCACTGGCTATGCTGAGCTCTGCTTGATACAGATGCCAAAAATTCCTACAAACCCTTCCATAATGGAATATGTCCAGAGGAGGGCGACTAAAATGATCAAGGGTCTGGAGAACAAGCCCTATGAAGAGCGGCTTAAAGAGCTGGACATGATTAGCCTGAAGAAGAAAAGGCTGAGAGGAGATATGATAGCCATGTATAAATATGTGAGAGGAAGTCACAGGGAGGAGGGAGCAAGCTTGTTTTCTGCTTTCCTGGAGAATAGGATGCGGAACAATGGCTTCAAACTACAAGAAAGGAGGTTCCATCTGAACATTAGGAAGAACTTCCTGACTGTGAGAGCCGTTCAGCAGTGGAACTCTCTGCCCCGGAGTGTGGTGGAGGCTCCTTCTTTGGAAGCTTTGAAACAGAGGCTGGATGGCCATCTGTCAGGGGTGCTTTGAATGAAATATTCCTGCTTCTTGGCATGGGTTGGACTGGATGGCCCATGAGGTCTTTTCCAACTCTATGATTCTATGATAAGTTGAATGACTCCAGTTCCCATCATCCCTGAACATTGGCCATGTTTTCATGCAAAGGAGAGAACTCCAAGTGCTAAACATTCTAGAGGGCACCGAGTTGCCTGCCTCACTTGATTATATTTTTTTCAGTCTTACATCATACTTGTTTACTGTGAATTAGTGATTGTATTTGCTAAGAGATAAGTCTCACTTTGTTCAGTGAAACGTGTTCCTATGAAGCACAGGCAAAGCATGATAACCTTAATCTCGGTCGTTTGTTTAACACTTACATTTAAGCCAACCAAAGTTTCAGCTGGAGATGCCTAAAAGGCTGTGTCAATACTTTTTTCCCCCGGATAGAGCAAGGAAAAGAAGTAATAAAACTCTATGCTATAAGTCAGCGGTTCTCAACCTGGGGGTCGCGACCCCCAGGGGGGTCATTGGGCCATTTTCGGGGGTTGCGAAGCTGCCTTGGTTGGCCCCGCCCCCTCCAAAATGGCTGCCGACTCTTGCAGTTTTGGCAAGAGAGGACTGCCCACCCCCCCCCCATGCCTTTCCGGGGGCGTGGGGGGCGGGCAATTCAGAAGGGTGCAGGGGCCAGGCGGAGGGCTGCGCTCACGGCCTTGCCATGAGCACAGCCTTTCTGCCCACCCCCCACCCCTTTCTGAATTTTATGGTTGGGGGTCACCACAATGTGAGGCACTGTATTAAGGGGTCGCGGCATTAGGAAGGTTGAGAACCACTGCTATAAGTAAATATTCTGACAAAAGAAAAAATCTAAAAGTTACCTCCAGTCAAACTATAACTTCCATGACTCCGTAACATTTAGCCATAACAGTTAAACTGGCATCAAACTGCATTCATTCTACAGTTTGCCATTTTTTAATTGTTGGAGTTCCTCCAAATACAGCCATGCACTGGAGTGTGTTAATCAAAGGTCTGATCAGTCAGAGGCCCATCAAGCAAACTGAAAAATGATGGATGATAAAATAAGTTTCGCATGATAAACTATATTGCCATCGTTGCTGTACCCACACAATCTAATCTTAGGGTTTGTTTATCTGGTGAAGATTTGTTCAACGCGATAGGCATTACCTCAAGAGCATCTTCTGCAAGGTCACTGTTGAAACTACTTCTTTGTAACAGATCAAAGAAATCATCACTGGAATTCCTCTTGGCTTCTGAACCTTGGATGCAGATGACCGGTTTCCCCGTGTCGTTCTCCCCTCTTTCCAAATGTGCCATCTCCTTTTGGCCCCGTTCCCATTCCTCTCCAGTTTCTTTCAAGGAAGAGCCATTTGAGTTGTGAAGGAACACGTCCGTCGCAGAAAAGTCACTTGGGAAGTAAGTGGACAAGGCTTTGGAACGGGAATAATTTGTTTCTTCTTCAATAACAGTTTCTACATTCAGCATATCGGGCACAGAAGAACTAAGTCGGCGGTCTAAGGGGTGCCTCTGCCTTCTCTCCACCACCTTAGTTGTGGTCTTCTTAGTCCTTCTGATGCTCAGATTTTGTAATAACGGCTTTGTCCTTTGCTTGAATGACCCCCAAACGGAAGACTTCTCCAGATCCATAGTCAACTCAAGCTTACAACAGCACCGCAATATCCCGGGTTTTAAACCTTTTCACCAAATCCTAAAGTAGTGAAGGAGAGGCATGGAGAGAAAGAAAACAGGGTTAGTTGCAATGTTACGAAAGGAACACAGATTTGGAACATCTCTGAGAAATGCACAAACAGATTCTCGTTCAAAATAGGTAGTGTTACTCATGTGTCCCAGTGTCAACAACAAACACAGTCCCAAAGGCAAGTTTTACTGTTACTAGGAAGGAAATTGAGTCTTTTATCCTACGCATCTTGTGAAGGTAAAAATAGCCCAGGGGTGAACTAGTTTGGTTTCCTCCAAGGCAGAACATGATGGGAATTCCCAAATACTGTAAAATGATTCACCTAAAATGGAGGGTAGCCATGCTGCTGTGGGTGGAAAAGGTCTCTCCTGGGGCACATTCGCATTCGGGGAAGGCCAGTGGGCCTGTTGGCTGAGCAGTGCTGAGTTTATCACTTGTTGCGGTTACTTTTTCAGGCTCTTTCCTGAGGCTACGGCCAAGTTACCCTGGTGAGCACTATCCACCAACAAGACAAGTTCCCCTTTGGGTCCATTTGAGAAGGGACTGAAAGGGCACACTTAAAATAGCATGTGGTCACTTTGGGATCAAGGACACTTCCCTTTCCATTTGCATCAATTCACAGAGCAAATTGGAAACCATGATTTCTTTAAGGGCATTAGCAACTGCCTAGCAACAGAAGGCAAAAGGAAGATAAACAGGATATTTCCTTTCCCATTTACAGCAAGAGCTTGCACTTTCTAAATGAAGGATACAACACAAAACCTTCTATTCATTCAGCAGTTACCATCTTATAACCAGGAGACAATCTACATTAGAAGTCCCATTGACATCAGCACATAAGGTCCCTGTTACGCAACTGTCGATTCTCCCTCTGGGATAACCAAATGGGTGAAGACTATCCTCAAAAGAGGGTCATAACATGAGTAACTTTTTTTAAAGTTCAGACTAAAACCCAGAGTACTGCACTGACATGGAAGCCACCAATGTAAGCAGAAGGCCTGTAGAAAAGTCTGGAATCTTCTCAATGTTAGCAAAGTCTTCCCAGCACACTTTTCCAGTCTGATAAAGATATAGATCCAATTGTACATATATCTCAAGTCTGGCCAACAAAGCCTGCTCCAGGAACCGGGGTGTATATTGCCTGCTGTTTCTCGTTCCTATGGGACTTTATTTGACAAAGCGCTCATCCCGAGGAGTTGCCTGCTATTTCTCTGTGAGAATCACTACCCCAGCTTGACCTTATTCCTATCAAAAATATGTTAGGGGTTAAGTGATTTCAAACACGATGAGAATAGGGTCCACACGTGGCATTACAGCTCTAGCTTTCCCAACCCTGCTCTGGTGGAGTGAAGGAAGGGGCCATTCTACACTGCTTCCAAATCCAGTTTGGCGACAGTATTGGGTTTTTTAAAATACACCACAACACAACTCAATTAAAAAAGGCAGCTTAGGGTACCCCTGTTTTCTTCTGCCACCTTATAACAGGAAAAGGGAGCATGCATTATTTCCATTTTAACTTTACATTTGGCCTTCCCACTGTTTTTAATTGTGTGCTGTCTTATTGATAATGTTGTATATTTTATTGTCTATGTTTTTATTTTAATTGCTTGTACAGTTGTTGTTTTGCTTGTATTGTTGTATTTGGGCTCGGCTTCATGTAAGCCGCACCGAGCCCTTTGGGGAGATGGTAGCGGGGTACAAATAAAGTGTTGTTGTTGTTGTTATTGTTATTATTGTTATTATTATTATTATTAGCATGCCCAGCTCTGGACCTCATGCTGAAGCAAAGCAGATAGCACCAGTAAGTCTCCCATTGAGAAAGTTGCCCTGTATTGAATCCCATCACAAGTCCATACAGGCTGCTAAACCTGGAGCAGGGTTTTGAGAAGGTCTTTCCCAGTTGTGTCTGAATATGGGTGTGCAAAATTATCATTAGTCATCAAAAGTTGGATCAAAGTTTTTAAATTTGTATTTACGACATGATAATCGACACATGCCAAAAACTTAAGTATAGAAACTTACACAATACTTTTTCGTTTGCTTTTTGTAAATCTCAGAAGCCTCCCAAAATCGGTTTCATGTTCAGTGCAAGGAACCAAAGCAAAGCCAAAAAAGCTGCCTTTCCTCTCAATGGCTTCTCACCACAAGGAAAGGGAAGCAACAGGGAGAAAGCAGGGTTCACTGGGAAAGAAACCAAGAAAGCACAGGATTCTGGGAAATGTAGTTTGGGAAGGCGAGGAGCCCTATGGCAGAGAATGCAAAAGGACCTGCCCTTAACTAAAATGGATGGTTGAATGGTTGAATCTGCAAAGAGGAGGACTGGCTGAGACTTCTAATAAGTAATCTCTGTACTGCGCTCGGACAAAATTCCTCAGTGGAAGTTCTGTTGGTTTATATGAGAGAGAGGGAGAGACATTCAACGAGATAGCTGCTGCTGACTTTTTAAAAGAAGGTTTTTGTCAAAACTTTTTTTAAAAATCCTAAAATCAGTAGATGTATGAATATTTCTGAAAGTTGTGGAAAATGATCATATTATCTTGTGTCATTGTATAGAAAATTCAAGAAGATCGCTCTTGTAGTTTTTTTGTTTATAAAAACTTTGAAAATTCTCCAAACCTTTGTGGATAAGGGAAACGTTCTGAAACTTAATGGGCTCACAGTGATAAATGTATTCTACCATTGTAGCAAGTTTCACCCCGATAGCTGTAGAAATGAGGGAGTAAGGAGCCCTGGAAGTTGCACAATTACTATAACAAAAAAGTAACAAAATTTCATTATAGTAATGAAATTTTCACTAATTGTACTTTAGAAACACCTTAGAAACGAAATGCCAGCACCTCCTAATTTTGTCATGACATTTAAAACTCTTTTTTTTCCATCAATTGCAAAGCCCTACGGAATATATTTCTGGCAAAGGAACATTGGGCCTGGGGTGTTGTGTGGTTTCCAGGCTGTATGGCTATGTTCCAGCAGCATTTTCCCTGACGTTTCACCCTGCATCTGTGGCTGGCATCCTTAGCACGCAAACCCAGTGATTTCAGCCATGAAAGCCTTCGACAATATATTGAACATTGGACACAATAAGCATATGCTTCGCATTTAAGCTACAGACCCCCTTTTTAATCTAGGGAGCATCACTCCATTATTCATTATAAGATGTGAGTTTCCAATGAGACCAAATTTCTCACATTCCATCTTCCCGGTTACCTTCCCGCTGTGGCCTCAACTGCTTTGAGAAGCTTTGCTTTTGCAAAGAAACAGGAAAGCCATTTCCTTTTAAGAGCCAGTCACTATGGAAAAACAACAGCATACCTTACCCTTGTTCAACCAGCCTCTGGCCGTATACTGGAAAGGAGGCGATAGTTACCACATCCTGAGGAAAAAGACATGCAGAAGTTGTCTCCATAAACTAGAGTTAAAACAATACTTTTAACACCTTCCTCTCAATCTAAAATAGGAACACAATGGTACTTCATGAAGTGGGAAAATATTTATTGCTCAACAAACTCTGTTTATAAAATATTAAGTTGAGAAAGATGGCTCGGCAACTATTTTGGAGCACTGGGTTGTTGTGTGTTTTCCGGGCTCACAACCTCTGAGGATGCCTGCCATAGATGCATATGAATCGTCAGGAGAGAATGCATCCAGAACATGACCAGACAGCCCAGAAATACACAAAAACCCAGTGATTCCAGCCATGAATGCCTTCAACAATATTTTGGAGTGGTTTTTCCGTATTAGTGTGGTACATATTAGGCTTGGGCGGTTTCGTTCGTTAATTTCGGAATTCGTTATTAATTCGTATTTAAATTAGCTTACGATCCAGTATTGAGCCATGCAGGAATAGTGTGAGGAATAAATTAGATTCGAAACAATTTTTTCAATTTATTTCGTAATTATTTCATATCTATTTTGAAATTATTTCGTAATTATTTCTTCTGAGCAGACATGTATGGAATTGCACAGTAGACATTATTTGTTGTTACTGGAGATAAATACTTGTCCAAACATATTTCCCTCTATTACCCACCTTGGAGTTTACAATCATCAGGAGAGGCCCTGCTCTCGATCCCACCACCCTCGCAAGCGTGATTGGCGGGGACGAGAGACAGGGCCTTCTCGGTCGTGGCCCCCATTGGTGGAATACACTCCCCAGTGAAATCAGGGTGATTTCTTCTGTCCTCTCCCTCAGGAAGAAACTCAAATCTTGGCTTTTGGACTAAACGTTTGGGCAGCTGGCTGAGCAACAACTGTAATAACTTGTGAGAATTGTTAATTAAGAGACTTTGGACTGGAACTCTGGACTATGATTTATGGACTGAGACTTGGTTGTGTTAATATTTTAAGGGCCAATATTTTAATGTGGGTTTTTTTTTCCTTTTTAATGTATTTTTATAGTTGTTGATTTGTGTTAATTGTTGTGTTCTGTTTCTTTATCTAATGACTGCCAATTGCAAGCCGTCCCGAGTTCCCCTTCAGGGGTTGAAAAGGACGGGATACAAATACTCTAAATAAATACATACATACATACATACATACATACATACATACATACATACATAAGAAATCCAAGGGGAAAATGTATCTCTCACAATCTCTCTTGGAGAGGGGCCTACAGACCATCCTCTGCTCATCCCTGATGTATACAAACACTTCCTCTTCAATATCCTAAAGCAATTACAGTTGGCCCTACACATTTATGTAGATATTATTATATTCACAGATTGGCTTAATACGTTTTCTCTAGAAACATTTAGGTCTTCCAGTGTCATTCTACAGACAACTTGTGCTGGAGAACCTAGAGACTCCTTGACAGAATATATTCCTAGGCATTTGCAGGTTCTCCAGCATATTATGGTTAATGTCCAGTAGAAGTTGACCATATAGCTGCACTGGAAGGCTTAGGAATTCCTAAAGAGATATTTAAAAAAACAGTTTATGTATTAGCAGTTTTTCCAACTTTCAATGAGTCCTTTAACCCAGTGAACTGGGAAGGATAACTGCATGTAGAGATACTGTAACCGCAACACCTTCCTACATCTTGGCCTGCAAACTTTTAAGACTGGTATGAAGCATTTTGTGCCTATGTATTAGGTCTAATGAATGTATGGCCATAAGATCACATTTGGTGTTCTTTTCAAGTCTAACCTTGAAATTGTGGGTGGTTACTATCCACGCAAAACATGCAAAACACGTCTAGCTGCATATTTCAACCAAACTCCCGTTAAGAGACGGCAGGACAAAACTTCAATATCTGCATTAGAGCCTTGATTCTGCAACACAAGAGGAATCTCCCTGAAGTTTTCTTTGAATCCTGTCTTTCAAGAAACAAAAACAGCTATATCTAGCCAACTGTGCCAATAAAAACCACTTTTACAAAGGAATATCTTCAGATCTTGGTATACATGGAATTATATCAATGCATGCACAAACATGTCCTACCTCTACTATTATAATGCCTGGATGAAGCAAGCAAACATCTGTCGATAGAATTCCATTTACATTTCTGATCCCAGTTCAAACTGGCATTCGTTCTGAAACATAAATCATTTGAAGCTTGGATGGCTAAAAGATCATCGTATGTTCCTTATGATCCCAGCTCTGGAGGAGACCTTATGTTCTGCCATCATCCAAAGAGCAAATAGAGATTGAAAAGGTCTTCTCAGTATTAGCATCCAACTTGCAGAACCTCCTGTTATAGGACATCAGAGGATATTCTCCATTCAATTTCACCATTTGTGGTGGTGATGTTTAGGATTTTTTATGGTTTAAGCCAGGGGTCCTCAAACTTTTTAAACAGAGGGCCAGGCCACAGTCGCTCAAACTGTTGGAGGGCCGGATTCTAATTTGAAAAAAAACATGAATTCCTATGCACACTGCACATATCTTATTTGTAGTGCAAAAAAAAAAACACTTTAAAACAATACAACAATTAAAATGAAGGGCAATTTTAACAAATATAAACTTATTAGTATATCAATGGGAAGTGTGGCCCTGCTTTTGGCTGATGAGATAGGATTGTTGTTGTTGTTGTTGTGTGCTCTCAAGTCGATTTAGACTTAGCTGACACTGAGCAAGGGCCGGGTAAATCACCTTGGAGGGCCGTATCCGGCCCCCGGGCCTTAGTTTGAGGATCCCTGGTTTAAGCTATCAGTAGACCCCCTTCAAAATACCTAATGACTGCCCATTACATGAAAGTTGGACAATAGGAAAGAGGGAAAATTTCCAAACTCCTCAAATGCTTCCAGTTGCATCAGTGCATTAGAACACACCAAGGTGTTTTCATGCCAATTCTGGTGAGTGCCTCTGGAAGCTTTGGGGGGTTCTTTTAATTTTATTTTTTTTAGCACTGCATCATTTTGAAGGAGAGGATGAGTGGCCCAAATTGCTTCAGTTTGGGACCGTAAAATCAGTCCAAAACTGTTAAAATTGGGGGTTAGGTTCCCCTAAAGGTCCAAAAGAAAGTACAAAGGATTGCATTTGTTGAACTGCATATTGTGTAATTGTTTATGCATTTTCTGTATTTGTATGTTTGCATTATAAAATATTTTTATGAGCCACGTTTGGGGAGATGGTGTCAGGGTATAAATAAAGTTGTTGTTATGAAAAACAGTAGCTGAAATTGGGTATGAATTGAGTTAAATCATGATCAAAGTTGTGGTTTGAATCACTTCTTGGAAGGACTTGACTTTAATAATTTGAACCAGTTTGAATGGCTACATTTCTGTATTTCTGGGGCTGCTTGCCCACCATGGGCTCCTCTCCTATACTTTATAACAGAGCTTTCCAAACTGTGTGTCAGGCGCCAAGAGGAAGGTGCATCAAGCCAACCCTGACCGGAACTGCCTTCCACCTGGTAACCTATGCCCTCACTGTGGGAGAAGATGCAGATCAATAATAGGGTTCAACAGTCACCTACAGACCCACTGCCAGGACACTACACTTGGAGGACCATCATCCTCGGACTATGAAGGATCGCCTAAGTAAGTAAGTAAGTGTGTCAGGACACAGGAGTGTGCCACCTGTGGTTCCTAGGTGTGTTGTCTGAAAAATGTTCCCTCCCTTTCCTACCTTCACAAACAAAGAGAGTGAGGAGGAGGAAGAATGGACCCACAAAGGGCATCTAGTCCAACCTCTTTTATCCAAGCAGAAAACTACCCAAAGCCCTCCCAATAGGCATCCATCCAGCCTCAGTTCAAAGGCCTCCAGAGAAGAAAACTGAACTAGAAGAGATCCCCAAGGGCATCTAGTCAAGCCCCTTTCAGTCAGGAAGGAACACACAATCAAAGCATCCCTGGATGGCAATCCAGTCTCCATTTAAACACTTCCAGAGAGATTTAATGCTTACAGAAGTGGAGTGCTGGTGCTGTTCAAGTGTAGGTACTGTTATAATGTTTATAATTTGCACTATTTGTTGATTGACTTGCAGTAAGCAGCACTAAAATGGATACGTTTCTAATTAAGTAAAGAAAATCTGCTGACAATGATATCTGTGATGAACCCCATCACATAAGAATCAACTGTGGTGCATAAAAAGTGTAAAAGGGGAAATTCCAAACCTGATTTAAACAGTAAAGATTATATGAAACACACACACATGTATAGGTTATATACACTGTGTGAAACTATTATGCGAGTGGTTTAACCTCCAGCTTGCTTGTTGTTCATTCGTTCAGTCGTCTCCGACTCTTCGTGACCTCATGGACCAGCCCACGCCAGAGCTCCCTGTCGGCCGTCACCACCCCCAGCTCCTTCAAGGTCAGTCCAGTCACTTCAAGGATGCCATCCATCCATCTTGCCCTTGGTCAGCCCCTCTTCCTTTTGCCTTCCACTTTCCCAGCATCATTGTCTTCTCTAGGCTTTGCTGTCTCCTCATGATGTGGCCAAAGTACTTCAACTTTGTCTCTAGTCTCCTTCCCTCCAATGAGCAGTCGGGCTTTATTTCCTGGAGGATGGACTGGTTGGATCTTCTCGCAGTCCAAGGCACTCTCAGAACTTTCCTCCAACACCACAGTTCAAAAGCATCTCTTCCTTCGTTCAGCCTTCCCTAAGGTCCAGCTCTCACATCCGTAGGTTACTACAGGGAATACCATGGCTTTGACTAGGCGGATCTTTGTTGCCAGTCTGATGTCTCTACTCTTTACTATTTTATCGAGACTGGACATTGCTCTCCTCCCAAGAAGTAAGCGTCTTCTAATTTCCTGGCCACAGTCTGCATCTGCAGTAATCTTTGCACCTAGAAATACAAAGTCTGTCACGGCCTCCACGTTTTCTCCCTCTATGTCCCAGTTGTCAATCATTCTTGTTGCCATAATCTTGGTTTTTTTTGATGTTTAGCTGCAACCCGGCTTTTGCGCTTTCTTCTTTCACCTTGATTAGAAGGCTCCTCAGCTCCTCCTCGCTTTCGGCCATCAGAGTGGTGTCATCTGCATATCTGATGTTGTTAATGTTTCTTCCAGCAATTTTCACCCCAGCTTTGCATTCATCCAGCCCCGCACATCGCATGATGTGTTCTGCATACAAGTTAAAAAGGTTGGGTGAGAGTATGCAGCCTTGCCGTACGCCTTTCCCAATCTTGAACCAGTCTGTTGTTCCGTGGTCAGTTCTGACTGTTGCTACTTGGTCCTTGTACAGATTCCTCCGGAGAGAGACAAGGTGGCTTGGGATGCCCATCCCACCAAGAACTTGCCACAATTGCTTCAGTTTGGGACCATAAAATCAGTCCAAAATCCAGCTTGCTAGGAAAACTAAATTGCTGAGTTGTGAAAGGATACATTTCTAACAAACATGTTGCTGATATGGCAAGATTGGAAAACTCTGCTTTACAGGTTCAAGTTCACCTCTCTGTTTCATTTCCAGTTTTAACTGTTGCATTGACATGGTTTGATCCAAGCCACAGTTTGCAAACATAGTTCCGTGTGCATTTGTGGAATATTCAGAGCTAACCGTTCCTGACAAATAAGCCATAAGAGAAGAAACACAACACCATAATTGGCTTTGCAAATGAAGAGGAATGGGGAAGTTTACCCATGTAAGAGGAACAGGGAAAAGTAGGCTGCGGGGCATACCTAATTTCATCAAGGTGAGGGACCAAACAGCATTTCATCTCCACCAAGGCAATGAAATTGAAGCAAAAACACACACTGGCAAATGTTGTCCCTTGACGTTTATCGAGGGTTGTCTATTAAATTAACCTCTGAGTCAAATCAAACAATCATTTGTTTAAGATGCCATTTACCAGCTTCTCCCTGAAATCCGACACTGCTCTATTAACAACAGATTTCCACAGAGGGCTATTGCAAACATTTGGTAGCTGTCCAAGTGGCAGAAAAACAGGCCCTGATCAGGTATCTCCAAGACATTTCTTTCCTTCTTCTTTGCTTTGGATTGTTTTATTTTTAAGGAAAAGAAGAGAGAAGTGACCCAAGGCAACAATTGTTCAGACCTGAAAGGATAATTTGAAAGAATGCAGTTGTTTTTTTCGTACCAAGCTTAACCAAATATCATTTTCTCTCCAGTACAGGAAATTTGACATATATGGGAGTTTGGATGAAGGGAGGCTGAAGAAAATGTTGCAGATGGAAACAAGTAAGTGGTGTCTGATAATGGAAAAGTATGAAGACTAAGGCATAAAGGTGGGTATTATGCAGAGGAATCTTGTAGAATCATAGAATCAAAGAGTTGGAAGAAACCTCATGGGCCATCCAGTCCAACCCCCTGCCAAGAAGCAGGAATATTGCATTCAAATCACCCCTGACAGATGGCCATCCAGCCTCGGTTTAAAATCTTCCAAAGAAGGAGCCTCCACCACATTCCGACGCAGAGAGTTCCACTGCTGAACGGCTCTCACAGTCAGGAAGTTCTTCCTCATGTTCAGATGGAATCTCCTTTCTTGTAGTTTGAAGCCATTGTTTCGCGTCCTAGTCTCCAGGGAAGCAGAAAACAAGCTTGCTCCCTCCTCCCTGTGACTTCCTCTCACGTATTTATGCATGGCTATCATATCTCCTATCAGCCTTCTCTTCTTCAGGCTAAACATGCCCAGCTCCTTAAACTGCTCCTCATAGGGCTTGTTCTCCAGACCCTTGATCATTTTAGTCGCCCTCCTCTGGACACATTCCAGCTTGTCAATATCTCGCTTGAATTGTGATGCCCAGAATTGGACACAATATTCCAAGTGTGGTCTAACCAAAGCAGAATAGAGGGGTAGCATAACTTCCCTAGATCTAGACACTATGCTCCTATTGATGCAGGCCAAAATCCCATTGGCTTTTTTTGCCGCCACATCACATTGTTGGCTCATGTTTAACTTGTTGTCCACGAGGACTCCAAGATCTTTTTCACACGTACAGCTCTTGAGCCAGGCATTGTCCCCCATTCTGTATTTTTGCATTTTGTTTTTCCTTCCAAAGCGGAGTAGCTTGCATTTGTCACTGTTGAACTTCATTTTGTTAGTTTTGGCCATTCATCTCTCTAATCTGTCGAGATCGTTTTGAATCCTGCTCCTGTCCTCTGGAGTATTGGCTATCCCTCCCAATTTGGTGTCATCTGAAAACTTGATGATCATGCCTTCTAACCCTTCATCTAAGTCATTAATAAAGATGTTGAACAGGACCAGGCCCAGGACGGAACCCTGCAGCACTCCACTTGTCACTTCTTTCCAGGAAGAAGAGGAAGCATTGGTGAGCACCCTCTGGGTTCGTCCAGAGAACCCTTGAGACTACTTCATGCATTTGATGAAGTAGACTTCACCTATAAGGGATTCTGCTACAAATATCGTTCTCTCTGATAGCAGGATAAATGCAATTTGCCGCCACTTTAGCTACCATGGTTCAAAGACCTTGTGAAACCACAACTCCCATGATTCCATGGGTTGAGTTCTGGCAGTTTTATTTATTTATTTATTTATTTATTTCCTTTATTTCTACCCCGCCCTTCTCCCACAAGGGGACTCGGGGCGGCTTTACATATGCATCAATGATGCTGTCAACATATACATTCGATTAAAACAGTAGACTCAATGAAAACATTATAAAAGTCATCAATAATTTCATTCAACATTTAATTAACATGCCGCTAAAACCAAGGTCCAGCCAAATAAATCCAGTGCCATAATACCGTAATATTCAAGTCCAGCTGCCATTGTCCTCTAGTCAGTACCTTTAGTCGAACATCTGGGCCCACAGTTGTCTCCTGAAGGACAGGAGGGAGGTGGCCAACCTGATATCCTTAGAGAGGGAGTTCCACAGATGGGGACCACTGCTGAGAAGGCCCTGTCTTTCTTCCCCACTAACCGTGTTTGCGAGAGTGGCGGGATCGAGAGCAGGGCCTCTCCTGACGATCTTAAGCTGCATGATAGTTCATAGCAGGAGATACGTTCGGTCAGGTAAACTGGGTGCCAAGCTTGGTGCCAAGCTGCATTCATTCTATAGTGTAGATACTAGGCATGTGTGATCAATAAAGAATGATTCAATACTCATTACAAAATTAGGGGGCACCAGCATTTTGTTTCTAAAGTGTTTCTAAAATGTCCTTAGTGAAAATTCCGTTGCTATATTGAGAGTAATGAAATTTAGTTACTTTTTTGTGATAGTAATTGTGCAAGTGGGGAAAATTCAGGGGGTCCTTTCTCACTCATGTAAACAGCTATTGGGGTGAAATTTTCTACAAAGGTAGAGCACGTGTACCACTGTTAGCTATCAAGTTTCAGAATGCTTCACATATCCATGGAGTTTGGAGACATTTTCAAAGTTTTTTTAACGCCACAGCAGCAATCTTATCGAATGTTTCTCTCCCATATTCACCAATAGAACTTCCCTTGAGGGATTTCTTCCCAGGCCAGCACAGTGATTGACTTACTAGAAGTCTCAGCCAGTCCTCCTCTTTGCAGATTCAACCATTCATTGGGACTCTGGCTGCCTGCTGTGACAGAGGGACACATCTCTCCCCTCTCCTGATTGGGGTTTCCTGATGCTGAGCAGAATTCTGGGAAATGTAGTTTATGGCAGGGCCTTTTGCATTCTCTGGCATAGGGCTCCTCGCCTTCCCAAACTACATTTCCCAGAATTCTGTGCTTTCTTTCCCAGCGAACTCTGCTTTCTCCCTGATGCTTCCCTCTTCTCATGGCGAGAGGCCATTCATTTAAACAAGAAAGGCAGAATTTTTGGCTTTGCTTTGCTTCCTTCTGTTGAAAATGAAACTGACTTTAAGAGGCTTCTGAGGTTTACAAAGGCAAACAAAAAAGTATTGAGTAAAATATTGATTCTTAAGTTTTTGGCCATGACTATGCATCGGATATTGTATCGTAAGTACGAATTTAACCAATTTCATAGAATCATAGAATGGAAGAGACCTCATGGGCCATCCAGTCCAACCCCCTGCCAAGAAGCAGGAATATTGCATTCAAATCACCCCTGACAGATGGCCATCCAGCCTCTGTTTAAAAGTTTCCAAAGAAGGGGCCTCCACCACACTCCGGGGCAGAGAGTTCCACTGTTGAACGGCTCTCAAAGTCAGGAAGTTCTTCCTCATGTTCTTGTAGTTTGAAGCCATTGTTTCGTGTCCTAGTCTCCAGGGAAGCAGAAAACAAGCTTGCTCCCTCCTCCCTGTGGCTTCCTCTCACATATTTATACATGGCTATCATATCTCCTCTCAGCCTTCTCTTCTTCAGGATAAACATGCCCAGATCTTTAAGCCACTCTTCATAGGGAATGTTCTCCAGACCCTTGATCATTTTAGTCGCCCTCCTCTGGACACATTCCAGCTTGTCAATATTTTTCTTCAGTTGTGGTGCCCAGAATTGGACACAATATTCCAAGTGTGGTCTAACCAAGGCAGAATAGAGGGGTAGCATTACTTCCCTGGATCTGGACACTATGCTCCTATTGATGCAGGCCAAAATCCCATTGGCTTTTTTTGCCGCCACATCACATTGTTGGCTCATGTTTAACTTGTTGTCCACGAGGACTCCAAGATCTTTTTCACACGTACTGCTCTCGAGCCAGGCATTGTCCCTCATTCTGTATCTTTGCATTTCGTTTTTCCTGCCAAAGTGGAGTATCTTGCATTTGTCACTGTTGATTTGATAAGACTAATGAAAAAACTGCACACCCTTAGTAGATACATTCCTTGTCTTAAAGGTGCTACAAGATCCTTTTGTAAACAGTTCTAGGTTAATGCATGACAGCTTTGAATTCTACCATAAAGACTAACTTTCACAATCTTCAAGACTAAAACAGCCCTCATCCTGAGCCTAGTTGGTGAAGGCTGCATTATAGGAATCATATCAAAGGCAGGACTCTTTGTTTGACTTCCCACATTGACTCTCTTGCTATGCTGTTCTTAATTCAACACAAGATACTGGCAAAGAGAATGCCCAGATCAAGTTACCAAATGATGAATGAGACCTCTCCCAAGGTAAACCAGATTCAAGAATTTCCTTTCAAACAATGGGCTTTGTGGCAAGGCATGGCAGTCCCACTCTACCAATAAAGAGAGCTCTTTGATGGAAACCAAGAAGCGCTAGAGCAGTGGTTCTCAACCTTGCTAATGCCGTGACCCCTTAATGTCGTTCCATATGTTGTGGTGACCCCCAACCATAATATTGTTTTCATTGCTACTTGATACTTGTCATTTTAGTACTGTTATAAATTGTAATGTAAATATTCGATATGCAGGATATATTTTCATTCACTGGACTACATTGAGCACAAATACCCAATATGCCAAAATGTGAATGCTAGTGTGGTTGGGGGGGGGGGGGGGATTGATTTTGTAATTTGGGAGTTGTAGTTGCTGGGATTTATAGTTCACCTATAATCAAAAAGGATTCTGAACTCCACCAGCGATGGATTTAAACCGAATTTGGCACAAAGAACTCCCATGACCAACAGAAAACACTGGAAGGGTTTTGTGGGCATTGACCTTGAGTTTGGGAGTTGTAGTTCACCTATACCCAGAGGAGCCCTGTGGATTCATGCAATGATGGATCTGGATCAAACTTGGCACGAATACTCAGTATGCCCAAATGTGAACACTGGTAGAGTCTGGGGAAAATAGACTTTGACATTTGAGAGTTGTAGTTGTTGGGATTTATAGTTCACCTACAATCAAAGAGCATTCTGAACTCGACCAACAATAGAATTGGGTCAAACTTCCCACACAGAATCCCAATGACCACCAGAAAATACTATGTTTTCTGATGGTCTTTGGTGACCCCTTTGATACCCCCTCACGACCCCCTCAGGGGTCCCGACCCCCAGGTTGAGAAACACTGCACTAGAGTTTCTTTGCAAGGTATGCTTCAGCAATTGATGCAATTCACTTAACACAAGAGGTCAAAAGATTTCATAAAACTTACCCATGCTACGTTTTATGTGCAGATGCAAAGTTAACAATGATCGTTATTCTTTAACTAGAAATGCAACGTAACTCATGAGCATGAGGAGTGCTAGGGCTAAGCAAATAAGGATCTAAATGCCTGGCAATTTCAATTGCACCTTGACTCTTTCATCCTATGTCTCTGCACTTCATTCAATAGTTCCTCCAAATTTCATGCTCTCCACCAATGACCAATCCATAATCAAATTTATTTATTTATTTATTATTTAAAACACTTGTCACCCCGAAGGGGACTCAGGGCGGAGCACAGCATATATACGGCAAACATTCAATACTGGGATAAGAATTCAAATACGCATACATAAAACATTAAAAAACATTTATCAAAATATTAAAATACACCATTTAAAACCATCTTGGTCATCAGCATCAAATCTAATTGGTCTGGTAATCTTTCCTATTGCTGCTTTATTTCCCTGTCCCGAAAACTTGGTCCCACAGCCAAGTTTTTACCATCCTTCTAAAGGACAGGAGGGAGGGGGCCAATCTGATCTCACCAGGAAGGGAGTTCCATAGCCAGGGGGCAATCACCGAGAAAGCCCTCTCTCTCGCCCCCACCAATTGTGCCCGTGACAATGGCAGGACAGAGAGCAGGGCCCCCCAGAGGATCTTAATCTGTGATGGTTCATATGGAGAGATGCGTTCTGACAGGTAAATTGGGCCGGGGCCATTTAGGGCTTTATAGGCCAAAGCCAGCACTTTGAATGGTGCCCGGTAGCAAATTGGCAGCCAGTGGAGCTGGCGCAACATGGGAGTTGTATGCTCCCTGTATGCTGCCCCCGTTATTAACCTGGCTGCCTCTCGTTGGACTATTTGAAGCTTCTGAGCAGTCTTCAGAGGCAGCCCCACACAGAGAGAATTGCAGTAGTCTATCCTGGACGTTACGAGAGCATGAACCACCATGGCCAGGTCTGACTTCTCAAGGTACAGGCACAGCTGGCGCACAAGTTTTATTTGTGCGAAAGCTCCCCTGCCCATCGCTGTAACCTAGGATTCCAGGTTCAGAGATGAGTCCAGGAGGACCCCAAGCTGCGAACCTGTGCCTTCAAGGGGAACCTGTGCCTTCAACCCCATCCAGCACAGGCTGTAAATCTATACCCTGTTCGGTCTTGCAACTGACCAGGAGGACCTCTGTCTTGTCTGGATTCAATTTCAATTTGCTCACCCTTATCCAGACCGTCACAGCAGCCAGGCACCGGTTCAAGACTTGGACAGCCGCCTTAGCATCTGGTGGAAATGAGTGATAGAGTTGGGCATCATCTGCATACAGATGGCATTGGACTCCAAAACTCCTGATGATCACACCCAATGGCTTCATGTAGATGGGGGATAATACTGAGCCCTGCGGGACCCCACAGGACAATGGCTGTGGGGCCGAGCAGGAGTCCCCCAGCAGCACCAACGGCCTCCCAGGAAGGATTGGAGCCACTGCAGAACACTACCTCCAAGACCCATCCCCGCAAGGTGCCCCAGAAGGATACTGTGGTCTATGGTATCGAAGGTCGCTGACCCAGGATTCTTCACCTATTACTCAGTCATTATGTGTTTCTCTGATCATAGGTCCTTCCATCCTAAGGCAGGATACAATAACAGAAGCTATGAAGTAATTTACATAACTCAAAAGATTAAGAGCTGTCATTTGAAGCAGAACACATGGTGACTTGAAATGTCAAAAGATACTCAGAGTACATTGAGACAAGACACATTGGAAACTCAAAACAGCAAGGGAGACGCACGCACACAATGACAGCCCATGGCTCCTGCATCAAGAAAATGGGTTTTATCCCAAAATTTAAAGGAGCAGTAAAAAAAAATCCCAATTGGATTAAAACTCAGAATATATTTGCCATGGAATCTAGCCAGTGCCATTCCACATGCACACAGAAAGATCTCAGGATTGTGCAGAACTTTCCTGTGTCTCCTGCTAAAAAAGCATTTTTTTAACAGCAGACATGGGCAATTTGTGACCTGCTGCATGGGACTATAGGTCCCAGTATTCATCTATTGGCTAACTCGGGATGATGGGATCCAAATGACTATTGATGTTTGGTTTCTGCTTGAGAAGAGTGGGGAGAAATTGTTCATAGCATCATAGAATCACAGAATTGGAAGAGATCCCCAAGAGCTATCTATTTATTTATTATTTATTTAGCAGTTTTGTATACCGGTCTTCTCACCTCCGTTCGAGGGACTCAGGCCGGTTTCCAACATCAATATTACAGACAGTCATTAAAACATCATATTCTAAATCACACTAAAACATTAAAATAGCAAGATACAATCATATAATTACAGTGGTCAGTCATCATCAAAAATCATTATTTGTCGTCATCCATCCATATCACAGGATCATGGCTCATTCGTCGAATGCCAATCCCCAAAGCCAAGTTTTCCCCTGTTTCCTGAATGTTAAGATAGAAGGGGCAGTTCTGATCTCCAGTGGAAGGGAGTTCCAGAGTCAAGGGGCCACCACCGAGAAGGCCCTGTCTCTCGTCCTGTGAGGCCGGTGGGATCGAGAGCAGTGCCCCTCCAGATGATCTTAGCAATCTTGATGGTTCATAGGGGAGGATACGTTCGGACAGGTAAATTGGGCCGGAGTCGTTTAGGGCTTTATAGGTTAAGACCAGCACTTTGAATTGTGCTCGGAAGCTGACTGGCAGCCAGTGGAGCTGGCGCAACAGAGGAGTAGTATTCTCCCTGTACCCCGCTCCCGTTAGTAGTCTGGCTGCCACACGTTTTACTAATTGAAGCTTTCGGGCAGTCTTCAGAGGCAACCCCACGTAGAAAGCGTTGCAGTAATCTAAACGGGATGTAACCAAAGCGTGGACCACCGTGGCCAAGTCAGACTTCCCAAGGAACGGGCGCAGCTAGTCCAACCCTATTCTGCCATGTAGGAAAAGCACAATAAAAGCACCCCTGACAGATGGCCATCTTAGAAGACTTCAAAGAAGAAGTTTCCACCGGACTCCGAGGCAGGGAGTTCCACTGTAAGCAGCTCTTCTTACGGTCAAGAAGGTTCTTCCTAATGTTCAGATGGAATCTCCTTTCCTATCATTTGAACCCATGGCTCCTTGTCCTAGTTTCAAGGGCAGCAGAAAACATGCCTGCTCCCTCCTCCTTACGACACCTTTTCACATATTTATCCATGGCTCTCATGTCATGATTCCGGCCCAGCTTACCTATCCAAATGTATCTCATCTAGGAGCTTAAAGATCATCTGGGGAGGCCCTGCTCTCGATCCCACCTACCTCACAAGTATGATTGGCAGAAACGAAGGACAAGGTCTTCTCAGTGGTGGCCCCCCGGCTATGGAACACCCTCCGCAGGGATATTAGATTGGCTCCCTCCTGACTTTCCCAAAAAAAAGTAAAGACCTGGCTCTTTGAACAAGTTTTTCAGAATGCAGCAGAATAGATAACAGGGAACTATGAATGATGGACATGGAATGGCCAGACAATGTTACAGGATAACATTTTTAACAAGATGACACCGATGATTATATGCTTTAACGGTTTTTATTTATATTGTATATTGTAATGTTGATTGTTTTTAATGGCACTTTTATGAATGCCTGACATCGAATTGTACCAATCTGTAACCTGCCTTGAGGGGCCGTATGGCTAAGAAAGATGGGCTAAAAATATTGTAAATAAATAAATAAATGTGTCCTCTCAACCTTCTATTCTGCAGGCTAAACAGACTCAGCTATTGAAGATGCTCCTCTTCATAGGGATTCGTGGTCTCTAGACCTTGGATCCTTTCAGTTGCCCTCTTCCTCTGGACACCTTCCGGCTTAGAGTCAATCTCTCTTTTCAACTGCGGTGCCAGAATTGGGCACAGTATTCCAGGTAAAGAGATCTAACCAAAGCAGAATACAAAAGCACCATGCCTTCCCTCCATCTGGACACTATCCTCCTTTGGATGCAGCCCAAAATCCCATTGGGTTTTTGAACTGCTGCATCACACTCTTGGCTCATGTTCAACTTCTTTGCCATGAAGACTCCAAGATCTTTCTCACACGGACTGTTGTCAAGCCAAGCATCACCCATCCTGTAGCTTTGTATTTCATTTTTTATGCCTAAATGGAGTATTTTACATTTGTCCTTGTTGACATGCATTGCGTTAGTTTTGGCCAATCAGCTCTCTAATTTGTTACGGTCACTTTGAATCTTGATCATGTCCTCTTGAGTATTAGCTCTCCCAACCAATTTGGTCTGAGGGCCTTCCACACAGCCATATAGCCCAGAATATCAAGGCAGATAATCCAAAATATCTGCTTTGAACTAGGTTATCTGAGACCACACTGCCATATAATCCAGTTCAATGTAGATTTTATACAGCTGTGTGAAAGGGGCCTCTGTCCTGTTTGCATCTTCTCATATATATTTGGAGACATTGTGTTCTACCATACAAGCTGGAGCCTCTGGTGGCACAGTGGGTTGAACCCCTATGCCGGCAGGACTGAAGACCGACAGGTCACAGGTTCAAATCCAGGGAGAGGCGGATGAGCTCCCTCTATCAGCTCCAGCTCCTCATGTGGGGACATGAGAGAAGCCTCCCACAAGGATGATAAAACATCAAAACATCTGGGTGTCCTCTGGGCAATGTCCTTGCAGATGGCCAATTCTCTCACATCAGAAGCAACTTGCAGTTTCTCAAGTTGCTCCTGACACAACAACAACAACAACAAAACCATACAAGCTGGGCAGATTATTAAGATCGAATAATGGAACACTCCTCTCCACTCAGCTCGAGGGCAGCCATCACTTAAAATTAGCTAGAGATCACCGGGACTGTGGCGCAGCTGGCTGGGAGTCAGTTGCATTAAGATCACTACTGACCAAAAGGTCATGAGTTCGAAGCCAGCCCAGGTCGGAGTGAGCTTCCGACCAAATTTTGTAGTTTGCTGTCAACCTTTGCAGCCCAAAAGACAGTTGCATCTGTCAAGTAGGAAATTGAGGTACCGCTTATGTGGAGAGGCTAATTTACGACACCATAAAAATCTCCAGCAAGCATGCAAAGAATGAGGAAGTACTTCATCAGTGTCACAATTGGACGGTGAAGTGACAGCCCCCCTGGTGGCCAGAATACCCTCATGAAAAAGCTGGAATGTGAAATAGCCTCTGTGTGCCTGTCTATATATGTTGTGTGTCTATGGCATTGAATGTTTGCCATGTATATGTACATTGTAATCCACCCTGAGTCCCCTGCGGGGTGAGAAGGGTGGAATATAAATACTGTAGATAAATAAATAAATAAATAAATTACCCAGTGCAGCACAAAACTTTGGAATGATTTTATGCAGTTGTGTGGAAGAGGCCTTAGTCTCCAGGGCTGCAGAAAGGAAGCTTGCTCCCTCTTCCTTATGGCATCCGTTCAGATATTTAAACATGACTCCTTCCGTGTCTCCTCTCACCCTTCTCTTCTGCAGGCTAAACAGACCGAGCTCTTTAAGCCTCTCTTAGAATCTACAGCCATGCTTTAAACATTGCATTATCCCAAAGGAATCTGAAACCATTTCTTCTTGGCAACACCAAGTCTGTCACCAGTGATCATCTTCAGCCAGCTGGAGAGTGCCAGCAATGCAATTCTTGACTTGTTTGAGTTCTGAAGAATTCAGCTCCTTGAAAAAATGACTGCACCCTAAAGGCAACGCCAAGTGAGAAAGAAAGCCTGGGTGCCTCAGGGCAATGCTGCATTCCAGATAACCAGTTGGCTGACAACCAAGGAAGAAATGCTGGAAAGGTGAAAGTGTGGATGGGAAACACTCCACACTCAGCTCTGTAAGATTCTATAGGTTCATCCACATTGTAGCATCAAAGCTGTCCGCAGAGGCGGCCCTAGGTAATTTTCAACAGTAAGCAAACAGTATTTCGTCCCCCCCCCCCCCCAAACCAATCACTGATATATATTTTCGGTTCATCGTGGGAGTTCTGTGTGCTATATTTGGTTCAATTCCATCATTGGTGGAGTTCAGAATGCTCTTTGATCGTAGGTGAACTATACATCCCAGTAACTACAACTCGCATATGTCAAGGTCTGTTTTCCCCCCAAGAGCACCTCAAGAGTGCCCCTGGGCAAAATCAACTATACTGCAAATGCTTACTTTGTGTAATGGGTTGAGTTGCCCCTGGCTGTCCGACACCACTTTAAAGCTCCCATGGCTCAACATGATGGCATTCTACAACTGGGACTTTTTCAGAGATTTAGTTTCCTCTGTCAAAAACTGCTGATACCTTCCCAAACTACAACTCCCATAATTACATGGCATCACAATTTGGTCAACCATAGCTTCTTAAACTTTTCCCACTCAGGGATAATTTTTTCACTCGACACCAAGTGTATTAGGTATGTAAAATAGGTGTAAAAATCAAACACATGCTGGAAATAAATCAGCATTTGCAAGGCTTGCAAAACAGGCTGGTTTGTCTTTTGCAGAGTTCACTATTAACATTGCAAGTTGTTGCTAAAAGATTTGTGTAAATGGGTGGCGTTCAGGAACTTTTCGCAGCTGTCAGATATTTTGGGACCACAACAATTGAGCTAAAGGGACCCTATTTGGGGTCAATATCCACAGTTTCAGAAGCTATGCTGTAGATTACTAGAAGAGGTGCAGTTAGAAAGCTTTTTAAATAAGAGACAGATTCATAAGGAGCCTCTAGAGAAGAAAGTTTGGGTTTCTCCAGCTTTTCCCTTTTTGTTTGCAAGGGAGAAGACATCAGCTTTGACTTTGCTCTCCAGTTTTGCCAGAGAAATGTTATAGAATAGTGAAAGTCACTTCCCAATTAGGGCCAGAAGAAGTGGGCCGCCCAAAAACATCTAGCACCTATTATTGTTGTTGTTGCTGTTATTGTTATTTGATACACAACAAGATTAGTACACAGCAAACAAGATCACTATGCTGGCTTTTGTATTGGATCACACATTGGACACTTCCCAGTTAGTGCAGATCCAAGTAGGGTGGCCTTTTGAAGGTGACAGATGATAATGTTTTTAAGTGCAGGCCATGGTCTTTAGGCACTGCACCCAGTGTGCCAATTACCACTGGGACCCCCTTGACTGGCTTGGCAGTTCAATCTGTGGAATAATGTGGAATAATTACATATCTGTGGAATAACATCCAGGGTGGGAGAAAGAACTCTTGTCTGTTGGAGATAGGTGTGAATGTTTTAATTGGCCACCTTGATTAGCATTTAATGGCCTAGCAGTTCCACAGATATAAACCCCATTTTCCTAGTTTCCAACAGACCTCTCAACCTCTAAGGATGCCTGCCACAGATGCAGGCAAAACATCAGGAGAGAATACTTCTGGAATATGGCCAGACAGCCCAGAAAATTTACAACAACCCAGTGATTCCAGCCAGTAAAGCCTTTGACAAAATATTTTTAAATAATAAAGAAAGCATGTTCCTAGTTTGAAAGTACTATTTCCTGTTTAACCATGTTATCCATACTTCTAAGTAGCAACTCTACACCCGGAACTTTGTTTCTGCACCAAAAATTTTGTGAAATAGGTGGAAGACGATGTTAAATCGGTGAACTGGATCACAAACTGTGCTATAACACAATGTCCCTTGAGCAAAGACAAAGTTGTTGTAGTTTAAGAAACTTTTGCCATGTTTTTATGATAGAACCAATTAGGAAATGACATTTAAAACCCAGGAACAAAAATCATAGTGTAGATTATAAAATTTATTAGAACTCAGGCTGACTATAGAGGAGCAAATCTTCCTGATACTGAGCAGTGCACTGCATTCTGGGAAATGCTGTTTAGGGCAGGGCCATTTGATTTCTCTGGCATAGGGATCCTCCCTTCCCAGACTACATTTCCCAGAGTTCTGTTCTGTTCCCAGAAAACACTGCTCCCTCTTTTCGCTGCTCCTAATGGCGAAACTCAGTTAATTTCCAGAGGAAAGGCAAGGCATTAATGCAGCCTTTTTGGCTTTGCTTTCAGCTTTGCTTCCTTGCACTGAATATCAAACTGACTTTGGGAGGCTTCTGAGATTTACAAAACAAAAATGAAAAAGTATGGGGTGAGTTTCAAATTTCTTAATTTTTGGCGCAAGTCATGCCCATGTATCAGATATCTCCTCATAAGTATGAATTTAACAAATTTGATCCGAAGTACGAGGACTAATGAAAAAATACACACCTCTGGTATCAACATGAATTAATATTGACTACATTGGCAACTGAGATTGAAGTAAAAGGATTTGAACTGGCTATGCAGTTAACCGTTTCATTGTGGTTCTAATTCCTATAGCAGTGATGGGCAACCTTTTGAGAGTGGTGTGTCAAAATTCGCCAAAAAAACTGAGCATAATTCAGGTGGTGTGTCACTTCAAGAAAAAAACCATAATTTCGCAAACAAAAAAAATATAATTGTAATTCCCACTTTATCTCTTACCATGTTATTCTACCTCTCTTTATGTAAATAATATCCTTTTTGGAGTATTTAATAAAAATATAATTTTAAAAACTCAACAAAATATTATTTATTTTTAATTTAATTTAAATGTATTTCTAGCATTTAATATGCTATTTAATGTATTTCTAATAATAATAATAATAATAATAATAATAATAATAATAATAATAATGAAATAACAATAAAGTAACACTGCAAAATAATATTTTGATATTTAATTTACCATTACATTTAAGGCATACATATATATAGGCATATATTAAAAATACTTAAAATGCACTAAATTAAAATGCATTAAATTAAATGTCAAATTAAAATTCAATTTACCATTTCATTTAAGGCATTCTGAAATATTTGAGTAATATAACAAAGTATTATTTATCATTTAATTTAATTTAAATATGTAACTCCTTAATATTTAGGAAACAATGCAAAATAATATTAGTTTCCTTAATAATTAAATAAACCAATATCATTTTGCAATGTTACCTAAATATTAATAATAATTAAAAAAAATTCAATTTGACATTTAATTTAATGCATTTTAATATTTGAATAATATAGCAAAGTAATAGTATTTATCATTCAGTTTAAATATGAAAGTCCTTAATATTTAGGTAACATTGCAAAATAATAATTTCTTTCCTATTTATTTTTTTTTAAATGGCATAAAATAAATAAACAAATAATATCCGGCAGGCGCGTGTCAGTAGAAATGGCTACGCGTGTCAGTACTGACATGCGTGTCATAGGTTCGCCATCATGGTCCTATAGAATGCTTTTAGTAATATAGCCCGAGATTTCAAAGCTACCTTTTCCCTCATCTGGACTAAATCAGGCTGCAAGTGCATCATGGAGATATCACTAAAACCACAGAATTTCAGTTCAACAAGAACAGGAAGCTCACTAACACCTCTGGCCACAGTCCTGAATTCATGAGAAATGAAAGAGAACGACAACAGCAGTGGTCCAAACGCTGGCTTCTGCCTTTGAATGCTTTGTCACTGAGAGAGCCACAAAAACCAGACCACAAACTTGAGCCAGCCCATCCTTGATCTCATGACACATCAGCCACCCACTAAATAAAATGTCAACCTTCCTATTTGCACCCAAAGTGATCCAAATGCAAGATGTTTGCGGCGCCACGG
The DNA here is from genome assembly GCF_025583915.1 of Anolis sagrei ordinatus. NCBI lineage: Eukaryota > Metazoa > Chordata > Lepidosauria > Squamata > Anolidae > Anolis > Anolis sagrei. The sequence continues at coordinate 21,355,039 of NW_026844367.1, read as the reverse complement.
AAGAAAATCCAAACCATGTCTTGCTCACACCAGGCTTGCCAAATATCGGTGTTTGTGAAAACAGTGCAGTCTGAAGCAACCAGCTGCTTCTCTCCAGGCCTTTGGGTTGCTTCATGTTATCATGACTGCAGATCACTTTCTCATAAAAAGACAGAAAAGTTTGAAGAATGGAGTTCAGTGATTCTTTGAGATTGGAAAAATAAGTAGAATTGGATAATATGTAGAAACAACACCGCATTTAATGGCAGGGACAGTCTAAGAACAATAATCAGGACCTATCCCAGGCATGGGCAAACTTTGGCCCTCCCTCCAGGTGTTTTGGACTCCAACTCCCACCATTCCTAACAGCCCCAGGCCCCTTACTTTCCTCCTCAGCCTCTTAAGCTTAAGCTCCAAAACACCTGGAGGGCCGAAGTTTCCCCATTCCTGGTGTCATGAATCTAACCTTTTGCCAGGAAGGCCAAAGCCTGGAGGGTCAGTAGCTGACATGTTGAGAGATAGGCAGGAGAGCTAAGAGGCAAGAGGGAGGAGTCAGCCGACTCCTGATTGGCTAGAGAAGTCAGGGGAGGAGTTAGGTTTTAGAGGGGAAAAGGCTGTGTCTTTTTGACAAGCTGGGAGAGAAGAGCTTTCAACATCATAGAGTGAAGAAGTATAGTTAGGAAGAGGGAGCTGAGAGGAATTTAGACAGGGAGAATATTTGAAGTGAGCCTTGGAATTAGAGCATAGGGAAGGCAAAGGTTCCTGAATCACTGTACTTAGGAGGGTCATTTTAGGAAAGCCTGTTTGCTCTGTGAGGCAGTCAGTGGACTGTTCTCAGGGACACACTGTGTCAGAGTTAGTGAACAGTGTGAAGCAAGAGTCTCACAAGAAACAAAAGTTAAAGTCTTAAAAGAAGACTGCTTGTCTAATCAGCTAAGCCTCAAGTAAACGCATTACGCTTTTGTACCACTCTTATGAAGAGTTGATTTGTTCATCAAGTTTAAAATAAACCTGTTTCTAATTCATCTTTAAACTGGTGTCTGCCTCGGTCTGTCACAATCATCAGATCTCAGCAAGTCTAAAGACAACTTAATTTCAGTCCAGTCAGTGAAAGAAGCATCCATTAAAGAAGAACCAAGGGCTTGAACAAACTTTACCAATTTCACATTCACACTTATGTTTTCCTCAGACATATATTGAGGTGGTGGCGGCGAAACTACCAATTACATTAGTAATTAACATCGTTAATACAGTTGGTCACTTGATAGTAATACTGAGGTGGGATAAGAGAGTCTTTCCCCCTTTGTCACAGCCATTTATCCTTGTTAAAGTAGTGTCCAGCTGAACGTTAACATCTTTAAACTGGTGGGCAGTGGTGTGATTGCTTGTCCCCACTGCCCAGGTTATCGTTTAATCCTTTACACCTGGCCTAACTGGAAGTAACGTTTCACTTCTGTTTGTTTGGTTTAGTTTTATAGGTGTAGCGTGTAGTGGTTTCAATGTATCTAACTTTAATCTTTTGTCTTCTGTTAGTTGTGCAAACATGTATGTTACTTTCTCTGTTTTTGTATAACTTGGTTGTGGCTTGACGTTGTTTAAATGTCAAAAGTTCACTCTGTTTATCGGGATTCGAGGAGGAGATTTGTGGCAATTTGGTGTCTGTTTGCACAAAGGAGTGTAAAGCTAAATAATATCCTTCTTACATAAAAAAGAATCCCCTGCTTTACCGGTGTTGTAGTTCCAAAATATCTAAGCACTGCAGGTCAATAGTTCTACACTTTCTGGAGAACCCGAAATTGAGATGTTGTTGTCTTGTCAAAGGCTTTAATGGGTTGCTATGAGTTTTCTGGGCTGTCTGGCCATGTTCCAGGAGCATTCTCTCCTGATGTTTCACCCACATCTATGGCAGGCATCCTCAGAGGTGGTGCCCCCGGTTTCTGTGGCTCTCAGCAACAAAGAGCCCCCGATGGCGCAGTGGGTTAAACCCCTGTGCCGGCAGGACTGAAGACCTACAGGTCGCAGGTTCGAATCCGGGGAGAGGTGGATGAGCTCCCTCTATCAGCTCCAGCTCCTCATGCAGGGACATGAGAGAAGCGTCCCACAAGGATGATAAAAACATCAAATCATCCAGGCGTCCCCTGGGCAGCATCCTTGCAGATGGCCAATTCTCTCACACCAGAAGCGACTTGCAGTTTCTCAAGTTGCTCCTGACATGACAAAAAAAAATCCTCAGAGGTTGTGAGGTCTGTTGGAAACTACTACAACAAATCTATATAGGGACCACCAAATGCAGCAACATTGCCCAAACACGAATCAAGGAACATGAAAGTCACTGTGGAGATTCCATCTGAATATTAGGAAGAACTTCCTGACTGTGAGAGCTGTTCAGCGGTGGAACTCTCTGCCTTGGAGTGTGGTGGAGGCTCCTTCTTTGGAAGCTTTTAAACAGAGGCTGGATGGCCATCTGTCGGGGGTGCTTTGAATGCAATTTTCCTGCTTCTTGTCAGCGGGTTGGACTGGATGGCCCATGAGGTCTCTTCGAACTCTATGATTCTATGACTCCGAGGTAGAGAGTTCCGCTGCTGAACAGCTCTTCTTATGGCGAGAATGTTCTTCCTAATGTTGAGGTGGAATCTCTTTTCTTGTCTTTTGAACCCATTGGTCTGAGTCCAAAGAAGCATTGAATTGCCTTTTTTCAGTTTTCATCCTCAAGTCTCATTCTGCAAATGCGTGCAAACTATCCCATGAGGTCTCTTCTAACTCCACGATTCTGATTTATGATTTTATGACTGATTCAGCATGAGAAGTCAGCCATAGCAGAGCACCTGATGAACCCAGCTGGGCCCAGCATATTATCTGACAACACAGAAACGCTGGACCACTCTCACAACCACCATGTCAGGCTACACAGAGAAGCTACTGAAATCCATAAGTATGTGGACAGTTTCAACAGAAAGGAGGAAACCATGAAAAGGAACAAAATCTGGTTCTCAGTATTAAAAACTCTAAAATCAGGACAGTATATGGAGAGCAACACTAAAAGCAGGAGAATTCCTGACATGAAAGAATCATTACAGCTATTGAAAGTCCTTGAGCAAAGCCGTTTACTCCTTGGGGAGAAAGTAAGTGTTTTAATTCCACACAATGATTATTGTTACTGTAACTGGGTGCTATTATAGCATATCTATTTTTGGTGTCCTTTCGAGTCTAGTTTGTAAATTCCTTTGAAGATATCAACTTAAATTGATGAAGTGGCAACCTGGGGAAGGGAAGTTTTCCTGAAACAAGGTTAATAATACAGGGAACCCTTGTAGTTGCTATCATCACATACATCAAAAGAATTTCTACAGTTGCTATCATCACATATTTGTCACGAACTCCTACAACAACGTCTGTCTACATGGGACTGAAATATAATTGCTTAACATTTTACAGAAGAAACATAATCTGAACTTTTGTTTAATAACATTCCAAGGAAATTATAATGAGGAAATGTTGAGAACTCACAACATTTTATGAATGAGAACTTTTTGTTTAATGTTTATTATGGATGTTTTTCTTGATTGAATAATTTGATGTGTATATGTATTTTGCCCATGATATTGATACAATAATAATCTTACTGTATATATTATATGCATTGTGTAAATCAGTGTTAGAATTGATTTAGTCATAGAACAACTTAATATTTATACAATGAAACAATCGGGACCAGCTAACACCTTCCAAAAAAGTAAAAATCAGCCAGGCTTTGAGGCTGCAAGGCCATTCAATACTAATTTATTTATTTCTTATCAAAAGCATTGCATAAATTAGTATAAAACCAATAAAAATAGAAGGAGTGCAGGTGGCTAAATATCTTATGACCAAAAACGGGCAACAGCAATGGCATTGTCTGTAGCCTCCAACAATTCTTCCTTTGTACCTGAGGCAGGGCATCGTGGACAAGCATACAGATGTGGAGTTGTCTGTTCTGCTCCACAGTAACATAAAGTGTGGGATTCTTTTAGTTAGTGCCATTTTGCCAGGTTGTCTTTTGATTTGCCCACTCCACTTCTGAGTCTGTTCAGTGACTTTCAAGTTGCCCATTCTTGGTGGAAGAATGGAGGAAGACCCTGGAGGAAGACCCTCATGGGGGGGGGGGGCATCCAGTTGGGATTTCCTGGTCTAGCTGCCCAGAGGGAGACCCTTGCTGTTGCTGGGGGGATGCCAAGAGGAGTGGTAGTTGTCATAAAGCTTTTCCTTGATTTGAGTCTACTAGGAGGAGGCTGGTAGCCATGTAGTAGATGGCTTTCACAGTGTTCAACCTTATTTCTCTCACTTTTAGCAGCAACTTCATGTCGCACATCATGGGGGGCAATGCCAGCTAGCTTGTAGTTTATCAACAGGTGTAGGTTTAAGACATCCTGTGATTATTCTGCATGTTTCATTCAATGCTATGCTCACCTGCTTTGCATGGGCAGACCTATTCAATGCTAATCAAGGTGGCCAATGGCAACATTCACACTTGCCTCAGACAAACACCCTGGACGTCATTCCACATATATATAAACCAAATTTTCCTAGTTTCCAACAGACCTCACAACCTCTGAGGATGTCTGCCCTAGATGTGGGTGAAATATCAGGAGAGAATGCTTCTTGAATATGGCCAGACAACCCAGGAAAACTCACAATAATCCTAAAATGTTGTTCTCTCTCCTTCCAAGATCAAAACTTTTCCAAGTTCTGCAGAGGTCCAAATCAGGATTCTGTTCGCCTCCCTTCCAAGGCTTGATCCTGCTCCTATCAGGTTGTAACCCAAGCTACTTTTGACACCATTTGTACAGAATGAAAAGTGCCTCCCTCTGTTGCACAACCCCTGGACCACAAAGCAAGGCAGGCAGCAGGAAGTGCGGCTCTGTGTTCAGAACCCCAAACAAAACTCGAGAAACAGGTAGACCCTCTTTCTCCTTTGGCCCACGCTCTGGACCAAGCCTTGAGAAAGAAGACTTGCCCCCACACCCTAACCAGAGCCTCCCTTTGGACTGCAACTCTCAACCATCAGGGATGCTGGGAGTTGAAACCAATCCGCGATTTGTTAAAGAGCTCCCCAAACTCTCTCCAAAAAGCCGTGCACTCCGTGCGCTTTTACGTAGCACTCCAAGCTCTCCTTAGTCACTTTAATCTCTCTCCTGGCTCTTCTCTGTCTCCCCAGACATGTCACACATCACGTCACACATCACAGAGGGTAATGCCAGCTAGCTTGTAGTTTATCAACAGGTGTAGGTTTAAGACATCCTGTGATTATTCTGCATGTTTCATTCAATGCTATGCTCACCTGCTTTGCACGGGCAGACCTATTCAATGGTAATCAAGGTGGCCAATGGCAACACTCACATGCCTCAGACAGACAAGAGTTCTTTCTCCCACCCTGGACATCATTCCACATATATATAAACCCAATTTTCCTAGTTTCCAACAGACCTCACAACCTCTGTGGATGTCTGGAGAGAAACATCAGGAGAGAATGCTTCTCAATATGGCCAGACAACCTGGGAAAACTCACAATAATCCTAAAATGTTGTTCTCTCTCCTTCCAAGATCAAAACTTTTCAAAGTTCTGCAGAGGTCCAAATCAGGATTCTGTTCGCCTTCCTTCCAAGGCTTGATTCTACTCCTCTCAGGTTGTAATCCAAGCTACTTTTGACACCATTTGTACAGAATGAAAAGTGCCTCCCTCTGTTGCACAACCCCTGGACCACAAAGCAAGGCAGGCAGCAGGAAGTGCGGCTCTGTGTTCAGAACCCCAAACAAAACTCGAGAAACAGGTAGACCCTCTTTCTCCTTTGGCCCAAGCCTTGAGAAAGAAGACCTGCCCCCACACCCTAACCAGAGCCTCCCTTTGCACTGCAACTCCCAACCATCAGGGATGCTGGGCGTTGTAAAAGAGCTCCCCAAACTCTCTCCAAAAAGCCAGTGCGCTTTTACGCAGCGCTCCAAGCTCTCCTTAGTCACTTCAGTCTCTCCCCTGGCTCTTCTCTGTCTCCCCAGAAAGATCCTCATCCCCAGGCACTGAGGAAAGGGAGAAGGGTTCCCCAAAAGAGTAGCAGCACCCCCGTTTCTATATTAAAAATACTACAAACCGGCTGGAGGACATCTCTATGTTTACCTGCCGGGCGCCAGATCTTGTCTTCTCGCCTTCCCTTTTCGGATATGTCTCCTCTCTCCGGGAAGCCAGTGGTTTCCTCTGGGAGGGGAGGGGCTGAAGGCGGAGCTTTTTGGGTGTGAGAGAGAGAACAGGAGGAGGAGAAGGGGAAGGTGAAGGGTTTTCACTGGGGCAGGTCCTCCTGAATGGCACCGCTTGCCTCTGGGCGCATTTGGGAAGCTGGCGTCTCCATCCTAACATCAGCTACATGTCTCCACTGGATCCATTGAACCAAAGAGTTTGACTTGTAGATCTTAAGCGTTATAGAGTTGGAAGAGACCACATGGGCCAGGCATGTAGCCGGGGGGGGGGGGGGGGGGGTGGGGGGCTTCAGCCCCCCTCCCCCCGAAATTCTCATGGTGGTTCGCGAAAAGGCCTTACTGGTGCATTATTTAAACTGTTATGTTTATTCATATCATGATCTGATCACCATACTCAATATATCCCATATCCATGGGGGTATTGGGGTAATGATACAAAAGGTTTGCTAGGTAGACCCTCTTTCACTCAGACTCAGCCCCCCCGAAACTCCACCCCCCCCCCGAAACCCCCCCTGAAATTTTTCCCCCCCCCCCCCCCCGAAACGAAATCCTGGCTACGGGCCTGACATGGGCCATCTAGTCCAACCCCCTGCCATGCAGGAAAAGCACAATCAAATAATAATAATAATAATAATAATAATAATAATAATAAAACTTTATTTATACCCCGCCACCATCTCCCCAAGGGACTCGGAGCGGCTTACATGAGGCCAAGCCCAACAACACATCAATAAAACAAGAAAGCAATAAACAAATACAATACAATTAATATAAATCACATATAAACAATAACCAATAAACAATAACACAAGGATTTAAAAACCTATGGCCAGGCCAAATGTAATATTTTAAAAATTTAAAAAATAAATGCTGGGCATGAACAAGGTATCTGGTATAGGGTTTTAAAAGAAATGAGGGAAGGCAGTCCAACCTGATCCAATAGTAAAGTGCATTCTGAGGACATATTGCTAGGAATTTTCCTTATTCTAGGAAGGCACACTGGAACAGCCACATTTTCAGGCTCCTCCTAAAGACTGCTGATGTCCTTGGGAAGTGAGTCCCAGAGTTGGGGGGGCCACCACCGAGAAGGCCCTCTCCCTCGTCCCTACCAATCACGCCTGCAAAGGGAGCGGGAGCGAGAGCAGGGCCTCTCCAGATGACCAAAGAGATTGTGTGGGTTTGTACACAGAAATGCAGTCACGCATCAGGGCTTTGTAGGTAAGAACCTGCACCTTGAATTGGGACTGGAAAATGAACGGCAGCCAGTGGAGTTCCTTAAACAGGGGGGTTAACTGCTCCCTGTAAGTAATCCAATCTGGAGGTGACTAAGGCATGGACCACCCTTGCCAGATCTGACTTCACGAGGTACAGTCACAGCTGGCGCACGAGTTTTAATTGTGCAAAGGCCCTCCCGGCCACCACCTGAGCTTCAAGCGTAAGTGATGAGTCCAAGAGGACACCCAAGCTGTGGACCTGTGACTTCAGGGGGAGTGCAACCCCATTCAGCACAGATTGCCACCCTATGTAATTAATTGCGCCAATAAGGAAACTTCAGGGGCTGTTTTCTCCCTTATTGTTAGCTATTGGTGTGAAACTTCCTACAAAGGTAGAACACATTTACCACTGTCAGCCCATCAAGTTTCACAATGTTCCACTCATCCACAGAATTTTGGGGAATTTCCAAAATTTTTAAAAACACCATTTAAAAAACACTACAAGAGTGGTCTCCTTGAGTTTTCTATACAATGGCACAAGATAACAGGGGATCATTCCAACCAACTTTCAAAAATATTCATACATCTACTGATTTTAGGGATTTTTTTAAAAAAAACTTTTGACAAAAACATTTTTTAAGCCACACCAGCCATCCCATTGAATCTCTCTCTCTTGTATTAACCAATAAGAATAAGAATAATAAAACTTTATTTATACCCTGCCACCATCTCCCCAAGGGACTCGGAGCGGCTTACATGAGGCCAAGCCCGACAACACATCAATAAAACAGAAAAGCAATAAGCAAAAAAAAAAAATACAATTAAGTTCTTGTAGGTTTTTTCGGGCTATAGGGCCATGTTCTAGAGGCATTTCTCCTGACGTTTCGCCTGCATCTATGGCAAGCATCCTCAGAGGTAGTGAGGTCTGTTGGAAATAGGAAAATGGGTTTATATATCTGTGGAATGACTGGGGTGGGGCAAAGAGCTCTCTGCTGAAGCTAGGTGTGAATGTTTCAGCTGACCACCTTCATTAGCATTTGAAGGCCTGGCTGAGCCTGGGAAAATGTTCTGTTGAGAGGTGTTAAGATGTGCCTGGTTGTTTCCTCTCTGCTGTTTTGCTGTTGTAATTTTAGAGTTTTTTAATACTGGTAGCCAGATTTTTTCATTTTCATGGTCTCTTCCTTTCTGTTGAAATTGTCCACATGCTTGTGGATTTCAATGGCTTCTCTGTGTAGTCTGACATGGTGGTTGTTGGTGTGGTCCAGCATTTCTGTGTTCTCAAATAATATGCTGTGTCCAGGCACATCTTAACACCTCTCAACAAAAGATTTTCCCAGGCTCAGCCAGGCCTTCAAATGCTAATGAGGGTGGTCAGCTGAAACATTCACACCTAGCTTCAGCAGAGAGCTCTTTGCCCCACCCCAGTCATTCCACAGATATATAAACCCATTTTCCTATTTCCAACAGACCTCACTACCTCTGAGGATGCTTGCCATAGATGCAGGCGAAACGTCAGGAGAAAAATTGCCTCCAGAACATGGCCCTATAGCCCGAAAAAACCTACAAGAACCTAGTGATTCCAGCCATGAAAGCCTTCGACAATACATTAAAATACAATTAATATAAATCACATATAAACAATAACACACAAGGATTTAAAAACCGATACAACTTCCATTGAGTGATTTCTTCCCAGCCCGGCACAGAGATTTGCTTACTAGTCGTCTCCGTCAGTCGTCCTTTTTGCAAATTCAACCATTCATCAGAACTCTGCCTGGATGCTGCAATGAAGGGACACATCTTTCTCTCTCCTAATTGGGGATTTCTGATGCTGAGCAGAATTCTGGGAAATGTAGTTTCCCAGCATCCTTCACCAGTGTAGTACTGGAACAATTGATGGAGCTTGACAGTTGACATCTGTTTGTTTGTCATCTATGTTCTAAAGCAGTGATTCTCCAACTTTGACCCCCCTCCCATTTTGAACATCAGGTCCCCAAATCCATGACCCAATATTGCCTCAGCTACCTGGAATCCCTGGGACTTGTTATTCAAACCCTGAATCGATCATATTTGAGACCCAGCAAAGGGTGCAAACGTAACACTTGGTTCCATGTGCATTTTCACCAGAATGCAAGGCCTGCTTTTATGACTCTTCCTTGCCCAATAAACAAACATTTCCTTTTCTGCTCCAGTCCAGTGCTGGACTTCATTTCCTTTCCCTCCCCACTCTTGCTGCCAAAAACTGCTTGCTTTTGTCTTAGACATCCTCATAAATGTATCCTTGTCATTTGGTCACCAAACAAACCTCCCAGCGAACACAAATATCACTGAACGTGCAAAACCTGGGACGCTGGGTTGCTCCCTTTCTTTTGCCTTGGCAGGAGAGCAATTGATTTCCATGTCACGTGGCACTGAGGCCAATGCATTCACAACTGGTAGAAAAAGATTATTATCCCAGGGAATTACATGGGATCCATACCTCCCTGTGGTATTTATTTATTTATTTAGAGCTTTTATAACCCGGTCTTCTCGACCTCCGAAGAGGGACTCAGGCTGGCTAACAGCAGAAAATTCATACACAAAGAGGATAAACAAATAGCATCGTAGTACATTAATACATAAAATACATTAAAATACAGATCATACAATTACAAAAGCAAGGTCGTCAAAGTAAAATCACAAATTCATCAACATCCGCCAGTGTGGTCAGCAGTTATTGACTCGATCATCATTCTGTAAATGCTATATTCCAAAGCCAAGATTTTACCAGCTTTCTGAAAGTCAGGAGTGAAGGGGCAGATCTAATCTCCAACAGGGGAGACTTCCAGAGCCGAGGGGCCACCACTGAGAAGGCCCTGTCCCTCGTCCCCATCAGATGCGATTGCGAAGGTGGTGGGACTGAGAGCAGGGCCCCTCCAGAAGATCTTAACAACCTTGATGGTTCATAGGGGAGAATCCGTTCAGACAGGTAAACTGGGCCGGAGTCGTTTAGGGATTTATAGGTCAGCACCAGCACTTTGAATTGTATATGCACATCTCAAGGCTGTTATGGGACCTTCCATTATTCTGCACTCACTAGAATAATTTATTTTATTTAGTAATTTACAGTATTTATATTCTGCCCTTTTCCCTTTTCACCCAGAAGGGGACTCAGGGCAGATCACAGACACATATACATCAAACTGTACATAGATAAAGATATTTTTTTTTCATGTCAGGAGCAACTTGAGAAGCTGCAAGTTGCTTCTGGTGTGAGAGAATTGGCCGTCTGCAAGGACATGAGAAATAGAGGTATTTATAGCCTTTCCCATCTTGGAAGCTTATGCTCAGTACCACTACCGGGCCGGGGGGAGGGGGAGGGGGGGGTGCTGTCTTACCTGCTGAAGAGCTTTGTTCATAAACTTCCTCCTTTATCAAATTGCTGGCATTTTCTGTCATTTTCTTATGGGTGCCTTAAATACCTCCCCTCTTTTAAGCTATACCTATTTATCTACTCACATTTTGCTTTTGAACTGCTAGGTAAGCAGAAGCTGGGCTAAAGGAACCCTCCAGCCCACCCTGACCCGGGCTTCAAACTGTCAACCTTTCACTTGGCAAGATTTACTGCAGCTGGTGATTAACCTGTTGTGTTAAAGCCCAGCTTTCTGGAGCCAAGTAGAATGGATTTTGCTTCCTTTGGAACAGTGTTTCTCAACCTGGAGGTCGGGAGGGGGTTTCAGAGGTTTCACCAAAGACCTTCAGAAAACATATATTTCTGATGGTCTTAGGAGCCCCTTTGGCAGAGAAGACTGAAGATCTCTCCGTCTGTCCTTTGCTTCCTTTTTGGAAACAGATGGGGAATCCTCCCACCAAAATCCCTCTTTTGCTGTGATTGACAAGCCTCTCAGCCAAGGGGAGGGCTGTTTCTGATATTCCAAGCAGGGAGGGGAGAGCAAGCATGTTCAGCGCATGGCAGAGTGGTGCACATGTGCAGGAAAGGGAGAGCGTGTGAGGCTGGAGGTAGGCATGTGCCAGCGAGTCCCTTCAAGGCATGGGAGTTCTGTGTGGAAAGTTTGAACCTCACCAATAGTATCATTGGTGAGGTTCAAAATGCTCTTTGATTGTAGGTGAACTACACAGCTCAGCAACTACAACTCCCAAATATCAAGGTAGATTTCCCCCAAACTCCACCAGCGTTTACATTTGGGCATATTGAGTATTAGTGCCAAGTTCGGTGCGGATCAATTATTGTTTGAGTCCACAGTGCTCTCTGGATGTAGGTGAACTACAACTCCAAAACTCAAGGTCAATGCCCACCAAACCCTTCCAGTATTTTCTGTAGGTCATGGGAGTTCTGTGTGATAAGTTTGTTTCAATTCCATCATTGGTGGAGTTCAGAATGCTCTTTGATTGTAAGTGAACTATAAATCCCAGCAACTACAACTCCCAAATATCAAGGTATATTTTTCCCCAAACTCCACCAACATTTACATTTGGGCATATTGAGTATTAGTGCCAAGTTCGGTGCGGATCAATTATTGTTTGAGTCCAGAGTGCTCTTTGGATGTAGGTGAACTACGACTCCAAAACTCAAGGTCAATGTCCACCAAACCCTTCCAGTATTTTCTGTTGGTCATTGGAGTTCTGTGTGATAAGTTTGGTTCAATTCCATCATTGGTGGAGTTCAGAATGCTCTTTGATTGTAAATGAACTATAAATCCCAGCAACTACAACTCCCAATGACAAAATCAGTTTTCCTTCCCCCAATCCTACCAGTATTCACATTTGGACATATTGGGTATGTGTGCCAAATTTGGTCCATTGAATGAAAATGCTTCCTGCAAATCAGATATCTACATTACAATTCATACAGTTATGAAGTAGGGATGAAAACAATGTTATGGTTGGGGGTCACCACAACATGAGGAACTCTATTAAGAGGTTGCAGCATTAGGAAGGTTGAGAAACCCTGCTCTGGAATCATCAGTTCCTCTTTCTATAGGTTCCTACTCCCCTATATATAATTTTTTAAAAAATAGCAATTTTCTAAAAGAGCAGCAAGTTTTGGGGATTGATAAGCCTTCTTGACAAGCTGCATATGTATGAGCACATACACGTTCTATCATGTGTCCTAATGATGGAAAGGAAGCAGATTTAGATGAATTGTTTTCTTTTGCATGATTGATTTGAGATTGACTAGTCAAAGGAAAATCACTGGGTTTTTTAAAAAAATCCAAAAACTCTACTTCTGAGATTCCAAAAGCCATAATGGCCACACATTTCAAGGCACATTGAGGACTATTTATTTATTTATCGTGTCATCAGCAACCATACCATTATATTACAATTCTAACAGAGCAAAACAAACACACAGATTAAAAAGAAAAAGAAAAAAACACAGATTTTGCAAATTTGGTAGTTGGTTAAATGTCCTTTGACCAGTATCCGGCCACTTGGAGTGCCTCTGGTGTTGCTGCAAGGAGGTCCTCCATTGTGCATGTGGCAGGGCTCAGGTTGCATTGCAGCAGGTGGTCAGTGGTTTGCTCTTCTCCGCACTCGAATGGTGTGGACTCCACTTTGTAGCCCCATTTCTTAAGGTTGCATATGCATCTCATGGTGCCAGAGAGCAGTCTGTTCAGCTACTTCCAAGTCGCCCAGTCCTCTGTGTGCCCAGGGGAGAGTCTCTCATCTGGTATCACCCATGGATTGAGGTGCTGGGTTTGGGCCTGCCACTTTTGGACTCTCGCTTGCTGGGGTGTTCCAGCGAGTGTCTCTGTAGATCTAAGAAAACTATGTCTTGATTTAAGTCGTTGACATGCTGGCTGATACCCAAACAGGGGATGAGCTGGAGATGTCTCTGCCTTGGTCCTTTCACTATTGGCTGCTACTTCACGGCGGATATCAGGTGGTGCAATACCGGCTAAGCAGTGTAATTTCTCCAGTGGTGTGGGGCGCAGAGACCCTGTGATGATGCAGCATGTCTCATTAAGAGCCACATCTACTGTTTTAGTGTGGTGAGATGTGTTCCACACTGGGCATGCATACTCAGCAGCAGAGTAGCATAGCGCAAGGGCAGATGTCTTCACTGTGTCTGGTTGTGATCCCCAGGTTGTGCCAGTCAGCTTTCGTATGATGTTGTTTCTAGCGCCCACTTTTTGCTTGATGTTCAGGCAGTGCTTCTTGTAGGTCAGAGCACGGTCCAAAGTGACTCCCAGGTATTTGGGTGTGTTGCAGTGCTCCAGTGGGATTCCTTCCCATGTAATCCTCAGAGCTCGGGATGCTTGTCTGTTCTTAAGGTGAAAGGCGCATGTCTGTGTTTTAGATGGATTAGGGATCAGTTGGTTTTCCCTGTAATAGGCAGTAACAGCGCCTAGAGCTTCGGAGAGCTTCTGTTCTACCATCTCAAAGCTCCCTGCTTGAGTGGTAGTGGCACGATCATTGAGGACTAGGATCCCTGAAACAAACAGAGGCAACTGAGATTTATAGGAAGCCAGATCCTTCACTGAATACCATAAAGGTTACTGATCTGTTTCCTGACCGTGAGCTCCACTCGGATTGGCTGCATTTATCTTCACACCATTAACTTCTCAGGTGATGCCTTCTGCAGCATAATTCCTGACTATATGCAGGAAGTGCTTTGGGGACAATGCAAACAGGAACAGACACGCTTTCTGCTTGGCTGGAAATGTGATCGGAAGGCAAACACAGGACAGCTCTGCACCTGGTAAAGGGTTTGGTAGCCAAAGCCTTGCTTCTATTGATCCTCCTCCCCTTGTAAAGTATTTGTTTTTGTGTTTGCAAAAGGCAGGGCCTCCAAAGGGAATGACAGCCGTCAGAAGCATGTGTCTGCTTTACATTTCCTTGCAGGACCTGGCTTGTTGAGCAAGACTGTTGCAGAGTGTATGAGTCCACACCGACCATATAATGCAGGTTCAAACTGCATTATGTAGCAGCATAAATGAGGCCTAGGTGGCCAGATTTCAAACGTTGCTCAGCCATGGAAAAAATCCATTGGACAAGTACACTTTCTCAGCCTCAGTGGAAGACAGGGACAAATGGTCTTTGAATCAGTCTTAGAAAAAAATAATGTAAGGTTTGAGTTGCTGCAAGTTTATCAAGTTGTGTGGCCAATGTTCCAGTAGCATTCTCTCCTGATGTTTTGCCTGCATCTATTATTTATTTATTTATTTATTTACTGTATTTTTTATACCGCCTTTCTCAGCCAGTAGCCAACTCAAGGCAGTTAACAGGGTAAAATTCAATGTTTACAATATCATAAATATAATTAAAAACATAGCATATAATAAAAACTAACCAAATCAATACATATCAATTCATAGTGTCTCCTTGTTAAAAACGTTGTCCAGTCTCATTGTCGTCATTCCATTTTCCTATGTCAGTTTCTCTGCATTTGGAAACGCTTGTTCAAAAAGCCACGTCTTGACTTTTTTCCGGAATGTTAAAAGAGAGGTGGCTGATCTAATATCTATAGGGAGGGTGTGCCATAGCCGAGGGGCCACCACCGAGAAGGCTCTGTCTCTCGTCTCCGCCAAACATACTTGTGACGAAGGCAGTAACGAGAGCACGGCCTCCCCAGATGATCTTAAGGTCCTAGATGGTTCATAAAGGGAGATGCGCTTGGACATGTAAGTTGGGTCAGAACGATTTAGGGCTTTATAGGCGTTCCATAGCCGAGGGGTCACCACCGAGAAGGCTCTGTCTCTCATCTCCGACAAACGTACTTGTGACGAAGGCGGTAATGAGAGCAGGGCCTCCCCAGATGATCTTAAGGTCCTAAATGGTTCATAAGGGGAGATGCGCTTGGACATGTAAGTTGGGTCAGAACCATTTAGGGCTTTATAGGCTAAAGCCAGCACTTTGAATTGTGCCCAGCAGCAAGCTGGCACCCAATGGAGCTTGCGCAACAAGGGGATTGTATGCTCCCTGAGCGCCGCTCCTGTTAGCAATCTGGCTGCTGTTCGTTGGACCATTTAAAGCTTCTGGACAGTCTTCAAAGGCAACCCCACGTAGAGCACATTGCAGTAGTCTATATGCCACAGTGGTTCTCAACTTGGGGTACCCAGATGTTTTTGGCCTTTAACTCCCAGAAATCCTAACAGCTGGTAAACTGGCTGGGATTTCTGGGAGTTGTAGGCCAAAAACATCTGGGGACCCCAGGTTGAGAACCACTGCTATACGGGATGTAACCAGAGCGTAGAATACTGTGGCCAAGTTAGACTTCCCAATGGGCACAGCTGGTGCACAAGTTTTAATTGTGCAAATGCTTCCCTGGTCACTGCTGAAACCTGGGGTTCCAGGCTCAGTGATGAGTCCAGGATAACATTCTGATGGCATTGCAGCAATTGAGTGTGTGTGTGTGTGTGTGTGTAGATAGGGAGGTAGGTAGGTAGGTAGTAGGGCTGGGCGGTTTCGTTTCGTTAATTCGTAATTCGTTAATAATTCGTTAATTTTTTCAATTACAAAACGATAACGAACCATTCTGGAGCAATTTTTTAAAAAAACGAATTTTTAAATAGTTTTGTAAATGCTTCGTATTTCGTTATTGTATTCGTTTCGTTATTGTTTTGAGGTCGTTTCGTTATTATTTCCGCATGTCTGGGGCAAGTTTTATGGTTGTTTTTTGTTTAATTAGTGAAAAAAAATTATAATATCACACCAACAGTCAACAACAGAGGGAGAGGGAAGCTTCAGAAGTTTTTGGAGGTTTTTTAGCATATTTCGCGGTCGCGTCCGCCATTAACGAATCAATTCGTTATTGTTTCGGAAATCGATTCGTTAATGTTTTGTAATTTTTTTCACATTTACGAAATTTCGTAAATATCGAACTTTTTATTTTTTTAAATAATTCTTTATTGGGTTTTCGCATTAATCAATTGTATAAAATCAAGGTTCTTTGGAGGAATAGGGGAGGAGATAAAGAGGGAAGAGGACAGTACATCGGGTAAAGGAAAGGGGGTGTTTAGAAAGGAATGGGGTAACAGTGAGGTATAGGGAAAGCGGGTGTGGGGAAATTAAAAAGAGAGAGAAAAAAATAGGTTTACAGGAAAGAAGAAGGTTTCGTGTTGACTTCCAGGAATCTTCGAGGAAGGTCCATTCCTTTTCTTTCCTTCTTTCAAATCTTTTCATTCTTTTGTTTGTCTTGCTTCTCCTTAGGGAGATACTTGTTGACTATTTTTTGTTTTAAGTCCATTCTGCTTAAACTTACATATATGTGTCTTAATCTTTTAAATATTCGTCTAAAAGTGACCAATCGGTCTCTGTCTCAGTTAGTCCCTTACTCCTCTGCATCAGATAGCTTAGTCTGTCCATATTTCTCACGTCTAAAAGTCTTTGTTTCCATTCCTGCATGGAAGGTGTTTCTTTCTTCCTCCATAGTTTAGCGTAGCATATTCTCGCTGCTGTGGTGGTGAGAAAAAGTAATTTGTCCTTGTTTTTTTCCAATTTTGTCTGCGTGATTCCCAGGAGAAAAGTTTCCGGTCTTAGGGGAATTTGGATCTTCAAGATTTTTTGAAGTGTATTATGAATTTCCTTCCAGAATTCCTTCGCTTTTTTGCACCCCCACCACATGTGGAAAAAAGTACCGTCTATCTCTTCGCATTTCCAGCATTTTGGACTCGAATTCTTATAATATTTACTTAATTTGTATGGTGTTATGTACCATCTATGGAATAGTTTTGCCCAATTTTCCTGCATGTCATATGCTTTTAAATATTTCATTTTTTTCTTCCAGATTTCCTCCCATTCCTCCAGTCCAATTGTTCTGCCAACATTTCTGGCCCACTTTACCATACATTCTTTCACTCCTTCCTCCTCTGTGCTCCATTTCAATAACTCTCTGTATATTTTGGAAATTTTCTTCTTTTGTGTGTCCCAGATTTTGTCCCAAGTATTTTCTTTTGTCTCGAAACCTACTTGTTTATCCTTGCTGAAATATTCTTGAAGTTGCCTATATTGCAGCCACGACATATTTGTGTGTATCTTTTTTAACTCTTCCATAGATTTCAAATGTATTTCTTTGTTTACCTCTTTTACTATTTCTTTGTATTTTGGCCAATTAGTCCATCCTAGTTCTTTTCTTTGACAGGATTCTAATGGAGATACCCACTTTGGAGTCTTGTTGTATATTCTTTTCTTGTATTTATTCCAAATTTTTATAATTGGGGCTCTGAGGAAGTGGTTACCAAAATTTTTCTCTATTTTTGTCTTTTCGTACCAAATGTACACATGCCATCCTCTGCGAAGGTCATAACTTTCCAGGTTTAGTATTTTTTCCCTTTTCAGTTGTATCCATTCTGTAATCCATGTTAGGGCGCATGCTTCTGCATAAATTCTTAAATCGGGTAGTGCTAGGCCGCCTCTTTCTTTAGTATCTGTTAAATTTTTGAAGTTTATTCTAGGTTTTTTCCCCTGCCAAATAATTTTTTTTATATCCTTGTTCCATTCATTTATTCCTTTTTGGTTTTTGATAATTGGAAGGTTTTGAAATAAGAATAGCATTCTCGGCAGAACGTTCATTTTTATACATGAAATCCTTCCTAGAAGGGATATCTTTAAATGTTTCCAGCTATCCAGATCGCGTTTTATTTCTTTCCAAGTTTTTATATAATTATTTTCTAGTAATTGTGCATTTTTTGGCGTAATAATGATTCCTAAATATTTTATTTTGGGTACTATTTTTATCTTCCATAGTTCTTTGATTTGCTCTAATTTTTTTTGGTTATATTTTTGGTTATTGCTTCTGTTTTTTCCAGATTCAAGCTAAACCCTGCCACCTTGCCGAATTCGCTAATCGTCTCCATCCATTTGTTGAGGTTTCTGTTTGGTTCCTCAATGATGCAGATGATGTCATCCGTGAACGCGCGGCATTTATAAGAATGACCATTTATCCTTGCACCTTTTAGTTCGGGGTCCTCTCTAATACTGTTTAGAAGAATTTCCACACTTAGTAAAAATATAAGGGGCGATAATGGGCACCCTTGCCTTGTCCCTTTTTTTATATCTATTTTTTTAGTCTCTTGTCCATTGATTATAATTTTTGCATTTTGTGTTTTATATATTGCATCAATCGAATTCCGGAAATAGTATCACATATCCATTTCGCCAATTAATAATTTGAAAAAGTTCCAATTAATTTTATCAAACGCTTTTTCTGCGTCGATAGCTAGAAACATTACCTCGTTTTGTATTCTTTTATCATAATATTCTATCAGGTCAATTATTGTTCTTACATTCTCGCTTTGGCTTCTGCCGGGTAAAAACCCTGCTTGTTCTTCTTTTATCCAATTTACCAGGAATTTTTTGAATCTTTCTGCCAAAATGTTGCTAAATAATTTATAATCCAAATTGAGTAGAGATATCGGTCTATAATTTTCTATTTTTTCTGAGTTTTTATTGTGTTTTAGAATTACGCAGATATTTGCCTGTTTCCACGTTGCTGGTATTTCTTGTCTCACTCGTATTTCATTCATTACTCTTTTTAGATATGGTGTTAATTCTGTTTGAAACTTCTTGTAAAATATTGCCGTATACCCGTCGGGTCCTGGTGCTTTATTCGTTTTCAGCTTCTTTATTGCCGTAGTGATCTCTCTTTCTGTTATTTCTTTATTTAGCTCCTCTCTCTCCTCTTCCGAAATTCTTTGAATTTTCTTCTTTCCTAGGTATTTCACAATATCTTCATTTTTTATTTGTTCATCTCGGTATAGTGCTTTGTAGTATTTCTCGAATTGTGTTTTTATCTCTTTTTCATCCGTATGTACGGTTTCCCCTGATTTAATCTTTGTTATGATACTCGCCTCTTTTTTCTTTCTGAGTTTCCTTGCCAGCCAGGCTCCCGGTTTATTTGCGTTTTGAAAATATTCTGCTTTTATATAGTTCAACTGTTTTGCTCTCTCTTCTAATTCTATAAATTCTCTTTCCTTCTGTAATTTTATTAATTTATTCAATGACTCCCTATTTTTGGGGTCATTTTTTAGATTTCTTTCCTCTTTGTCAATTTTCTCTTCTATCTCTCTCAATTTTTTCGTTTTCTCTTTTTTTCTCCAGGCCTTTTGTTGGATGAAGTGCCCACGCATAACTACTTTGCTGGCTTCCCAAAGGGTGAAAATTTTTATATCTTCCGTATCATTTTTTTCAAAATATTCTTTCAGGAGTCTTCTGTTTCTTTCGATGTCCCCTTCTTTTAATAATAGATATTCATCTAGTTTCCATCTCCATTGTATTTCCCCTCCTTTTATTTCCATCTCTAGCGGACAGTGATCTGAGTCTGTTCTCGGTAGTATTCTTATTTTTTTGACCTTGGGTATTAGAGATGACGAGGCCCAGATCATATCTATCCTCGACCAGGATTTGTGCCTGGCCGAGTAATATGTATAGTCCTGAACCTCCTCATTTCTTTGTCTCCAGACATCGCATCTTTTATTACTCTTATTAAAGCTTTTGGGGTCAGACCTAGTTTTTTTTTTGTCCATTCCTTGTATAGCTGTTTCCCGGGTATCTGTCTTTCTTTCCATCCAGGACACTATTAAAATCTCCCATAATAATTATTTTGTCGAATTCTTGTTTTGTTATATATTCCTCTAAGACCTCTGCGAATTTAACTTTTGTTTCATTGGGCGCATAAACGTTACATATTAATATTTTAGAATTTTGCCATGTTACATTCACCCCCAGAATTCGCCCTTCGTTGTCTTTGAATGCCAGTTCGGACTCTATGTTCTCTTTTATATATGTCACTACCCCTCTTTTCTTTTCATGTGATGATGCATAATAAGTTTTCCCTAAAGCTTTATTGACCAGATGTGCGGTATGTTTGTGTGATATATGTGTCTCTTGTAGAGCGACTATATGACACTTTCTTTTTCTTATATTGTTAAAAACTTTATTTCTTTTATTAGCAGATTTTAAACCATTAATATTGTTACAGTATATCTTAAGGTCCATTTATCGTCTAGGAGGTAAATACACAAAAAACTTTCTTTGTTTTTTTTCCCCTCTACTGTTGATTTGTTTCTCCTTGGTTCACCTCCTCCACTTCTCCTTCCTCTCTGTCCTTTAGTTCAACTCCTGGCCTATATTCTATGTTTTCTTTTGAGTTCTTCCTTTCTTGGTTTTGATGTCTGCTGTCTATTGTATCTCTACTGATCGGTAGTGTATTTTGTCTTGTCGCTTGTCTTCTCTTCTGTCTTAAGTCTTCGTCCTTTTCATCTTCACCGTCTTTCACTATTTCATTATAGAATCTTCTAGCCTTTTCTACTGTCTTTATCCAATGTCTCTGTCCTTCGTGCGTTGCCACCAGGCCTTCATCTTTTTCCCATCGATATCTAATCTCTCGCTTCTTCAGTTCTTCGGTAAGGAAGGCATATTTTCTTCTGTTGTTAATTATTGATCCCGGGAATTCTTTCAATATCACCACTCTTTTATCCTTATAGCAGATTACTCTCTTATTACTTGTTTTCAGGATTTCATCTCTTTTAACTTTTCTTGTGAGTTGTGCTATCACATCACGATCTGTCTTGTTTTTTCTTGCAAAATTCGTGTTCACTCTGAACACTCTGTCCATTTGTTCATCCATGTATTCCGTTGTGCATTGTAGCAATTCTGCTAAAATCTCTGTGGTCTTTTCTCTTATGTCTTCCTCTTCTTCCTCCTTCACATTTCTCAGTCGTAGTTGATATTCTGTTTCCCGTATTTCCAGGTTCTCTTGTCTAGCCATCAGTTTTTGGTTGAGTATCTCTAATGTCTTTACTCTCGTTTGGGTCGTGGTTTGTCTTTCTTCATCTTCTTTGTTCTTTGTCTGCAGTTGTTTTATCTCCTCTCATCTCATTGTCTTTTCTCATTGCGCCCAGTTCTTCTTTTATTTCTTTCTTTAACTCGGCCATTTGCACCTGTGCTATTTGTTGGTATGCGTCCTGTTTCTCGTTCATCGCTGTCAGTTCTTTTCCTATAGCCTTTATTTCCTTGAGTAGTTCCTTCAGTCTCGAATCTTCTCCTATGGAGAATCTTCTGTTTGTGTTGATCCCTCCACCTGGAGTATTAGTCGTATTTTCCTTTATTTCTTTTTCTTTATCTTTGTCTTTATCTTTATCTTTATCCTTATCTTTTTCTTTGTCTGTTTCCTTTATTTCCTTGGGGTCTTTGGGGTCTTTTCCATTCTTTGGTGTTTGTGTTGGGATCTCTTTCCCGTTTTTTAGCTTCATTACTGTTGCCATTTGAATTTCTTGTGCCACTCTTGTTATCTGGAAATAGATAATTTGGTCTTAGGAGTTGTATATCAATGGTTTGTTTCGGTAGGGGTGGTTCTGTTATGGCGGTTGCACCCTTAACTCTTATCTCACCGGGCTGGTTTTTGGTCCTACAAGTCTTAGTGGCAAGAGGTGGGCCAACAGCCGACTGTGTTTTTTATGTGTCTTTTCTTATTATTTGTTATTGATATAAATATTATTTTTTTTGTATATTTGTGTATTTATTTATTTATTTATTTTTTGTTGTTATTTTTTTGTTTTTTTTAAAATTTATTTATTATTTATTATTTTATTTTTATTTCTATATATGTATATATATATATATTATTTATTATTTATTGTCAGTTTGTAGCGATATACTTATGAGTATATTTACTGTACTGTTGAGTATTTATTTATCGCTCTGGCTCTTATTTTCTCTTTATAGATGAGAGTTTATTTCCCTTATTTATGTCTTCTCTCTTCCTAGATTCCTTAGTTCTATTATTCCTTTGTTCCTTAAGTCTTTGCTTCTCTCTTCACTTCTACCTTTTATGGAGCTTATCCACCCTCCTCCGTGTATCTCCCGCTTTGGGTTTCTCTTGGGTCTTCTTAATTGAATCTACTCACGTCCTTCCTTAGTTCTCCTCCTTTCCGTTGTGGTTCGCCGCTTCTGCCTTTTCTTCTCTCTTTGCCTCTTCTCCTTTGTTTCGTCATGCCCTCAGGTCCTTCCTGCTTTTGTCTTCCCTCTTTTATCAGCTTTCGCTAACTTACTGTTCACTTCCTGGTTTCCCACTTCGCGGTTTCTTGCAAAGTTTCTCAGCTTCCGTGTTAATCTGTCCCTCCGTATATTTCTTCCGGCTACCTTCATTCTCACCTTAAGACCTTCCCTCTCCACTTCTTTGTTTACTTCCTGTTTTTCAAGTCTCACTTTCTCCCGCTTCTTCTCGCGAGGCTACGTCTTCCAACTCTGCTTTGCTAGTCGCGTCCTGGTCTCGTGTTTTTTCTCCTCTAATTGTTTACAGTCGTCGTAGTCTAAACAACTCCACCTCAAGGTCAGTCCTTGCTTGCTCCTTCTTTTCGGGCTTTATTTATTTATTTATTTATTTTATTTCTTAATGTCTTATGGCTCCTTTTGTATTACTAAGTTTTAACCATATATTATTCTTTCTTGCCCTCTCTATATTGTCCGTCTTTCTCTCTGACCTTTTTCTCTCTTCCTCTCTTCCTTTTCTTTCTTCCTTCTTTTTCTCTCTTTCTTCTTGTATTCTTATAGTCTTATATTCTTATATTTCTTATCTTTCTCTTATCTCATCCACAGCGTCTATAATTTGTGCTTCTCTACTTTTGCTTCTGCTCTGCTTCTAGTAGTTTTCTTAGGGATTTAGTATTGCTGTCTTTATATACCTCTTTCCTTCTTTTTCTTCTTTTACTTTCTTCTCGTTAGCCTCTTACTGCCTCGGCAGTTCTATCTGTCTACTTGTTTGATCTTCCTCCTTCCTACATTGGAAGGGGTACCCACCCTCCTCTCCGAAACCTTTATTCGCTTATTTACTTACTTTTTCTCTCCAAAGCTGTTTTCTCTCCATTAAAATTCACGTGGCTGAGGATAGGTACGGGCTTTCGCCCGGGCGCCTTGCCGCGATCCGCCGTACCTCGGGAGCCTTGCCGGGTCTATCTGGCGACCCCCTCTTGAGGAGGGGGCCTCCTTTTAGACCGTCGGCGGCCTCCCCGGTTCCGCTGTTCCCCCCGTTTCGGGTCCGCGGTGGGGAAGGGAGCAGTCGCTCTACCCGATCACTTGGTCAAGGGAGGCACTTTCGGAGCTCTAAAGTGCCTGACTCCTCGCCATCTTCGTGCACCGGAAGTCCCCAATATCGAACTTTTTAAAAGGAAAATTTTGTAATTATTTTAAATAATGAAACGCAAAAACCCCCAAAAAACAAATCGATTTTAGAAGCAAATTTTTCCGTTGTTACCCAGGCCTAGTAGGTAGGTAGATAGATAGAATGTCCGGGGTGGGGGGAAAAACCCTTATCTGTTAAAACAAGCATGGATGTTTCAATTGGCAAGCAAAATAGCAATGAGTAGCCATGAAGCTGCAAAGTCAATCAGTGAGGGTAAGTGCATATAGGTAGCCTGGTTGTTGTTGCTTGGAGACATCCTCTGTTTGGGAGGTGTTAACTGGCACTTGAGTGTTTGCTGTCTGGAGTTCTCCTTTTTCTGAATGGTGAAAATGGCTTGAGATTGCTCAACTAGCTCATACTCCGTTGCCACTTAGATGATTGGCTCCCAAAGGGGACAGCATAAAAATATGGAAGATGGGGGCATCCAGGACCTCTGTCAGGATGACTGCATGCCACCTCCAGCTTCGCAACAGTTTGCCTTTCTGTATCAGTTGCCAAGAGTGCATCCATTTACATTTACATCAGTATATTCATGGGTGCTTTTTTTTTTTTTGTGTCAGGAGTGACTTGAGAAACTGCAAGTCGCTTCTGGTGTGAGACAATTGGCTGTCTGCAGGGATGTTGCCCAGGGAATGCCAGGATGTTTTTTGATGCTTTACCATCCTTGTGGGAGGCTTCTCTCATGTCCGCATGGGGAGCTGGAGCTGACAGAGGGAGCTCATCCACACTCTCCCCGGATTCAAACTTGTGACCTGTCAGTCTTCAGTCCTGCCGGCTCACCCCACTCCCCAGATTCAAACTGCCAACTTTTGGTCAGCAAGTTCAGCAGCTCAGCGGTTTAACCCACTGCACCACTGGGGGCTCCCGTATTGATGGTAAAATGCCCCCTTGTGGTGCAGTGGGTTAAACCGCTGAGCTGCTGAATTTGCTGACCAAAAGTTGGTAGTTTGAATCTGGGGAGCGGGTGAGCCCCCGCTGTTAGCCCCAGCTTCTGCCAACCTAGCAGTTTGAAAACATGCAAATGTGAGTAGATCAATAGGAACCACTGTGGCAGGAAGATAATGGTGCTCCATACAGTGATGCTGGCCACATGATCTTGGAGGTGTCTATGGACAACGCTGGCTCTCTGACTTAGAAATGGACATGAGCACCTACCCCCAGAGTCAGACATGACTAGACTTAATGTCAGGGGTAACCTTTACCTTTACTTTTTGATGATAATGTATTCCAAAATGGTTAAAAGGTCTGAAAGCCAAGTCACTTGAAGTGCAGCTTGAGGAGATAGGGATGTTTAGACTGGAGGGACCCGATACTCGAAGTATTTGAAAGGGTGTCATATTGAGGAGGGAGCAAGCTTCGTTTTCTGCTAGGACACAATGGAGCAATTGACTCAAATTGCAGGAAAAGAGATGCCACTTTAATATTGGGGGGGGGGGGGGGAGATCCTGATAGTAAGAAATGTTCGGCACTGGAATATACATTGCCTAAGAAAGTGGTGGAATCTCCTTCTGGATGATGGTAATGCATCTTATGAACTTGTTGTGAGGCTGCCCTGAGTGCGCCCCCCCCCCCCCGTAGTTGTATAGGAAATAATCTATATAAATAAAAATGTAATGTTCGTTTGTGGCATTAACATAACTCAAAAACCACTGGACCAATTGACACCAATTTTGGACACAATGCACCTAACAACCAAATGTATGTCCTTCACTCAAAAAATTGATTTTGTCATTTGGGAGTTGAAGTTGCTGGGATTTATAGTACACCTACAACCAAAGAGCATTCTGGACTCTACCAAATGATGGAATTAAACCAATCTTGGGACACAGAACTCCCACGATCAACAGAAAACACTAGAAGGGTTTGGTGGGCATTGACCTTGAGTTTGGGAGTTGTAGTTCACCTCCATCCAGAGAGCACTTTGGACTCAAACAATGATGGATATGGACCAAACTTGGCATGAATATTCCATATGCCCAAATGTGAACACAGATGGAGTTTGAGGAAAATAGAGCTTGACATTTGGGAGTTGTAGTTACTGGGATTTATAATTCACCTTCAATCAAAGAGCATTCTGAACCCCACCAACGACAGAATTGGGGCAAACTTCCCACACAGAACCCCCATGACCAACAGAAAATACTTAAGGCCATCCAGTCCAACTCCCTTTCACCAGGCCAAGAAAATGTAACCAAAGACTTCCTGGCAAAGAACCATCCAGCCATAGATAGATAGATAGATTGTGCAGGTACAGCTGAACCAGGAGCTCTAATTTTGTTTGCTTTGCATTGAATGTTTGTTGCAGTCCTAAGTTTCAGGGACTCTGCAGATAGGTGGCTTCTTTTGGCTGCAATCATAGGACAAGCCACCTGTCAATTATAGTTAGGTTCCCTGGTTCCGCCCCCTTTTTGGGTTTTTGGAGGGAATAGGAGCCTTTTTGGGTTCAGTCCACACAGAGAAGCCTTTCATGCAGGACATAATACCAAGAGCTCCTGTAGAAAGCTTCGTCTTCTACTGCTTGGCCGGGGAGATATACAGCCTACAGCTTGACCGGGGTTATACAGCCCTGCAGCTCCTTTGCTGAAGAACTTCAGTCAGCCATCATGGAAACCTGAATTCTTTTTCCCCTGGAAGTCTACAAAGCTCTGCTTGGTAAGGGTCACTCGCGGAAGCCAGAAGCAGTTGGTACCGGGTGCAGGAGCTCCACGCCAACAGAGGCAAAGACAGACTGCCCAGGTTAGAAGTTAAGGATTTCCCCATTAGTTACAGTTTATGAAGATAGTGCCTGTTCCCTGTGGGCAAGATTGAGAGAGAGCCAATAGACTATTAAGAAAGCCTTAAAGTACCTGTTTGTTTTCAATAATAAAGAACTTTGTTGAACCTTTAAGCAATCTAAAGACTCTGTTTTAAGGAAATCCAAAGGCCTTTAATCTGAGGCAGCCCCAGCATCCCATTGGGCACACAGAATTTATGCCCTGTGTACAGTCTTATGCACAGGCCCAGCGTGCAACAGCACATAGATAGATAGATATGATTCACACACATACTGATATAACATCATAGATTTGAAAGAGACCCCTAAATAGGACAATTATATGTTGCATGTTCCAGGGTAGGCAAACCAAACAATCTCCACATCAACACTGACATAGAAACAACAAGAAATACTGTTTACCCACAAGCATAAAGGAATTACATATATTAGAAACCATTACTTTATTTTCCAGATCACCAGACTGGGCCACAACAATGCGTGGCAGGGGACGGCTGGTAAATAAATAAATGACCATCTGTCAGGAGGGCTTTGATTGTGTCTTGAATTGCCCTTAGGGTGTCTCCCAACTCTGGGATTCTATTAATGTAAAGCCAGCACAGAATTCTGCCCTGAGTCCTTTAGAGGGATAAACAGAATCTTTTGTTTTGGTTTGGTTTCAAAAGTCTGGGAAGTACTTGGTAGGTTTGCTTGGCCTGCCATTGTATTACACATACATACTAACTTGAGATCAAATCCCATAGCACTCTGTGTGACTCATGTTCTGAGGAAACCTGCATGGGACACTGCTGTATGATTTCTCGTATGCTGGAAAGCATGCATTCTTTTCCCGTAAACAGCACAAAGAAAAGGGTTTCCCATAAACCGTCACATTGTGCAACTAATAACCCACCTTGCAAGATCCTTGCAGGCAAGGCAGCATAACTCAATGGTCATTCCAGTCTGGAAAATCGCAACTGTAAAAATAGCAGACTGTTTTGTAGTTTCCTTGGCCACTCAGGATTTCCTGGATTGTTCAGATATTTCAATCCTTTTTGGAGTTTTCCTTTGCTTTACTGCTACAGATGACAGATATGTTTGGGACTTGCCAGAAAAAGACACGCTTGGGAACAACGAGAAAGCCTTTGATGATTTCGTAGACACATGTTTATAGGAAAGCCATCTTCTTTCTTTTTCTTTCTTTTTTTTTTTTAGAACAGGCAGCCAAAAAGGAAGTGATGCTGCTTTGTTTATATGTGACACTGTTCCTAAAAAGAGAGAGAGAGACTAGAGACAGGTTTTATGAGAGTGGAGGCCAGGGTGTGGGTGGCCATACTCAACCTCTGGCTCAGACTGTCCCGTGCACCCTTTGGTTTTGCCCCACTAACCATGGAGGATGACTTCCAATCCACATGGAAGCAGGCGGTAGCATCCAAAATCTCCTCGTTGGGATTTTCCCCAGGTCTACTATTAGCTATGGATTACAGTCAAGCCAAAGCACTTATTAAACAACGTATCACAGACACAGAGCACCAACTAGATCTGGCCTCGGCTCCAACCTTTCTTATCAGTGAAGACAACAGATACCTTGCCTCCCCTATGGCATATTTATTTATTTATTTATTTATTATTTATTTATTTATTTGATGCATTTATTAACCGCCATTCTCAGCCCTTTAGGGCGACTCATGGCGGTGTACACACATATAAAAGACAATTTACAAAAGGCAATTACACAACCTATAAACTACATAACAATTACAAAACTACACTAAAAGTCCGCTTCGTCTCATAGTGGAATCATAACCAATCTCATATTCCTTATTCCATTCCAATCATCTTTACCACATTATTATAGCACTTAATTAAATGCCCTCTCGAACAGCCAGGTCTTGAGGCTTTTTCGGAAGGACATGAGGGAAGGCGCCTGTCTGATGTCTGCAGGGAGAGTGTTCCACAGCCGGGGGGCCACCACCGAGAAGGCCCTCTCCCTCGTCCCCGCCAGTCGTGCCTGTGAGGCAGGCGGGATCGAGAGAAGGGCCTCCCCAGACGATCTCAAGGTCCTCGTGGGCTCATAGGCCAAGATGCGGTCCGAAAGGTATTTAGCAAACTTAGAGGTTCCTATTCATCGAAGGGCTTTCACCCTGGCCCGATGCCACACTCTCCCATCAGCTGTACTTGAAGGCCGCTACCGGAAGATCCCTTTCCCAGAGAGACTCTGCCCCTGTGACTCGGGTCATGTAGAAACAATAGAACATGTGCTCCTTCAGTGCCCGTTCTACAGGGATACCCGTGCCAGGCTTATCTTACCTCTGATAGACAAACACCCAGGCCATTCAGAACAAGTTTATACCTCCCTGCTACTTGCAGATACTAATTCAGCTACAACCTACAATGTCGCAAAGTTCTGTGCAACAGCATACAAAATCCACCAGGGAATGACTAGTTCCAAAAGTCAACTGTGTGTCCAGTAATCTTCTTCCCTGAATCTACAATTGGTGATGGATCTGGGCATTGTATGTTTTTACCCTGTTTCCCCTTCTGCTCCCTCACCCATATTGTGTTTTTAGTAGTTATATTTATATTTTTAATGTACCAAACATGCCAGGTTTGTATGGAAATGTGACACTATTTCCTGTGCTGGTCAATGACCGAAATAAATGTTTTGATTGATTGAGTATAGTTAGGAAGGTTTTTTTGAGCTTAGCACAAGACGACCTTTAGTAAAGGCAAAGGTAAAGGTTTTCCCCTGACATTCAGTCCAGTTGTGTTTGAGTCTGGGAGTTGGTGTTCATCTCCATTTCTAACCTGAAGAGTCAGCATTGTCCATAGACACCTCCAAGGTCATGTGGCCAGCATGACTGCATGGAGCGCCGTTACCTTCCTGCCGTAGCAGTACCTATTGATCTACTCACATTTGCATGCTTTCGAACTGCTAAGTTGACAGAAGCTGGGGCTAACAGCGGGAGTTCACGCTGCTGCCCGGATTCGAACATGAGACCTTTAGATCAACAAGTTTAGCAGCTTAGTGCCTTAACCCACTGCACCTGAAGAGCCAGCAATGTCCATAGACACCTCCAAGGTCATGTGGAGTGCCGTTACCTTCCTGCCATAGCAGTACCAATTGATCTACTAACATTTGCATGTTTTCGAACTGCTAGGTTGGCAGAAGCTGAGGCTAACAGCGGGAGTTCACGCCGCTGCCTGGATTGGAACCTGAGACCTTTAGATCAGCAAGTTTAGCAGCTCAGCACTTTAACCCACTGCACCATCGGGGGGGGGGGGGGGCTCCAAGACTACCTTTAAGGTCATTGTAACGAGGCATCTACACTGGAGAATGAATGCAATATAGGTCCAGATTAACTGCCATGGCTCAATGCTATGAAATCATGGGAGTTGTTGTTTAATAAGGGTTTTTTTTTTGCCAGGTCTTCCAAAAGGTATTGATTTCTCACCAAACTACAACTCCCAGGAATCCATAGCATTGAGCCATGTTAGAGTGGGATCCAGTTGCATTCATTCTACAATGTAGTTGCACCCATTGGCTGGAATGCTATTGATATATTAGACTCATAGAATAAAAGAGTTGGAAGAGGCCACATGAGGCATCTAATCCAATTATCATGCAGGAAAAGCACAATCAAAATACCCCTGACAGATGGCCATCCAGCTTCAGTTTGAAAGCCTTCAAGGAAATCCCCCTATTGAAGCGCATTGAGATCTGAATCTGTTTCAAAGACATGGAAAACAAGCTCCATTTGGCTTGACAATGTCCATGTCATGCTTTCCAATTGACCTGATTTGGCTGAGACATTCAACCCCATGTTATCCTATTGTTCAGGTTCTTTTATGGTAAATACTAGGGCTGTGTGATTGATTAAAAAATGTTTCAGAAGTCATTACAAAATTTGTTACTTTTTCATTATAGTAATTGTGCAAGTGGTGAAACTTCAGGGACTCCTTTCTACCTCATTTTTACAGCTATTGAGGTGAAACTTGTTTCAATTATAGAACGCATTTGCCACTGCTATCCCATCAAGTTTCAGAATGTTTCACTTATCCATAGATTTTGGGGGAATTTTCAAAGCTATCTCATTGAATGTAAGTCTGTCATATTAACTAATAGAATTTCAATTGAGGAATTTATTCCCAGCCCAGCAGAGATTTACTTACTAGTATCAAAGTATCAGTCAATCCTCCTCTTTGCAGGTTCAACTATTCGTTGGATCTCTTGTTGCTGTGATGGAGGGACGCATCTCTCCCCTCTCCTGATTGGGGCTTCCTGATGCTGAGCAGATTTCTGGGAAATGTAGTTTAGGGTAGGGCCTTTTGCATTCTCTGCCATATGGCTCCTTGCCTTCACAAACTACATTTCCCAGAATTCTGTGCTCTCTCCATCTCTTTCCCAGCATACTCAGTTTTCTCCCTGCTGCTTCCCTCTCCTCATGGTGAGAGAGAATTCATTTAAAGAGGAAAGGCAGCCTTTTTTGGCTTTACTTTGCTTCCTTTTTGGCTTTACTTTGCTTCCTTGTGCTGAACATGAAATTGACTTTGGGAAGCTTCCAAGATTTACAAAATAGAAATGAAAAAGTATTGGGTAAGTTTTGATTCTTAAGTTTTTGGCGTGCATTCTTTGATTCTTAAGTTTTTGCTCGCGCATCAGATATTATAGTATGTTGTAAGTACGTATTTAGCAAATTTCATATGACTTATGATGTGTAATGAAAAAATTGCACACCCCTAGTAAATATTTGACTGTTATTACATAGCAATGGAACTATCCCAAAGTCTCAGACTTGTGTTTTGCAAGGACTATATATAGGGAATGCGTGGACAGGTAAAAGTCTACTTTGGAGCCTATCAATGATCATATTCAGGTTTTAGTGCACACGATCTCCATCTGTTTTACATGACCAAAGGAACTGGCATCATTCTTGTGACAAACAATTGTATCCAAGGCTTTTCTGAATATAATAGAATTCCTTTTCTTTCCTGTAAATTGCATAATTTTGCAGTTTTCCAGCAAGAGCCAAAAATAGGTTTAGAGAAGGGAGTGTTGGATGAGACAGAGGCCAGGAAGATAGAAGGCAAAAAGGTCTTTTCATGAAACGTTACCCCATGCATTACCCCATCGAGGTGAACTATGTGAGGCATCTTTCCTCCCCTTTTGTGCTTTTCTGTGATCTATAAATCATAAAGTGATGAGCTCAGGATCAAGAATGGAGTGGTGCTAAAAATGAACCAAGAGGAACCATCCATCTTAATCGAAAACAAATGTTGCCCTGGACGTGTGTGTATCCAAAGAACACCTTGTTCCCTTCAGAATTATTTCCCCTTCTTCTAAAATGTACTCCTCACCACTTCCTAAGATTTCCTGCTTGTGTAAGAAGTCAACATCTGAGGATGTCCGAAAGTGTCCAGCATGCTTTTTTCATCATGGAAAATGGATACGCCCAAATTCTCACTCCTTGGCAATCTGGGAGTGCATCTACACCAGTATTTCTCTACCTTCCTAATGCCGCAACCCCTTAATACATTTCCTCATTTTGTGGTGACCCCCCAACTATAAAATTATTTTTGTTGCTGTAATAACTGTAATGTAAATGTCTGATATGTAAATATCAGATATGCAGGATGTATTTACATTCACTGAATCAAATTTGGCACAAACAGCCGATATGCTCACATTTGAATACTGGTAGGGTTGGGGGGAGGTTGATTTTGTCATTTGGGAGTAGTAGTTGCTGAGACTTATAGTTCACCTAAAATCAAAGAGCATTCTGAACTCCATCAACAATGGAATTGAACCAAACTTGGCTTACAGAACTCCCATGAACAACAAAAAATACTCGAAGGATTTGGTGGGCATTGACCTTGAGTTTTGGAGTTGTCGTTCATCTATATCCAGAGAGCGCTGTGGACTCAAACAATGATGGATCTGGACCAAACTTGGCATGAATACTCAATGTGAACACTGGTGGAATTTGGGGGACATAGATCTTGACATTTGGGAGTTGTCCTTGCTGGGATTTATAGTTCACCTACAATCAAAGAGATTCTGAACCCCACCAACGATAGAATTGGGCCAAACTTCCCACACAGAACCCCCATGACCAACAGACAATACTGTGTTTCCTGATGTTGTTTGGTGACCCCTCTGGCACCTTCTTGTGACCTTCCCAGGGGTCCCGACCCCCAGCATGAGAAATGCTGATCTACACTGTAGAACAAATACAGTTTGACACCACTTTAACTTCCATGGCTCAATCCTAAGGGAGTTGTAACATGATAAGGATCTTGTAAAACTATAGCTCCCACAATTCCATGGTTCAAACAGACCAGTAGAACTATTTTGGATAAGATACAGAAAGGAGTAATAAGCTGGAGTTCAGCCTTGACCTGATAAAGAGATGAATCTTGAGAGGAAATTGCCTTCAGCCATGAAATGCTCAGCCTCCCTGATTTATCGAAAGGGATGTTCATGTTCTGTTTTCATATACGACTATTTTCCTTCCATAAGATATGCCCTGAGGTGAAAGGGACAGGAAGAAACAAAACCCAAAGTATTCAAACGACAGCAGTCTGCCCCTTATATGCCTGGCAAAACATGATTGATTGACTTATTATTGACTATATTTATACCTTGCCCTTCAGCCAAAGAGGTCCCCAGAGCAGCTTCAGAGTTGTTAAACTATACGGGCATCTACAATGTAAAGCTAATGCAGTCTGGCACTGTAACCGCCATGTCTCAATGCTATTGAATGGTGGGAGTTGTAGTTTTACTGGGATATTAGCCTCTTCTGTCAAAGAGTACTGATACATCAGTGAAATACAAATGCTGGAATCCCATTGCCTTGAGCCAGGGCAGTTAAAATAATGTCAATCTGCATTGATTCTAGAATGTAAATGCTAGGGGTATGCAATTTTTTTGTTAATATTTGTAAGTTGTATCTAATTCATTAAATTCGTACTTATGATGTGATAACCAACATGTGGGCATGGCTCATGCGAAAAACATAAGAATCAAAACCTACCCAATAATTTTTAATTTGTATTTTGTAAATCTTGGAACCCTCCCAAAGTCAACTTCATTTTTGGTGCAAGGACACAAAACAAAGCCAAAAAGGCTGCCTTTCCTCTTTAAATGAATGGTCTCTTGCCATGAGGAAAGGGAAGCAGTAGGGAGAAAGCAAAGTTCGCTGGGAAAGAAAACAGAGAACTCTAAGAAATGTAGTTTGGGAAGGTGAGGAGGCCTATGCCAGAGAATGCAAAAGGCCCTGCCCTACATTTCCCAGAATTCTGCTCAGCAAAAAAGAAAAGAAAAGAAAGAAAGCCCCAATCAGGATAGGGGAGAGATGTGTCCCTCCCTCATAGCAGCCAGCCAGAGTTCCAGTGAATGGTTCAATCTGCAAAAGGATGGACTGGCTGAGACTTCCAGTTAGTCAATTTCTGTGCTGGACTGGGAATAAATCCTTAAATGGAAATTCTGTTGGTTAATATGAGAGAAAGATTCAATGAGATAGCTGTTGTGGCTTTAAAAAAAAATACACACATTTTTTTGCCAATTTTTTTTTAAAAATCCTAAAATTAGTAGATGTATTTATTTATTATTTATTTATTTACTTTATTTCTATACTGCTTTTCTCAGCCCTCAGGTGACTCAAAGCGGTGAACAACATCAGTACAAAACATCATAAAACAAGTATAGGGCAATTAAAAACAATTATCAAATAAATCATTAACATCAGTATAACAATCATTAGCACCTCAACAGTAAAATCAGAATCCAGTCTCGTCATCAATTATTCCGTATTCCTATTTTCAATTACACTGTTTAATCAAATGCTTGTTCGAACAGCCAGGTTTTCACTTTCCTCCAAAATGCCAGCAGGGAGGGGGCCAATCTGATATCTGCAGGCAGAGCATTCCACAGCCGAGGGGCCACCACTGAGAAGGCCCTGTCTCTTGTCCCCGCCAAGCGCGTCTGTGATACAGGCGGGACCGAGAGCAGGGCCTCCCCAGATGATCTTAGTGTCCTAGTCGGTTCATAGGAGGAGATGCGTTCGGAGAAGTGTATGAATATTTGTATGAATATTTGTATGAATAGATGTATGAATATTTCTGAAAGTTGGAGGAATTATCCCATCATCTTGTTATCTGAAACTTGATGGGCTAATAGTGGTAAATGTGCTCTACCACTATAGCAAGTTTCACCCCAATACTTGCAAAACAGAGAGAGAAAGAAGCCCCTGAAGTTTCTCCACTTGCGCAATTACTATAATGAACAAGTAACGGAATTTCGTAACTCTCGTTATAGTAATGAAATCTTTACTAACAATATTTTAGGAACACTTTGGAAATGAAACACCAGCACCCCTTAATTTTGCAATGAGTTTTGAAACAATTTTTTCATTGATCGCACAGCCCTAGTAGATGCATCACATGTTATGCTTTTTCACTTATTGGCTGTAATTCACAGACTGTCCAGGAGATGACAGTGTCACTTCAGGTAAACAATGCATCCCAAGATTTTTTTAAAAGAAACTTCCAAAAGGCAAAGCTTGATATTTTGGCATTTTTATAATAAGACTTGAACATCTACGGATTTGGGTGGTGGGGTCCTGGAAGCTCAGCGGATACAAAGATCCCACTCTATAGTTTATATTTAACTATTCAATTTAACAATTTAAACATTGGTCCTTTCTTTAATTTCGTTTTTGTGTATTTTAATCCGTGTTATATAGACACACATTTTAATTTGTGGTATTTGTGGTATTTTTACCATGTTTATGTGTTTTAGTTATTCTGTAACCCATCTCAAGCCACAAGGAGAGGAGAGTAAGAAATAAAATAATAATAATAATAATAATAATAATAATAATAATAATAATAATAGTGTTTTTATTTGGTGAGGGCTCCTTCTTTGGAAGCTTTTAAACAGAGGCTGGATGGCCATCTGTCAGGGGTGATTTGAATGCAATATTCCTGCTTCTTGGCAGGGGGTTGGACTGGATGGCCCATGAGGTCTCTTCCAACTCTTTGATTCTTTGATTCTATGATTCTATGGTTTATTTATTTATCATGTCAGAAGTGGATGGAGATTACAGTTATAACGTACTACAATGTATCAATATTGATAGAGGATGGCCACTTTATCCCTGGAACTGATACTTGCACTCTCATTTCTTCACAAAATATGACCTTCCTGCACCTTTTCTAGGTCTTATAGCATGACATTTTTTGAGCCAGAATCCCTTTATTTCAATAGGTTTCGTTGTTATCCATGGTTTAGCCTATCTACACAAAATCTAGTGACTTACTCTGTATCTTTGGGAGATGGTGGTCAGGCATCCGGACAACATGGCCTGTCCAGCGGAGTTGATGGCGGAGGACCATCGCTTCAGTGCTGGTGGTCTTTGCTTCTTCCAGCACATTGACATTTGTCTGCCTGTCTTCCTAAGATATTTGCAGGATTTTCCGGAGGCAGTGCTGATGGAATCGTTCCAAGAGTTGCATGTGACGTTGTGTAGACAGTCTACGTTTCGCAGGCGTATAGCAGTTGCTCTACTCCGAACTCAAGAACGGAAAATGGAATGTTGGTGGACAGGAAAAGAGATTGAAAGATGGGCTCAAAGTCAATCTTTAAAACTGTGGCATAGACACTGAGAACTGGGAAGCCCTGGCCCTTGAGCGCTCCAGCTGGAAGTCAGCTGTGACTAGCAGTGCTGCAGAATTTGAAGAGGCACGAATGGAGGGTGAAAAAGAGAAATGTTCCAAGAGGAAGGTGTGTCAAGCCAACCCCAACCGAGACTGCCTTCCATCTGCAAACCAATGCCCTCACTGCGGGAGAAGATGGAGATCAAGAATAGGGCTCCACAGTCACCTATGGACCCACCAAAACACTGATCCTGGAAAACTATCCTACTCAGCCAGTGAGGGATCACCTAAGCAAGTAAGTACTCTGTATCTGCTTTAGAAAAAAACTCTGGGAGACCTCAATAACTGAGAAAACCAAAACACTTATTCCAAATCCCCCCTGCCTTCATTTCTTCTGGTGCGAAGGAACTTTTAAGAGCAAGCCCAAGCAAACAGAATCCTTTCGATGGACTTCAAGGAGAGGCAGCTGAAAGTAAACAGCCAGAGAAGTAATGGTGCCGGAAAGCTAATATTTAGTGACCTATGCATAACAGAGAGAAATATTTGCTTTGCAGGAATGTCTTTTTTATGAAGGAGTTTTTTGCAGGTCTCCGGGGCTGGAAAAGTTCTCCATTATCTTCTTGGAAATGCAAAAGTTGCACTAGATCACAAGAGCTCTTTCTCCTGGCATGGAAAAATCCTTGAATTTTATAAGTTTATAATATTGACAGGCATAGCAATAGCAAATGAAGGGTGACAGTCTGTGCCACACGTATCAAGCTCAAGGCCTGCGGGCTGAATTCGACTCTCCACGTCATTTTATGTGCTCCTTCAGATGCTGGACTATAACTCTTGTATACTTCATCCTTAGACACCATGACTGGAGCTAATGGGAGTTGTGAAACAGTAACATCTAGAAGACTACAGTTTGTTCTGTTGAGTCATAGAATCATGGGAGGGGAGGGGCGAAGGCAGAGCTTTTAGGGGGAGAGATAGAGCAGGAGGAGGAGGAGAAGGAGAAGAAGGGCAACTAAAATGATCAAGGGTCTGGAGAACAAGCCCTATGAAGAGCGGCTTAAAGAGCTGGGCATGTTTAGCTTGAAGAAGAGAAGGCTGAGAGGAGATATGATAGCCATGTATAAATATGTGAGAGGAAGCCACAGGGATGACGGAGCAAGCTTGTTTTCTGCTGCCCTGGAGACTAGGACATGGAACAATGGCTTCAAACTACAAGAAAGAAGATTCCATCTGAACATGAGGAAAAATTTCCTGACTGTGAGAGCCGTTCAGCAGTGGAACTCTCTGCCCCAGAGTGTGTTGGGGGCTCCTTCTTTGGCAGCTTTTAAACAGAGGCTGGATGGCCATCTGCCAGGGGTGCTTTGAATGCAATATTCC
Source organism: Anolis sagrei ordinatus (assembly GCF_025583915.1). Classification (NCBI taxonomy): domain Eukaryota; kingdom Metazoa; phylum Chordata; class Lepidosauria; order Squamata; family Anolidae; genus Anolis; species Anolis sagrei. The sequence goes on along the minus strand of NW_026844367.1, from coordinate 21,317,715 downwards.
TACTTCTTGGCAGGGCTTTGGACTGGATGGCCCATGAGGTCTCTTCCAACTCTATGATTCTATGATTCTATGAGGGCTCCCATTGGGGCAGAGCCTGCTGAATGGCACCTCTTGCTTCTTGGGCACATTTGGGAACCTGGTATCTCCATCCTAACATCAGCTACATGCCTCCACTGAATCCACGGAACCAAAGAATTTGACTTGTAGATCATAGAATAATAGAGTTGGAAGATATCACATGGGTCATCTTGTCCAACCCCCTGCTGTTCAGGAAAAGCACAAAGTTTCTCTGACAGATGGCCATTCAGCCTCTATTTAAAAGTTTCCAATGAAGGAGCTTTCACCAGACTCCGAGGAAGAGAGTTCCACTGTAGAATAATTCTTCTTTCAGTCATGAAGTTCTTCCTAATGTTCAGCTGGAATTTCCTTTCTGGTCATTTGAACCCAGGCCTGTAGCCAGGATTTTGATTCGGGGAGGGGGGTGGTGAGTCTGAGTGAAAGAGGGTCTACCCTAGCAAACCTTTTGTATCGTTACCCCAATACCTCCATGCATATGGGATATATTGAGCATGGTGATCAGATCATGAAATGAATAAACATAACAGTTTAAATAATGTACCACTAAGGCCTTCTTGCGGACCACCATGAGAATTTGGGGGGGTCTGAAGCCCCTCAAGCCCCCCCCCCCCCCCAGCTACATGCCTGTTTGAACCCATTGCTCCTAGTCCTAGTTTCCGGGGCAGCAGAAAACAAGCTTGCTTCCTCCTCCTTATGACACCTTTCAAATATTTATACGTGGCTCTCATGTCTCCTCTCAACCTGAGAAACAACCAGTTTCTCAGAAGGATTGATGGTCTGCAGACCTTTGATCATGTTAGTCTTTTCTCTCTGGACACCTTCCAGCTTGTCAATATCCCTCTTGAATTGCTTGAATTGGACACCGCATTCCCGGTAAAGAGATCTAACCAAAACAGAATAGAGAGGCACAATGACTTCCCTCGATCTGGACACTAGACTCCTTTGGGTGCAACCCAAAATCCTTTTTGAGCTGTTTGAGCTGCTGCATCACAATGTTAGTTCATGTTCAACTTGTTCCCCACAAAGACTCCAAGATCTTTTTCACATGGACTGTTGTCAAGCCAAGTGTCACCCATTCTGTATCTTTGCATTTCATTTTGTAGTATCTTACATTTGTCCTTGTTGATATGCATTGTGTTAGTTTTGGCCAATCAGCTCTCTAATTTGTTAAGGTCATTTTGAATCCTGATGCTGTCCTCTGGAGTATTACCAATCCCTCCTAATTTTGTCCCATTTGTGAAATTGATCAGCTTGCCCTTCCTCCAAGTCATTAATAAAGATGTTGAACAGGACTGGAGCCAGGACCAAACCCTCTTCATGGCACTCCACTAGTCACTTGTTTCCAGGATGAAGAGGAACCATTGGAGAAAAGCACCCTTTGGGTTCAGTTGCTTAACCAACTACAGATTACCTAATGATAGCATTGCCTAGCCCACATTTGACTAGCTTGCTTGCAAGAAGGTCATGGGGGACGTTGCTTAAGGCCTTAGTAAAATCAAGATATGCCACATCCACAGCATTCCCTGCATCTACCAAGCTTGCAACTCTATCAAAAAAAGAGATAAGATTTGACTGGTATATCATAGAATAATAGAATTGGAACAGTCCACATGGGCCATCTAGTCCAATCCTTTGCCATGCAGGAAAAGCACAACCAAAGCACCCCCAACAGATAGCCTCTGTTTAAAAGCCTCCAAGTAAGGAGCTTCCACCAGACTCTGAGTCAGAGAGTTCCACTGCTGAACAGCTTTTATTTATTTTTTCTATCCTGCCCTTCTCAACCCCCGGGCGGGGGGGGGGGGGGGGGGCTCAGGGCGGCTTACAAACTGGCCACAATTCGAAGCCGCAATATAATACAATATACAACATACACACATATAGCAAGAGTTCAAAACAGTAAATAAACATTAAGTTAAAACACGTTAAAACAATGTCATCAACCATATAACTAATTTCAGTCTGGTTTAACATCCAATGTGCTTGATGTCCAAATGCTTGGTTCCAGAGCCATGATTTAACCTGCTTCCTAAAAGAAAGTAGGGAAGAAGCCAACCTGATCTTCCTGAGGAGTGAGTTCCATAGGTGTGAGGCCACCGCTGAGAAGGCCCTGTCTCTCATCCCCACCAAGTGCACTTGTGAGGCTGATGGGACTGAGAGCAGGGCCTCCTCGGATGATCGTAAGCTATGAGGCAGGACATAGAGGGAGATACGTTCGGACAGGTAAGCTGGGCTGGAACCATATAGGGCATGGTTCTCAACCTGGGGTCCCCAGATGTTTTTGGCCTACAACTCCCAGAAATCCCAGCCAGTTGACCAGCTGTTAGGATTTCTGGGAGTTGGAGGCCAAAAACATCTGGGGACCCCAGGTTGAGAACCACTGATATAGGGCATTATAGCTCAAGACCAGCACTTTGAATTGTGCTCGGAAATTGACTGGAAGCCAGTGGAGCTGGCACAACAGGGGGGTGGTGTCCTCCCTGAATGTTACTCCAGTTAGTAACCTGGCTGCTGCCCGTTGGACTAGTTGAAGTTTTCGAACAGTCTTCAAAGGCAACCCCACATAGAGCACATTGCAGTAGTCTATTCAGGATGTAACCTGAGCATGGACCACCGTGGCCAGATCAGGCTTCCCAAGGTATGGCTCTTCTTACAGTGAGAACGTTCTTCCTAATGTTGAGGTGGAATCTCTTTTCTTGTCTTTTGAACCCATTGCTCTGAGTCCAAAGAAGCATTGAATTTCCCTTTTTCAGTTTTCATCCTAAAGTCTTATTCTGTAAATGCATGCAAACTATCCCACAGGCTAGGTTTTCGGGCTATAGGGCCATGTTCTAGAGGCATTTCTCCTGACGTTTCGCCTGCATCTATGGCAAGCATCCCACAGGCTATTGCAATTCACAGCCACACATCCCCTTGGCTTCCTCTGGTATTCCTCTCATTAAAATTGCACCACTTAGTATTAATGGCAGATTGCCATTACATCTATCAAAGCCTTGGCATACAAATGCTGCTATTTTATGCAGCATCACCCCCCATCATCAGGCATCTGGCGGGTCCTCATGCATTCGGATTCCATCCAAACAAATGCCATTGAGTCAGGAAGTCCTTGAGTCAGTCACTAAGTGGGACTGATTGTCCTCCATTCTATCTTCTGATTATATTCAGAGATTATTATTCCCTGGAGGACTCAAGGAGAAGAAGTGAAGAAGTCCTTCAACTCCCGGAGAAGGATTTCTTGTCTTTGGTGACTCCACATGCCTGTCTTTTGCCCGGAAAATACCAGAGGCCAAGAGGAATGGCATTTTCTCATGATTCCCACTAGATGGCAAAGTCCAACCAAAGTCCAATGACTAATGTTGGAATTCAAAATTTCCTTGAGTTTGGGAGAGGCAGAACATAATTGCCAATGAACAGAACTCTCCTTCAAGAAGGGGAAAAAAGACATTGAACATTCACTCCCAAAAGAAGTATTGAGGGAGTAAGTGAATATATTACTGAGAACACTGAAAGAAAACAGATTACATTAGAGAAAATGGCTTGAAAATGCCATTGAGTGTTGCCATGACAGCTGAAATGGAATAAAGAATGACAATTGTGTGGTGTGAAAGGGCCTTGGGTCACCTTACGGGCTTCACTTTGCATGGATGTGTCCACCTAAAACCCGCCTACATGAATTTCTGGCTCTTTTGGCATGTCTTAATGACTGGAATTTCAGCCAACAAATCTACAACTATCTGGCAAAAGAAGCCAGCATGTTATTTTCCAGAACAAGGCTTACACGTCAGTTGAAAAGGCTTTTGTATTTTTCTCCTGAATTTTAATAGATCCTTTGAGCTAAGGATGCAGCAGAACAAAACATATGCATGAACTAGTGGCTGTCTCAAGTTCTTAAAGGTTCAAGGTATTCAGATAAGGGCATCTAAGGATGGGCTCATGGAGGAGGAGGAAAAGGAAGAGGGGGAGGAAGAGGAAGAGCAGCAGGAAGGAGGAGGAGGAAAAGAAGGAGGATGAGAAGAAGGGGAGAAGGAGGAGGTGGCAGAAGGGGGACAGAGGAGGAAATGGAGGAGGAGGAAAATGAAGAGGGGGAAGAGGAATAAGGAAATGGATAAGGAGGAAAGTGGGAGGAAGATGGGAGGAGGAAAAGAGCAGGAGGGAAGGGGGAAGAGGTCAGGAGGAGGAGGAAGGAAGAAAAGGAGGAAGATGAGAAGGAGGAGAGGAGGAGGTGGTGGTGGAAGGGGAGGGATAGGAATATAAGGAGGAAAAGGAAGAGGGGAGGAAGAAATGGAAGAGAGGAGGAGGTGGAAAACTAAGATGGAGGAGAGGAAGAAGAGGAGGAAATGGAGAAGTGGAGCAGAAGGAGGAGGAAGGGGAGGAGAGGAAATGGAGGAGGAAGAGAAAAATGAAGAGGGGAAGAGGAATAAGAGGAGGAAATAGAGGAGGAGGAGGAAAGTGGGAGGATGGGAGGAAGAGGGGAGGAGCAAAAGAGGAGGGGAGGGGAAGAGAGGAGGAGGAAGGAAAAAAGATTGTGGATGAGAAAGAAGGGTAGGAGGAGGAGGAGGTGGCAGAAGTGGGGAGAGGAAGAAGAGGTGGAAAAGGAAGAGATGGGGAAGAAATGGAAGAGGGGAGGGGGAGGAAAACAAAGACAAGAGGAGAGGAAAAAGAGGAGGATATAGAGAAGGAGAGCAGGAGGAGGAGGAAGGGGAGGAAAATGATGAAAGAAGAAGAGGAAAAGGAAGAGTGGGAGGAAGAGGAAGATCAGGAGGAGGAGGAGGAGGGAAGCAAGAGGAAGGGGAGGAACAGGAAGAAGAGGAAATGGAGGGGGAGAAAGAGAAAGGAGGAAGAAGAGGAAAAAGAGGAGAGGATGGGAAGGAAGGAAGAGGAAGAACAGGAGGATAACAATGGAGAGGAAAAAGGAATAAAAGGAAATGAAGGAAGAAGAAGAAGAAAAGGAAGGAAGGAAGAAGGCAAAGAGGAAGATCAGACAACAAAGGGGGGGGAGGAGGGAGGGGAGGAGTCCGAGTTCCTTGCTGGGGAAAAAATAAACCAAAATGAAGATATTGGTGAAAACTGTGGACAAAAGCATATTACATATTACATTAGCAAATTGCTTTAATTATTGTTTTAAAATTTTCATTCTATCTTAAATTTAAGAATGGTATACTACACTTGGTGCTGGGATGGTAGCAGCATTGGCACTCATCAGATTCCTAAAAGAGAGGGCATTTCATAAAGGGTGCCAATGCTGAGAAGGACATCTCCCATAACTTTTTGTTGACACAGAGGAATTAGCCGCCAAAAATAGTGGATAATAGTGACCCCATTGAAACAAATGACTTTCAACAAATGTTAACGTGGAATAACCTTAGAGGACCTAGAAAATTGCAGCCTTTTCTCAAAGATGAGTTTCTCTAACCATATGGACATTTTGGTTGCCCTTTTCTGACTTTTCCAGCTCCATGATACCTTTTGTGATCAGCTTCCTGTTGGTATCATTTGGACAATTCTGGCCATTGTTGTCCAATGTTGTTCAATTCAGTAATGCTGGACCATAGTTCCACAGGAGATGTATAACGTGCCCAATGAGCATTGCTCATAGATGTACATGGATGTACAACAAGCAAAGTTGTGCATAGATACCTATTACGCATTGTGCAGAACTGAGCATGAGTATACAGCCTTTGACTGTGTGGATCATAATAAATTGTGGCAAGTTCTTGGTATGGGCATACCAAATCACCTTATCTCTCTCCTGAGGAATCTGTATAAGGACCAAGTAGCAACAGTAAGAACTGACCACGGAACAACAGACTGGTTCAAGATTGGGAAAGGTGTATGGCAGGGTTGTATACTCCCACCCAACCTATTCAACTTGTATGCAGAACACATCATTCGATGTGCGGGGCTTGACAAATGCAAGGCTGAGGTTTAAATTGTTGGAAGAAACATTAACAACCTTAGATATGCAGATGACACCACTTTGATAGCCAAAAGTGAGGAGAAGCTGAGGAGCCTTCTAATCAAGGTGAAAGAAGAAAGCGCAAAGGCTGGGTTGCAGCTAAGCATCAAAAAACCAAGATTATGGCAACAAGAATGATTGACAACTGGGAAATAGTGGGAGAAAATGTGGAGGCAGTGACAGTCTTTGTATTTCTAGGTGCAAAGATGACTGCAGACGCAGACTGCAGCCAGGAAATCAGGAGACGCTTACTTCTTGGGAGGAGAGCAATGACCAATCTTGATAAAATAGTGAAGAGTAGAGACATCACACTGGCAATGAAGATCCACATAGTTAAAGCAATGGTATTCCCCATAGTATTCCCCTTATGGATGTGAGAGCTGGACCATAGGGAAGGCTGAGCAAAGGAAGATAGATGCTTTTGAACTGTGGTGCTGGAGGAAAGTTCTGAGAGTGCCTTGGACTGCAAGAAGATCCAACCAGTCCATACTTCAGGAAATAAAGCCTGACTGCTCACTGGAGGGAAGGATAGTAGAGGCAAAGTTGAAATACTTTGGCCACATCATGAGGAGACAGGAAAGCTTAGAGAAGACAATGATGCTGGGGAAAGTGGAAGGAAAAAGGAAGAGGGGCCGACCAAGGGCAAGATGGATGGATGGAATCCTTGAAGTGACTGGATTGACCTTGAAGGAGCTGGGGGTGGTGACGGCAGACAGGGAGCTCTGGATTGGGCTGGTCCATGAGGTCACGAAGAGTCGGAAATGACTGAATGAATGAGCAACAACAACATACATACATTGTGCACCATTCCACCAGGGCTTGAGGTTGCACAACATTGCAATTCATTAATGCGCTGACTTTGTTCTATGAGCATAGCACCTTTAAGTGCCGAGACCACAACAGTGCACAGACACATGAACAAAAATGCTTGCAAACCATCACATGGACTTACAAAGAGAAATGACACCAAGCTGCTTTGGAAACATGTTGATAAAAGAAGAAACCGAGCAGAAGGAAAGCCAACCTTCCTTCAGATTATATGATCCCACTCTCACTGGTGAAACCCAACAGCCACAGATGTGATACTTGGCAGCCTTATTTTTAATCCCTTACAATTGGCCTTTAGCCTATGCCTTGCAAAATGATACTTGGAATGACACGTCTCCCATTTGTGGCATTCATCCCTTTATAAAAGAGTGTGCTAATTTCCGTTTGCTATTCTTGGCTTTCAAACACTTTTCTGGGTAGTGGGATATATATATATATATATATATATATATATATATATATATAAATTGGGCCAGGGAAAAGGGTGGAAAGCTCTGTATACAATGAGGAGGAAAAGGAGGGACTTGATAATCCAAAAGCCTGTAGTGAAATGATACCAGATTTGGCTGCTGATCACAAGAAGACAAAGCCATTAATTGTCACCGAGATGGGCTTCATTAGCTCTTGTCATCTGAAAAGGGAGGAAAAAATCTGTATGTGTTGCATGAATTTAAATGTCTGGTTCAAGCCCAGAAAGGCTTGGCTCTTTGCCTGCAAATGGCACATTATATTGGAGAACGAGGCTGAGACATTTACTGTAGCAAGAAAAGCTCAGGAATTGAACATATGCATAAAGATTAGTGATGGGAAAAGACCTTTTTGGAGTGGGGATTTGATCCAGAATTTGAAGGATCTTTTCTCCAGTGAAACTCAGGGCTTGTCAACACTTGGCCAAGAGCCCCCAGTGGTTCAGTGGGTTAAACCCCTGTGCTGGCAGGACTGAAGACCAACAGGTTCTAGGTTCGAATCTGGGGAGAGCGCGGATGAGCTCCCTCTAACAGCTCCAGCTCCTCATGCGGGAATATGAGAGAAGCCTCCCACAAGGATGGTAAAAACATCAAAACATCTGGGCGTCCCCTGGACAACGTCCTTGAGACGGCCAATACTCTCACACCAGAAGCAACTTGAAGTTTCTCAAGTTGCTCCTGACACAACAAAAAAAAATTGTTGTGAATGAACCTATGGCAGTCTTCATGGCACACAATGGCCTCTAGTATGTATCCTGGCCTTTTTTGGGCCCCATTTTAATCAAAGTCTAGAGATTCTCTGGATTTTCCTGGAATTTTGGGAGTATCCTAGGGCTTTGGAGCAATCCGGGATCGTGTCTGATTCAGCCTGGTCCGTTGTCCAGATGGATACTGCTGGTATCATCTGTACAAATCGGTCTACTTAGATGGCTGAGTTGGTGACCCCTTTGATTTCTGATGGTTTGGTGGACACATAATTAGTTTTGCATACAATATTATTTTTAAAATATGGTATAAATTTTCTATCAGCCAACGGGCAAATAAATTTAAAAACTTGTCGGCATTATGACCTTGTTATTGAGAAGTGGAGCCCCTAAAATAATGAACTCTTTAGCACAGCAGGTTAATCACCAGCTGCAGTAAATCTTGCCTTGATGGTTCAAAGCTGGGTCAGGGTGAGCTCCTGACCTTCAGTCCAGCTCCCTGCCCACCTAGTGGATCAAAAACAGCAATGTGAGTAGATAAATCAGAACCACATTATACAAAATCCGCCAGGGAATGACTAGTTCCAAAAGTCAACTGTGTGTCCAGTAATCTTCTTCCCTGAATTTACAATTTGGTGATGGATCTGGGCATTGTATGTTTTTACCCTGTTTCCCCTTCTGCTCCCTCACCCATATTGTGTTTTTAGTAGTTATATTTATATTTATATTTTTAATGTACCAAACATGCCAGGTTTGTATGGAAATGTGACACTATTTCCTGTGCTGGTCAATGACCGAAATAAATGTTTTGATTTGATTTGAACCACATTAAGCGGGGAGGTATTTTAGGCATGGCATTTCAATCAAGAAAGGAGGAAAGTGTACGAACAAAGAAAGCTCTTTGGCAAGAAGATGGAGTGACAGTACCCCCTTGTGGCTGAAACCAAGCACAGCCTCCAAAGATGCCGAAAGATGGGGGAAAGCCTATATATATAGTTCTGGTCCAGACTACCTGTCCGAACATATCTCCTGCCACGAACCATCACGAAGTTTAAGATCTTCAGGAGAGGCCCTGCTCTCAATCCAACCACTATCGCAAACATGGTTGATGGGGACAAGAGACAGGGGCTTCTCAGCAGTGGCCCCCCGCCTATGGAAAGCCCTCCCTAGAGATATCTGATTGGCCACCTCCCTCTTGTCTTTTAGAAGGAAAATCAAGACCTGGTTATGGGACCAAGCATTTGATCAGTGAGCACCAAGTGGAAGAAGATCACACAACTTATGACAATGAATTGACCTGGACTGGTTTTTGAATTTCGATTTTAATGGATGTGTCTTAATTAATTGCTGTCTTAATTTTTAATATTTTGATTGTACTGTGGTTGTTTTTATGATGCTAGCATCATATGATGCTTTTGTTAGGCCACTCTGAGTCCCCTTTCAGGGGGAGAAGGTCGGGGTATAAATATAGGATATATATATATATATATATATATATATATATATATATATATACATGCACACACACATACACACACACACACACCCCTCTATCTGTTGTCTGTCTTGTCATTCTATAATCAGCATTGAATGTTTACCGTATATGTGTTCTGTGATCCGCCCTGAGTCCCCTTCGGGGTGAGAAGGGCAGGGTATAAATATAGGAAATAAATAAATAAATTAACAATCAGATATGCAGATGACACCACTCTGATGGCCGAAAGTGAGGAGGAGCTGAGGAGCCTTCTAATCAAGGTGAAAGAAGAAAGCGCAAAAGCTGGGTTGCAGCTAAACATCAAAAAACCAAGATTATGGCAACAAGAATGATTGACAACTGGAAAATAGAGGGAGAAAATGTGGAGGCGTGACAGATTTTGTATTTCTAGGTGCAAAGATACTGCAGATGCAGACTGTGGCCAGGAAATCAGAAGACGCTTACTTCTTGGGAGGAGAGCAATGTCCAGTCTCGATAAAATAGTAAAGAGTAGAGACATCACACTGGCAACAAAGATCCATTGCCTAGTCAAAGCCATGGTATTCCCTGTAGTCACCTACGGATGTGAGAGCTGGACCTTAGGGAAGGCTGAGCGAAGGAAGATAGATGCTTTTGAGCTGTGGTGCTGGAGGAAAGTGCTGAGAGTGCCTTGGACTGCGAGAAGATCCAACCAGTCCATCCTCCAGGAAATAAAGCCCAACTGCTCATTGGAGGGAAGGATACTAGAGACAAAGTTGAAGTACTTTGGCCACATCATGAGGAGACAGGAAAGCCTAGAGAAGACAATTATGCTGGGGAAAGTGGAAGGCAAAAGGAAGAGGGGCCGACCAAGGGCAAGATGGATGGATGGCATCCCTGAAGTGACTGGACTGACCTTGAAGGAGCTGGGGGTGGTGACGGCTGACAGGGAGCTCTGGCGTGGGCTGGTCCATGAGGTCACGAAGAGTCGGAGACGACTGAACGAATGAACAACAGCAATACACACACACACACACACACACACACACACCTCTATCTGTTGTCTGTCTTGTCATTGTATAATCAGCATTGAATGTTTGCCGTATATGTGTTCTGTGATCCGCCCTGAGTCCCCTTTGGGGTGAGAAGGGCTGAATATAAGTACTGTAAATAAATAAATTATGAATAAATGTATATTAAATATATTTTCCAGACAATCTCGCAATGCCAGTAGATTGTCTCCCTATGTCTCTCCATTTCTATAAAGCCAAATGATCTTTGTCTCCTTCCTCTCCATGACTGTATTAATCAAACTACCTTTAGAAAACTACCGAGCCCCTGGACTTGTGTACTCAGCCTAACTAATCCTTTCACAATAGATCAGGGATTGGGAAAAACCGCTCAATGTATGTATACATTCCAAGCACACCCATGTCCCGTTGATTCAGTCTCTTCTGTACTCATGAACTGAATCCTCTCTCTATTTATAAACTCTTATTCCTTTGAGAAATTTCCTGCAGTCGTTGGTGATTTTTTTTTTCTGGCTTCCATTGGTAAGATTGGGATTTAGTCGCTGCTAAGCATCAGCGCATGAGTTACAGGCAACCCTAGCCCACTGAACTGTTGATTACAGTCAGTCACCATTTGTATTCTCTGAACTATCCCTTTGAGTTCACCTGGATTGGATATTAAGTCAATCATGGATTGATTTGCATTTGGCTTCAGCACATTCCTGATATTTGCGCCCTTAGAATCATAGAGTTGGAGGAGACCTCATGGGCCATCCAGTCCAACCCCCTGCCAAGAGTTTAAGATCTTCTGGGGAGGCTCTGCTCTTGGCCTTGCCTCTATCACAAGTGAGGTTGGTGTGGACGAGGTACAGGGCCTTCTCAGTGGTGGCCCCTCGCCTGTGGAATTCACTCCCCAGGGAAATTAGGTCATCAGCGTCCCTCCTCTCCTTCAGAAGGAAGCTGAAAACATGGATATGGGACCAGGCCTTTGGGTAATCTGGCAGACTGACAAGGTAATGACAACCAGAATCTGGAAAGGACTATGGTAATGCTGAATAGACTTACGGATTTTAGAACTCGGTGAACGTTGGCCACTAGATTGGCTTTTTAGTTGTTATTATATTAATTTAATGTTTTAACTATTGTGGTTATTGCTGTTATGTATTTTATCTGTTGAATTGTTGGCATCGAACTGTGCCAGTTGTAAGCCGCCCTGAGTCCCCCCTCGGGGGTTGAGAAGGGCGGGGTGCCCAAAATAAATAAATAAATAAATAAGAAGCAGGAACATTGCATTCAAAGCACCCCTGACAGATGGCCATCCAGCCTCTGTTTAAAAGCTTCCAAAGAAGGAGCCTCCACCACACTCCGGTACAGAGAGTTCCACTGCTGAACGGCTCTCACAGTCAGGAAGTTCTTCCTAATGTTCAGATAGCATCTCCTTCCTTGTAGTTTGAGGCAGACTAAATGGACCCTTGCTTCAAACCAGCAAATGACAGCTCCTCGAATTTCCTGCCAACAGGAGGACCAATCACAGAAGCTGTTGCATGGAGCCGTTCAGGCCCGTAGCCAGGATTTCGTTTCGGGGGGGGGGGGGAAAAAAATTTCAGGGGGGGTTGAGTTTCGGGGGGGTGAGTCTGAGTGAAAGAGGGTCTAGCCTAGCAAACCTTTTGTATCATTACCCCAATACCCCCATGCATATGGGATATATTGAGTATGGTGATCAGATCATAATATGAATAAACATAACAGTTTAAATAATGCACCAGTAAGGCCTTTTCACGAACCACCATGAGAATTTCGGGGGGGGGGGCTGAAGCCCCTCAAGCCCCCCCCCCCCCCCCCCACCGCCCCCCCCCCCCCCCCCCCCCCCCCCCGGCTACATGCCTGGAGCCGTTGCATAGAGCTGGGTCCTAGCCAGTCCGATTTTTAGCCAATCAGAGGTTGGCTCAGGTATTGCGAACAGTGGTCAAAATGAGTAAATATGCTCTCTATTTTCCAATACTTTATGTCCGTACTTTGAGCACTGTTGATATCCTCTTTGGCCATTGAGAATTAAAGACCTCTGCTTTTGCCTTCACACTTGTCTGTGCTTTTTTCGACCTTTCGACTGCTTAGTACTTTGGGCTCGCAAACCCACAGCTCAAATCAATCAAGGCAAACCTATCAAGGGATTTTCTTGGCAATATTTGTCTGAGATCGATAGTTACAAACTATAACAGCTGAAAATTCCATGTTGCAAAACATTCTATCTCAGCACCATCCATTTGGGAGTAAAGAATAAAGGAAAACTTATTTGTTCTCGTGGTTTTCTAGAGGCATCTGTTTGGGGTGAAAAGGATGCCGAGCTCCACGAGTTTCTTCTCAGCCTCATACACTGAGCCAAAAGGTCATTCAAAAACCATTGGGCAATCTCATATCTCACCTGCAAACAGCCCAGACTCTATATCCCCTTCAAGTTCAGTGAGTAATTTGCCTGGAAGGGAGAACTGATTTGAATGTAGTCATAAATCTATCAACTCACCTTTATATGTCAGCTGAAAAATATGTGCGGGGTATTTTTCGAAGGCTTCTTTGTCTATATCCTCCTTCACTTGGGTCTCTTTTCTGAAACATATCAGAGAAAGTGCCCAGAGGCGAGAGTCAGGAGGAAAACACCCAGAACTGGGAAATCGTACTTTTCAGAAACAAATTAATGTGTTCTCTTCTAGCAAAATATGCTGGTTTGCCAGCCTTGGGTGTATCTGCAGAATAGAATTAATGTGGTTTGACCCCACTTGAACTGCGATAGCTCAGTACAACAGAATGATGGGAGCTGTAGTTTGATGAGATCCCAGCACTCCTTGGTAAGGAACGCAAAATACCTTATAAAAGTACAACCCTTGGGATTCCATAGCACTGAGTCAAGGCAGTTCAAGTGGGATCAAACTGCATTCATTCTACGGTATAGATCAGTGTGTCTCAACCTTATTTATTTATTTACAACATTTGTATCCCACCCATATCAGTCTGAAGGCAACTCAGGGCGGCGTACAAGTCGGCAACAATTAGATGCCATATATGAAAATACATACATCAATAAAAAGCAAAAACATCACAATACATTTAAAAACCATAAAAGCAATGAATAATAAAAAATATAAAAACTATGTCTTCTTGTTCAAATCCTCAACCATTCCATCGCCTTAGCCGTTCCTAGTTCATTTTCCGATTTGAGTTTTTCTGGTCATGCTGTGGTTTCAAATGCTTGCTCAAAGAGCCAGGGTTTTCACTCTTTTTATTTTATTTATTTATTTATTTATTTATTTATTTATTTATTTATTTATTTATTTATTGTTTTTATACCCCACTACCATCTCCCGCAGGATGTGGTGCAGCTTACAAGAGGCCAAGCCCAAAACATCATAAAACAACAACAGCAAAACAATAATAACTCAAAAAAGCAAAACAATACAATAACAACACGACACATTTTAAAAACATGAGACAGGGCCAAATGAAAGATCAGGAGGGAGGGGGCCGATCTAATATCCCTGAGCAGGGAGTTCCACAGCCGAGGGGCCATCACAGTGAAGGCCCTGTCTCTCATCCCCGCCAAATGTGCTTGTGAAGTTGGCAAGATCAAGTGCAGGGCCTCCTTGGATGATCTCAAGTTCCCGGAGGGTTCATAGTGTTGCGACCCCTTAATACAGTTCCTCGTGTTGTGACCCCCAACCATAAAATTATTTTCTTTGCCACTTCGTAACTCTAATTTTGCTACTGTTATGAATCCTAATGTAAATATCTGATATGCAGGATGTGTTTTCATTCACTGGATCAAAATTGGCACACATACCCAATATGCCCAAATTTTAATACTAGTGGGTTTGGGGGGGGGGGGGTTATTTTGTAATTTGAGAGTTGTAGTTGCTGCAATTTATAGTTCACCTACAATCAAAGAGCATTTTGAATCCCACCAACGATAGAATTGGGCCAAAATTCCCACACAGAACCCCCATGTCTTAAAGGCACTCACTGGCACTTCAGCTTCACATACTCTTCCTCACCTGCACATGCACATTACGCTACCATGCGGCGAGCACACCTGCTCTCCCCTCCCCCCTTGAAGTGTCAGAAACAGCCCTCCCCTTGGCTGAGAGGCTCGTCATTCACAGCCGAAGAGGGCTTTTGGTGGGAAGATTCACTGTCTGTTTCCAAAAAGAAAGAGAAGGACAGACAGAGATATCTTCAGTCTTCTCTGCCAAAGGGGTTCCTAAGTCCATTAGAAATATATGTTTTCTGATGGTATTTGGTGACCCTTCTGAAACCCCTGCATGACCCTCTCCCAGGGGTCTCGACCTCCAGGTTGAGAAACACTAGTATAGATGCATCCCTACAATTTAACTAATTTGGGATAATTTATGTAGATTACTGAGTAACCAATATGAAGACTGAGTACCTATACAAGCCATGCTTACCTTTAATATCTTTCCCTTGCGATGCATCCACCCTGTAGAATGAATGCCATTTGACACTACTTGAATTGCCCATCCTCAATGCTATAGCATCCTGACAGTTGTATTTTGAAGCCCCCGGTGGTGCAGTGGGTTAAAGCTCTGTGCCGGCAGGACTGAAGACCGACAGGTCCCAGGTTCGAATCCCGGGAGAGGCGGATGAGCTCCCTCTATCAGCTCCAGCTCCTCATGCGGGGACATGAGAGAAGCCTCCCACAAGGATGATAAAAACATCAAATCATTCAGGCGTCCCCTGGGCAACGTCCTTGCAGACGGCCAATTCTCTCACAACAGGAGCGACTTGCAGTTTCTCAGGTCGCTCCTGACACGACAAAAAAAAAAGTTGTATTTTGACAAGGTCTTGAGCCTTTTCTGCCAAAGATCGCTGATGATTCACCAAACTACAAATGTGGCTGTACAAGTGTCACCAGGCTGCATTAATTCCACAATGTAGATGTCCTCTAAGATGCAGGATTGAAGGATCTTGCCAAAGTGAGACAGTTAAAGCTAGATGTTGAATACACTTTTGGTAACCTCGCTGCTGAAATCTGTAAGTGCTCTAATAGCACTGTTCCAAACATATGCCGGGGGGATCCCACTGTGCTTATATAACTGGCCAGGATATGCCTTCTTTTCCGACCCCCTCCACTCCCCATTTTCCATCTCTTTTCCCCCTCCGCCCCTTGCCCTCTTCTGCGTTATTAATGGGAGGCAGCTGGATTCCATTACGGCTGTGGAAAGAGGTCTATCTTAGGAATTATGGTCAAAATTGATGTGTAAACTAAGAGCATGCGCTATTTGCACCTGGCTGAAGTAGGGCATTTTGAAGCCATGTTCACATAATACAGACCATTGTTGCTGTTCAGATTGTGCAAAACATTCCCTGCTTTCTATTTTTTGGACTAGTTGTTTACAACATTTTCCCCCCACAATGCTTTCCGATGTGAGAATACTCCCTTCCTTTTGATCCATCTTTTACTTCTGCAATATTCTTCTCACTCAGCTGTGTTGTCTTCCTTTTTTCATCCACTCAAATGGAAGGGCAAACACAGTCATTCGAATTAGAAAGCAGAAGGTGAGTGACAACCAGTCCCATACAACTGCCACACAGTCTAGAGAAATACAGTATATTTGGTTTTATTTGTATAAAAATATGCAAGATTACGTATTTCTATACATACTTACTTACTTACTTACTTACTTACTATTACTATAAAACAGTGGTTCCCCAACTGTGGTCCATGAACCACCAGTGGTCCGCAAGAACTAAAATATTTATTATATTTATTTATTATATTTTATATTTTAAAGCCCTAAACGGTTCCAGCCCAAGTTACCTATCTGATCGCATCTCTGCCTATGAACCCACTAGGACTTTGAGATCATCCGGGGAGGCCCTGCTCTCGGTCCCGCCTGCTACACAAGCACGGCTGGCAGGGACGAGAGATAGGGCCTTCTCGGTGGTGGCCCCTCGGCTGTGGAACGCCCTTCCCACGGACATTAGATTGGTCCCATCACTAATGGTATCCCGGAAAAAACTGAAAACCTGGTTATTTGAACAGGCGTTTGAATAGACAGTGCAATGAGTGTAATGAACATAGGAACAGAACAATGGATGACGAATCTGGATCATGTTTTTAGTTATGAGACGTCAGTGAATGGTTATTGTTGTTAATTTGTCTAATGTGTCTATGATGTTAATCTGTTTTTTATATACTGTGTGTTGTTGCATTGAATTATTGCTGTTCTGTTGTTAACCGCTGTGAGTCGCCTAAGGGCTGAGAACAGCGGTATACAAATAAAGCAAATAAATAAATAAATAAATATTTATTTATTTACTGTATTTGTATACCGCCTTTCTCAGCCCATAGGCGACTCAAGGTGGTTAACAGGGTAAAATTCATTGCTTACAATGTCATAAATACAATGAAAAACATAACATATAATAAAAATTAAACATATCAATAAAATATAAATTCATAGTGTCTCCTTGTTAAAAATAATTTCCGGTCTCATTGTCATCATTCCATTTTTCCATGTCAGTTACTCTGCATTTGGAAACGCTTGTTCAAAAAGCCACATCTTAACATTTTTCTGGAATGTTGAAAGGGAGGTGGCCAATCTAATATCTATAGGGAGGGCGTTCCACAGCTGAGGGGCCACTGCTGAGAAGGCTCTGTCTCTCATCTCCGCCAAACGTACTTGTGACGAAGACGGTAACAAGAGCGGGGCCTCCCCAGATGATCTTAAGGTCCTAGATGGTTCATAAGGGAAGATGCATTCGGACATTTAATTTGGGCCAGAACTGTTTAAGGCATCATAGGCTAAAGCCAGCACTTTGAATTATGCCCAGTAGCAAACTGGCAGCCAATGGATCTGGTGCAACAGAGGAGTTGTATGCTCCCTGAGCACCGCTCCTTTTAGCAATCTGGCTGCCGTTCATTGGACCATTTGAAGCTTCCGGACAGTCTTCAATGGCAACCCCACGTAGAGCACATTGCAGTAGTCTATATATGGTCCACGGCCTCAGTACACCATTGCAACAAGAGCGACCAGTCTCGCAAAACCCTCATATAGTACCAAGGCTTATTAAATATGGTTTTCTGTGGATGAGCAGATGGCAACTACTGGATGGCATATGTTCTGTATCAGAAACTAGAGCTGATGTGCTCTATCCAATGGGATTTTCTGAATGAGCACTCCAAATAACCAAACTGAATCTAAAATTGATCAAAAACTTTTGGTACTAATGTTGGAGTGGTCCTTGGTCAAGTGGTTGCTGCTCAAAAAAGGTTTGGGAACCACTGCTGTAAAAGGATACAGTAGTGGTTCTCAACCTGTGGGTCCCCAGATGTTTTGGCCTTCAACTCCTGAAATCCTAACAGCTGGTAAACTGCCTGGGAGTTCTGGGAGTTATAGGCCAAAACATCTGGGGAACCACAGGTTGAGAACCACTGGGTTAAGATCATATGTTGAGAAGTTCTATAATATGTGTTCTAGTTCTTCAAACATGGAGACAAGAGAAGACAGTGCAGACTACAAAATATAGGATATACTCAGACTAACTTCAAACCTGGGGTATTAATGCAATTTCATATCACTTTCACTGCCATGGCTCAATACTATGTGATCATGGGAGCTATCATTGTATAAGCTCTTCCCACTTCTCTGATAAATAAGACTGGATTCTCACAAACTATAACTCTCCATAGTTTGTGAGAAACACTTCTGCGTGCATGATTTGAAATTATGTCAAGCAACACTCTTCTTCAATTGTTGGACATGTTTTCAGTACAGCAATGGGCCATAAGAGGACTAGAGCAATAAAAAGACAGGTAATGAAAAAAAATGATTCCATTAGCAACAGGAAAGTAACTTCCTTTGAGATCCAGGTTGCCCTCTTCCCATGCAAAGCTCAGTGACCCTTTCTTAGTCAATCACCTCCACTGATATCCCTTTAGACCATTCTAAATGAGAACCGAAATAACCTCAGTATGCCTCTGAATTTAATATCACCACTTTTCTCCTCCTGTATGCTGTATGTTCTGCATTTGGATTGGCCAGTAAAGGTAGAACTATTTTGTGGATTTTGAATACAAAACTAATCACAGCAATGGTGTCAAAGTAGGGGGTCATTATTAGGGCTGTGTGATCAATGAAAAAAGATGTTGCAATACTCATTGTGAAATTAGGGTGGAGTGAATTGTTTTTGAGGGTGTTTCCAAAATTATGGACCTAAACATTTTTGTAACTACAATGAAGTAACACATTTTCCATTATTTTTTTATTTGAGTAATTGCGCAAGTGGGAAAACTTCAGGGGCTCATTTCAGGCCCTCATTTTTAGAGTTGTAATGATTTTTTTGGTTGTGTCAGGAGAGACTTGAGAAACTGCAAGTCGATTCTGGTGTGAGAGAATTGACCGTCTGCAAGGACATTGCCCAGAGGACGCCCAGATGTTTTGATGCATTACCATCCTTGTGGGAGACTTCTCTCATCCCTGCATGGGGAGCTGGAGCTGATAGAGCGAGCTCATCCATGCTTTCCTCGGATTCGAACCTGCAACCTGTCAGTTTTCAGTCCTGCCGGCACAGGGGTTTAACCCGCTGCACCACCGGGGGCTCCTATCATGATGAAACTTACTATAATTACACCATCCATTTCCCATTATTAGCCCACCAAATTTCAGAACATTACATTCATCCACTAATGTTTGGGGAATTTTTGAATTGCTTATAAACTATCTATCTATCTATCTATCTATCTATCTATCTATCTATCTATCTATCTATCATCTATCATCTATCATCTATCTATCTATCTACACATATACACATATACTAATGCTGTCTCCTTGAATTCTATATGCACAAGATAACCAGGGCATCGATCCCCAGAAGTTACAGAAAAGTTCATATATCTATAGATTTTTGGGGATTTTTAAACATTTAGACAAATACATTTTGTCAAAAAAGCCACAACAGCAATCCCCTTGAATGTCTGCCTGTCTATAAGACACACAGTTAACCAGAGAAGTTCAACTTAGCACAGATGTATACTATTACTTACTTACTTTAGTCCTCTTTGCAGATGCAATAACTTTATTTATCATGATTAGACTGACTAAATGGCTGGCTGCTGCAGCTCCCATTGGGCTTTCTGATGCTGTGCACTGCATTCTGGGAAATGTAGTTTAGGGCAGGGCTTTTTGAAGTCTCTGCCACAGAGGGCCTCACCTTCCCAAACTACATTTCCCATAATGCTGTACTCTCAGTCTCCTGTCCCAGCTGCCCTTCCTTATGGTGACCAGCAAAAGAGTCTTAATTTAAACACTAGCAATGGCGTCTTTGGCTTTACCAAAGTTTCTTCATGCTTATACTGACTTCGGGAGGCTTCCGAATGTTACAGAATCTTTAGAAAATTATTGGTGACTGTTTTGATTCTTATTTTTTTCTCCCCCTTTTTGCATGCTTCTTAATAGTGATTCATTTACACAAATCTAACAAATTAGTAATTATGGAACTAACGATAACTTTGCACAGTGCTAGTGGTCATTATTATAAAATGGTGATGTAGGGTCGTAATAAGATTGGAAGGGTCACACCAGGACAAGTTACTAAGGCTGCATCCACACTACAGAATTAATGCAGTTTGACACCACATAAATTAATTTCCATGACTCAATGCTATGGAGGTCTGGGATCTGTGATTTGGTGAGTTATGCCCCTTTTCCTATCAGGTTTCTCTGGTGCTACAATAAACTACAAATTCATGGGCACCACAGGATGGAGCAATGCCAGTTAAAGTGGTGCCAAAGCGCTGTAATTCCGCTTCGCACAGTTCTCTGCCCCATTTTTCTTTAACAAAGGAATTGTTTTGGATTTGTGAAAGTTTTTACTAAATAAATATGTAAATAAAACCTGGCACACAAATAAATAAATAAATAAATAAATGGCCACTTGAAAGCTGTAACCTTTAACTTGAACTTGACTTTGGTTGATTCTCAGACCACATTTGTATTAAATAAGCAAACAATTTGCTCTAAAGACAGGGTAGGAATGATTTACAACATTTGTTTCATGGTTGCTCTTATCCATTCCAGGCAGAAGCTGTCATTTCCATGTCATAAGGAACACATTACAGACCAACCTTAAATATCCAGAATGTCACTATGGATAGGTTCAGCTGTTGTGAACATGAGAAAAGTAGAAGAAAGGAGTCTTGCTAATCAAATGCATTCTATTTGTGTTTATATGTATTTTCTTGAATTAGTAATAAATACTGTTAGCAACTTTCTCCTCACTACAAAAATGCTTCAAAACCATGCCAATTTCTGTTTTGGAAAATGTGAATCTCCATAACCATTTGGGAAATGGGATTCATAACCTTTTTGAAATACCACTCGTCAAAGGAAAGGCATGACATTGTCACAACCTTTTGAAAAATGATGTTCACCACCATTCATGTAAGGCAACTAGGTCTCTAAGCTTTAAACTGATGTTCCTAGGTATGTCTTTGAACTGCCAGGGACAAAGACATGCCAGTGCACAAAAACATATATATTCATCAGAGTTTCAGAACATATTTTAAAACATATTTGCCTTTAAACCATGCTCTCAAGAGACAAAATAAACAGACAGAGTTCATTTACTCACAAGGTTTATGTATACAGCATATAGGCACTTTGCTTATTAATCCAGTTACAATGGGATTTTAAGTAGTTTCTCTGTGTATGTAACATAGGACATCTTCCTTAGAATCAATAGTCCATAGTCCAATGCATAACTGTTCTTACTGAACTCTAAACTATACTCATTGCTTCTGATGCGAACAAATAGTTTCTACTCTCTCTGAGAGTCTAGTGGTTTCTATCTCCACTGAAGTCTAAAGCAAACACTGATCTAAAATGGAGTCTCAAGTCCTGAACATTTCCAGACCTGATCACATAGTCTGCAGCCCCTCCCACAACAAAGAGGTTAGGTAAAATTGCAAAGCAATACACACATACAGCACAATAAGCAATCATATACATAACAAACAACTAGTGATGTACAATGTCGCTAAGTTCTACACGGCTGTGATTAAAATCTGGTGGATGATAATTGAGAGTCAAAAGACCTAAGCTTCATCTTTGGAATATAAATGGGAAATCAGATATAGACTGATATTTATAGTGTTGGATATTCACCACCCCCCACACCCGCCCCCAGTGTCATTCCCACTACCTCCCTTTAGACTATTTTCAGATGATCTTGTGGGGTGAGTTTGTTACGCTAAGTCCTTGCAGGACCAAGTATGTGTGTGTGAGTGAAGAAAAACCTTATTGTGTTTAATTATCATGTACAGCTGGAAATGTAGGTCAACCAGCAAGCTTGGGTGTGGCCCAAGGGGCTATATCTGTTTGAGTTTTCTTGAATACATTCTGGTGTACCAGCACTGGAGTTCCAGCAGGAGATGCTGAAGGAGAGATCCTGAAGGAGAGCTTCTGGAGAGCCTTTTCTCTGAAGAAACCCATGGACAAAGGGTTTGCTCTGGGGAGCAGTTTGGAGAAGCTACTCTGAAGGAAGCTATGGTGAAATAGTTATTTACTTCAAGGTTTATTTTGATCTCTCAGTTGCTGCAAGAGGAAGATGCCTTATTTTATGTTCCTTACAAAGACTGTGTAAAGTTTGTTGCACTGCTTGTTTTTGTATGCAACATTGCCAAATTATGTTTTCATCTCTGCTGAGGAAAGAGTAAAACATTTTCAGTTCATTTTTTACTCTGGACTGTGAGTCTTTTGCATTTGGGCTTTGGGCGCTGGGACACAGGGCAAAACACATTGCTGCATAACAGAGTTGGATTTTAATAACTACTTGTATGTGGTTTTTAGCCTAGATTTTAAAATTTGTTGAAGTTTGAAGCATATAACCCCTTGGGTTTGACATGGATGTGCAGGACTGGGTCCCCCTGTTATGATCTGGTCATCAACCATTATAATAAAGTTTAAACAACTAGTGGAGGCTTGAGAAGGTTGCTATTTCCAACATTCTGACACCGATTTGAAATCCTGGAGTTATTTGATATAAAATTCACACATTGCTTTTTCATGTCAGAAAAACAGCACAGTAATAAAGTTGTTTTCTGCTCAAAAAATTCAGTTTTTTCTTTGCAAAACAGTTACAGACAAATTTTGTGCAGGATAGCTCCCCAAACTCTGAAGGTTTTTATCGGTTCAGGATTCTTCAAAACTTGGAGAAACTGTAAAGAATTCCTGAAAACATCCAAAATAAGAATAATGAAAAACTAAAACCAAAACATCCAGTGAGGAAGTAACATTTGATTAGTCCACTGACCAGATCAACAGTAAAATACAAAAACAAGAAAATACACAAATAGACACTAATCACTGTCCTAAAACTCCTGTAATAGTGAACAAACATTAATACACAATTAAAACTTGATTAATTTAAAAGTTAAAGATATATTGTCGAAGGCTTTCATGGCTGGAAGTTAAAGATAATTTAAAATATCATCATTAAAGTGCCGAAGCAAAACTTCATACCACAGAAGTTAAGGATGAAGTGTCGAAGGCTTTCATGGCTGGAATCACTAGGTTCTTGTAGGTTTTTTGGGCTATAGGGCCATGTTCTAGAGGCATTTCTCCTGACGTTTCGTCTGCATCTATGGCAAGCATCCTCAGAGGTAGTGAGGTCTGTTGGAAATAAGAAAATGGGTTTATATATCTGTGGAATGACTGGGGTGGGGCAAAGACCTTTCTGGTGAAGCTAGGTGTGAATGTTTCAGCTGACCACCTTCATTAGCATTTGAAGGCTTGGCTGAGCCTGGGAAAATGTTCTGTTGAGAGGTGTTAAGATGTGCCTGGTTGTTTCCTCTCTGCTGTTTTGCTGTAGTAATTTTAGAGTTTTTTAATACAGGAAGCCAGATTTTGTTCATTTTCATGGTCTCCTCCTTTCTGTTGAAATTGTCCACATGCCCCACAGGTGGGGTTCGCAGATTCTTTTTGCACGGTCTGCCAAGGCTTTAATGGTGCTTCTTTTTTGACTTGGGTGATGGTTGGAGTTTTTATGTAGATATCTATCTGTGTGTATGGGTTTTCTGTAGACGGTGTCACCCAATTGTTGATCGGGTTTGCGGATGACTAGGACATCTAGAAAAGGCAGTCTTCCTTCATTTTCTTTTTCCATTGTGAATTGGATTTTTGGGTGGATGCTATTAAGATGGTCCAGGAACCTGTTGAGTTCTTCTTCTCCATGGCTCCAAATGGTGAAGGTGAAGAATCTGCGAACCCCACCTCCTCCAAGATGAACTGAACCACATCAACTGGGCACTCCAGGCCAATGGATACTCCACCTCAGACATCAGAAGAGCTGCAAGACCAAGAACAAGCCACGAGAGTAAAGATGAAGATCCACCCAGAGGAAAAGTGTTCCTGCCATACATCAAGGGAACCACTGACCGCATAGGGAAGCTGATGAGGAAACACAACATACAAACTATCTACAAACCCACCAAGAAAATCTAACAAATGCTATGTTCAGCAAAGGACAAAAGGGATCCTCTCACCTCTGCAGGAGTCTACCGTATACCATGCAGCTGTGGACAAGTCTACATAGGGACCACCAAACGCAGCATTGCCCAAACACAAATCAAGGAACATGAAAGGCACTGCAGACTACTTCAACCAGAGAAGTCAGCCATAGCAGAGCACCTGATGAACCAGCCTGGACACAGCATATTATTTGAGAACACAGAAATGCTGGACCACACCAACAACCACCATGTCAGACTACACAGAGAAGCCATTGAAATCCACAAGCATGTGGACAATTTCAACAGAAAGGAGGAGACCATGAAAATAAACAAAATCTGGCTACCAGTATTAAAAAACTCTAAAATTACAACAGCAAAACAGCAGAGAGGAAACAACCAGACACATCTTAACACCTCTCAACAGAACATTTTCCCAGGCTCAGCCAAGCATTCAAATGCTAATGAAGGTGGTCAGTTGAAACATTCACACCTAGCTTCAGCAGAGAAGAGCTCTTGGCCCCACCTCAGTCATTCAACAGATATATAAACCCATTGTCCTATTTCCAACAGACCTCACTACCTCTGAGGATGCTTGCCATAGATGCAGGCGAAACGTCAGGAGAAATGCCTCTAGAACATGGCACTATAGCCCGAAAAAACCTACAAGAACTTAAGGAAGAAGGTTTTAAAAAAAAGGTTCAAATAGACCAACTATTACACAGTACAAATCCAGTTCAGATATCTGCATCACCCCCACAGTTTTCCAAAACATCCAATGCTTTTGACATGATTTTGCTTTGAAACAATATAGAATTATTTGATTTAATGTTGGAACATGTTTGCCAAGAAATCTGAGCTTTGAGATGCATCATGACATTGGAAGTCTTCGACTTTCTTCAAGATTCCTCAAAATTCAGAGAAATTGTAATAGGAAGAAATCTGATAGATATATACTTCAAGCTGCTATTCTATTACTCATTGGTTTGGAAATAGAATAGAAATCCATGGAAGTTATTTCTTAGCACATATGTCTTGAATTTTACAGACAGCTAAAAGATGCACTAGACGTACACCATGGAAGTTTACTTTGGATTGCATTTTTATTCAGCCTGGACTATATTTGTTTAAATGGAAAAACAAAAAAATAGAATAGAATGGACTGTATTATCAGAGTGCAAAATATGAAAGAACTCCCCCATCCTTCTCCTTTTCCCAGTTCTCAAATATTTTAAAGTTGTTGTTGGACAGTGTCAATGGAAGCCAGGAGTGTGGAAGAAAAGTCTGACAACTGGCGTTTTGGTCACTCACGCCCCCACACCGAGACACAAATGGAAGCAAAATTTATGAGGGCGAAAAACCTTTTGCTCTCCAAAATGTCAGCAGCAAGACTGCTTTCTGTCTGACACCTGCCGCTGGCCAGTCCCTTGCGTCTGAGATGGAGCGGAGTCAGAAGCGTGGAAACATTTGGCAACCAGAGCCCAAAATCTGGGACTGAAGTGGGAAGGCACTGCAGATCCCAGAGAGAGAAAGAACATACTCACAGCGGGACACCATAATATCTGACCACAAAAAGTGTTTGCTTTAGGGTGATGTACGAGATGCATGGTATGGTGTGACTTTTGTTAAAGCGGTAATGGAAGATATTTATTTATCTGAGTATTTATTCCCTTCCCTTCAGCCAAAGAGACTCACTTAGATCGTTAATTTGTAGGGGTGTGCACAATATCCTGTTGGTGTACTGGATTCAGGGATTTGGCTGCCGAATCCCTGAAAATGAGCATGGTGCTGAACAGCCTAAGCCTTAATTGATATGGATCACAGTAGCCATATCTTTTCGGCAAATGAGGACAAATGAGGCTGAGCGGCATTCTATCTGAAGCAGAAGAGACATGTGAAGAGCCTCGCAAATCAGGCAAGCTGCATCTCCTCCTCTTCTTTCTTCTCCATCAGCCTCCTCCATCCCTTTCTGAAGGCACTCTTCCCAGCACCCTCATGAGGCTTATTTACTTTACTTAGGTGATCCCTTGTTGTCTGAGTAGGATTGTCTTCCAAGATCGGTGTACTGATGGTAGGTCTGTAGGTGACTGTGGAGCCCTATTCTTGACCTACATCTTCTCCCACAGTGAGGGCATTGGTTGCCAGGTGGAAGGTGGTCCCGATTGGGGTTGGCTTGATGAGCCTTCCTCTTGGCACGTTTCTCTCTTTCACCCTCCATTTGTGCCTCTTCAAATTCTACAGCACTGCTGATCACAGCTGACCTCCATCTGGAGTGCTCAAGGGCCAAGGCTTCCCAGTATGCCAGAGTTTTTAAGATTGGCTTTGAGCCCATCTTTAAATCTCTTTTCCTGTCCTCCAACATTCCATTTTCCATTCTTGAGTTCAGAGTAGCACAACTGCTTTGGGAGATGGTGGTTGGGCATTCGGACAACATGGCTAGTCCAGTGGAGTTGATGGCGGAGGACCATCGCTTCAATGCTGGTTGTCTTTGCTTCTTCCAGCACGCTGACATTTGTCTGCTTGTCTTCCCAAAAGATTTGCAGGATTTTCCGGAGGCAACACTGATGGAATTGTTCCAGGAGTTGCATGTGACATCTGTAGACAGTCCATGTCTCGCAGGCGTATAGCAAGGTTGGGAGCAGGGTTGATCTGGGACCAGGCTTTTGGACAGCAAGCATGACAGTACCTTGGATGTTGAACTGGACTGAAATTGGCTATATGGTTGATGACAATGTTTTAAATGTGTTTTTAACTTAATGTTTTATTTACTGTTTAAAACTATTGCTATTTTTGTTTATATTTGTATTATATTGAGGCTTCGAATTGTGGCCGGTTTGTAAGCCACCCTGAGCCCCCCCCCCCCCTTGGGGGTTGAGAAGGGTGGGATAGAAATATTGGAAATAAATAAATAAATAAATCAGCACCAACCATAGAAGATTGGATGATAAAAATGATGGACTAAACCAAGATGGATAAATTAACCTGCTTATTAAAAGAAGGGACATTGGGGAGGGGAAGATATGAATTGACAGGAAACCTTTTATTGATTTGTTTTCCACAAAGATGAAAAGGATTTACCAATTTTTGAAGACTATTTTGAAAATGATTTTTGTTTGATAAAAGAGTCACCTCCAGGAAACCTGGAGAGCAATGCCTATGTTGTCCTTTGTAGCTGAATGAAGATAGATCAGAAGTCAACATTTTTTTTCATTTTCATTCCAATCTTTCTTTTTCAACTTTTTTTTCTTTCTTTTTTTCTTTCTTTTTCTTGGTACCTTTTATACTCTTGTTCTATACTTCTTATCTTGATTCTCAGTGCTGCCTCCGGAAAATCCTGCAAATCTCTTGGGAAGACAGGCGGACAAACGTCAGTGTGCTGGAAGAAGCAAAGACCACCAACATTGAAGCAATGGTCCTCCCCTCCGCCATCAACTCTGCTGGACCGGCCACATTGTCCGGATTCCCAACCACCGTCTCCCAAAGCAGATGCTCTACTCCGAAATCAAGAACAGAAAATGGAATGCTGGTGGACAAGAAAAGAGATTTAAAGAGGGGCTCAAAGCCAACCTTAAAAACTCTGGCATAGACACTGAGAACTGGGAAGCCCTGGCCCTTGAGTGCTCCAGCTGGAGGTCAGCTGTGACCAGCAGTGCTGCAGAATTTGAAGAAGCATGAATGGAGGGCAAAAGGGAGAAGCGTGCCAAGAGGAAGGTGCATCAAGCCAATCCTGACCGAGACTGCCTTCCACCTGGAAACCAATGCCCTCACTGCGGAAGAAGATGCAGAGCAAGAATAGGGCTCCACAGTCACCTACAGACCCACAAGAATACTGGAAGACAATCCTCCTCGGAAAACGAGGGTTCAACTAAGTAAGTATCTTGATTCTCTCTTTTAACTTTTAATGTCACTCACTTTTAAAATATTTTAATGAAAATAGATTTTAAGATATGAAAACCCACACTTTTTTTAAAGAAAAGAACTCTAAATTTAATGTAGACTCCATGCAACAACAAACAGTGAATGTATTTCAACTGGAAAAAGCTTCGATAATCCAGCATTGACCCAGTTTTTGCAGTTTTCTTCCTAATTCTATTATCTCTAATTGCAGGCATAAAATCCAAATGAGATATCTAATTATAAGTCTATGTACATATAATTGTGCTAGGTCAAACATTCTACTGTAAAAATAGGAAACGGAGTCATTTTCCAAATGAGAAATAAGGCAGTCTTTGATTGGCTGTGCCACATGGAATGTGACAGATTTATAATATGGATTAATTAACATTTTTATGACAGCCATTAACTCTTCCTCTTAAAAAAAATCCACTTCATATGTAATCCCTAATTGGCCATAAATTGTCATAGTTTACCTGGATTAACCCACTGGAGTAAGAAAACGTAATTTAAAAATTTGGGTTCAAATCCATTCTTTGAAGTGGATTAAGTGGGTGGAATTTGGGGCACATTCTAGATATTACTTCTCGTATTATGGTCCACATTGAGAGAAGACAATTATAAAGAGAACTGTCTCAAAGAAAATTTAAAAGAAATACCATCACCAGTGCTTTTGTCTCCTGTGCCATCAGCTTTCTAGGTCCACTTTATGCCTTCACCTGCAGTTCGGATGCTGGTTCCTCCTCCTCTTCCATGTCATATTCTTGCAATAGTTGCGACTGGGATTATCACTGACTCCTTTGACTCTTGCTAATATTTTGATCTTGCAATTTCCTTCCTTGGAACAGTGGCAGCCACCATTCTCCAGTGGTTCTTGATAGCTTCTGTGTCAGAAGCTTAGAAAAGCTCTCCAAGGTACTAAATTCTTCTCCAATGCATTCAGCACATTGTAGAGTGGCAGCCTTGAGATGGACGGCAACAAAATAGGTTGAGAACTTTGAGCAACTTTCAAAGTAAAGTATGGATTTGCCACTTTGTCCACATGAAAGTTACAGGATACGACTGCAAACAAACCTTCACTTTATCCCAAGATGGACTGGGTTGAAACACCAGTTTGGCCACTGCCCAATGCTGTGCTTTCAAACTTAAGGTAAAGGTTGTCTCCTGACATTAAGTCCAGTCATGTCTGACTCTGGGGTGTGGTGCTCATCTCCGTTTCTAAGCCGAAGAGCCAGAGTTGTCCATAGACACCTCCAAGGTCATGTGGCCGGCACGACTGCATGAAGCGCCGTTACCTTCCCACCGTAGCGGTACCTATTGATCTACTCACATTTGCATGTTTTCAAAGTGCTAGTTTGGCAGAAGCTAGGGCTGACAGCGGAAGCTCACGCCGCTCCCCGGAATCAAACCTGTGACATTTCAGTCAACAAGTTCAGCAGCTCAGCGCTTTAACCCACTGCGCCACCGGGGGCTCCGCTTTCAAACTTATTATTATTTATTTTATTTATTATTTGAACTTATATGCCGCCACTCCCCTGGGGCTTGGAGTGGCTTGCAAGAACAGGCTAAAATCGAACACAATTTAAAAACAATTTAAAACAATTTAAAAACAATCAGAGATCAAAGGCCCGTCGAAATAGATATGTCTTACATGCCCTGCGGAAAGCTGATAAATCCCGCAAGGCACGGACTTCAGGTGGTAGAGTATTCCAGAGTGATGGTGCCACTGCTGTGAAGGCTCTGCGTCTGGTTGCTGTTAGACACATGGTCTTGACACTGGGAATTTCTAATAGATCTTTGTCCTCAGAACGGAGGGATCTCTGGGGTTGGTAGGGGGTGAGGCGGTCCCTCAGGTACATGGGCCCCAAACCATGCAAGGCCTTAAAAGTGAGTACCATAACTTTGAAAGTGATCTGGTGCTCAATTGGTAACCAATGCAGCTGCAGTAAGATTGGTGTTATGTGGCATCTCATCGGAGTTCCCGCAAGAAGCCGAGCAGCTGCGTTTTGCACCAGCTTGAGCTTCCGGATCACCGACAGAGGAAGGCCAATGTAGAGGGCATTACAGTAGTCCAGTCTTGAGATGACTGTAGCCTGGATCACCGTAGCTAGGTCGTCCCTGGACAGGGAGGGGGCCAGCCGTATAGCCTGCCACAGATGAAAAAAGGCGGTTCTGCTAGTGGCGGAGACCTGGGCCTCCATTGTCAGCAGAGGGTCCAAAAGGATTCCCAGACTCTGTACTAATGATGATGGGCGTAGCGCCTTGCCATCCAGGGTAGGCAGCTGGATATCCCCACTGCCTGGTTGATCCAGCCATAGGGTCTCCGTCTTTGCAGAATTCACCCTCAACCTGCTGGCACGCAGCCATCCAGTAACGGCCTCGAGGCACTGATGGAAACAATCGGGTACAGAGTCCGGTCAGCCTTCCATCTTCAGCACAAGCTGAGTGTCATCTTACCCTGTTGCTTTTTGAATCTGTTGCTGGGCAAGTCTGAACTTCAATTCCAGATATCTGCTCCAGGTCTCCTCATCAAATTGGCAACAGGAAGAAGGTCATCACTGTTGTCATGGGCCAATTTTGGAATTAAAGCTCTCTGACTGGCCATGTTTTCCTATTCTCGATTAGGTTCTACCACTTTTAAAGAATGTATTACAAGAAGATGCTGCTAAATGTGAGAGAAATAAGGTTGAACACTGTGAAAGCCATCCATTACATGGCTACCAGCCTCCTCCCAGTAGACTCAAATCAAGGAAAAGCTTTATGAGAACTACCACTCCTCTTGGCGTCCCCCCAGCAACAGCAAGGGTATCCCTCTGGGCAGCTAAACCAGAAAATCCCAACTGGATGGCCTCCCACAAGGGTCTTCCTCCAGGGGCAAACCAAGAATGAGCAACTTGGAATTCCCTGAACAGACTCAGAAGTGGAGTGGGCAGATCAAAAGACAACCTGGCAAAATGGCACTACCTAAAAGAATCCCAAACCTTGTGTGACTGTGGAGCAGAACAGACAACTCCACATCTGTATGCTTGTCCACTGTGCCCTGCCTCATGTACAGAGGAAGAATTGTTGGAGGCTATAGACCAGTGGTTCTCAACCTGGGGTCCCCAGATGTTTTTGGCCTCCAACTCCCAGAAATCCTAACAGCTGGTAAACTGGCTGGGATTTCTGGGAGTTGTAGGCCAAAAACATCTGGGGACCCCAGGTTGAGAACCACTGCTATAGACAATGCCATTGCTCAGTTCTTGTGGGTTTTTTCGGGCTATATGGCCATGTTCTAGAAGCATTTCTCCTGACGTTTCGCCGAAAAAACCCACAAGAACTGAGTGATTCCAGCCATGAAAGCCTTCGACAATACAATGCCATTGCTGTTGCCCGTTTTTGGTCAAAAGATTTTTAGCCACCTGCTCTTCTATTTTTATCAGTTTTATACAAATTTATGCAATGCTTTTGATATGAAATACATTAATTAATTAAAGAAAAAATAAACATGGTGTAGAGTATTTTCATCCGTTATAATCCTGATAAGTATCCTTAAGTCACCCACCGATTTAGCCTGATGTGTGATTCAAAACAAGTAGGAAGCTTATGACTGAGCGGAGCTTTAAAAGAAAACTTCGAGACCAGCAATTTTGATCAGGCAACTGAAAGATCTCTGGAGACTTTTTGTCCCCTTTCTTCTCTGATGGGATTCTAAGGTTTGTGATTCATTCACTGGAAAGACAATTCAGAATGCCACACTCAGCATTCCTCAGCAGCGGAGTCATCCTTCTGGACTTGTAACCTTGATTTATAACCTTGGCGTGCTCTCTTTTAACAAGCTTCCCACTCACGGTCCCTTAGAGTGAAAGGCCTTTAAGCCTGATTTAAAGTTGACTCTTGCTCAAGATGCCTGATGAACGTTGGCCATCCATGAAAGTCAAGTCGTGGTCCTTCATTGTGAAATACCTGGCAAATATATCTTGAGGGCAAGGTCACCTTTAGCTTGAAAATCCAAAATAAAACTGTTGCTATGTTGTCTGGGAGAAAAGAGAACAGAAAAATATAGCTCCAGTGTGCCTTGGTCCAGCATCTAGTAAGATATCCTCCTTTCTTTTTGTGTGTCTTGTCTTCTCTCTTTGCCTGTCTCCCAAAAGTACTTGGACACAACCTGGAAACCATTGACCCCCCTCTGAGTTCAGGACCTGGACTGTGATATAGGTTTTGGGTCCCTCTTGACCTTAACTCCAGTTTGTAAAACATGACGCCAGAAAAACAGGGTCAGAAATATTAGAAATATTTAGAAATGGAAGACAAAACTATGGATTTTGGCACACTCATAGAGATTAGACTGGCACCCAGTTTGTCCACTTTCTGAAAAGAACTAAAGACATGGATGTTCCACTGTGCCTTCGACTAGATAGCTCCCCAAATAATTCCGGCTCCCATTTTGATCCATAACTAGTAGGGCTGGGCAACCACAGAAAAATTTGTTTCTAAACTCGATTCATTTTTAGGGGGTTTTTGCGTTTCGATTTTTAAAAGAATTCCGAAATTTTCCTTAAAAAAAGTTCGAAATTTACGAAATTTCGGAAATTATGAAACAATTACGAAACAATTACGAAACAATTACGAATTGATTCGTTAATGGCGGGCGCAATCGCGCAATATGCTAAAAAAAACCTCTCCCTCTGTTGTTGACTGTTGGTGTGATAATTATATTTTTTTTCACTGATAAAACAAACAGCAACCCTAAAACTTGCACCAGACATGCGGAAATAATAACGAAACGATTTCGAAACGATTTCGAAACGATTTCGAACCAATTACGAAACAATTACGAAACGAATTGGAAAAATTCGTTTCGTTTTTTAGTTGCTCCTGAATGGTTCAATATCGCTTCGTTATCAAAAAAATAACGAATTAATAACGAATTACGAAATAAACGAACGAAACCGCCCAGCCCTAATAACTAGATCTTACACGTTACTACTGTTCACTTTCAGAGACCTAGTGCTCTTATTACACTACCCTCCAGGCCCTAAGTTTGTCATCTGCCTTTAGCACTTTATTCATCAACCCTATCCTTTGGCAAGTGATTTGCAATAGTCATCCGCTCGATCTCAGAACTGTGCACTACTCAGACCACTGAAGGTTGTTGTAAGTTCACTATGCATTGTATTCTGGGATTGTTTTATATTGTTGAAATGTTTTTATGAATTTTGTTGTTATATTTTAACTATGTTGAACCTCAGGCTTGTCTCCATGTGAGCCACCACGAATCCCTTTGGGGAGATGGAGGCGGGGTACAAAAATAAAGTTGTCATTAGTAGTAGTAGTATTTTACAGGTTTCCCTCATAACTCGTGGGCTCTGTGAGTAACTTTTGACCATTTGGATAAAATACTATTCTAGGAGACAACTTCTAAAAGGTGGTTAAAGAGAAAGGTGGGGGATTTGCTTCTGTGCTGCTAGTCTCCTTGCTTCCCTATATTTATTTATTTATTTATTTATTTATTTATTTATTTATTTATTTATTTATAGTATTTATATTCCACCCTTCTCAACCCACAGCGGACTCGGGGCAGATTACAATGCACATATATATATGCAAACATTCAATGCCAGTTAGACATACAACATATATAAACAGTCACAGAGGCAATTTAACATTCTAGCTGTGCCCAAGCTTTTCTGGCTTCATGAGGGTATGCTTGATTCTGGCTCGGTTCCGGCCACAGAGGGAGCTGCCACTTCACCATCCATTGTGACACCGAGTCCTTTGATGGAGTACTTCCTCATTCTTATGCACACTGCTGGAAGGTTTTATGGCATTGTAAATTAGTTAAATAAGCCTAAATTTAGCTGTACCTAAATTTCCTACTTGACAGAAGCAACTGTCTTTCGGGCTGCATAGGTTGACAGCAAGCTAGACTAATGGCTGGAAGATCACTCCGAACCAGACTGGTTTCAAACCTCTCATTCAGTAGTGATTTAATGCAGCTAGCTCTCAGCTCAGTCCTGAGCTGAGTTTCCTTCCTTTTCAGTTTCCAAGATTCCAAAACCAAATTTCCAAAGATCAAAATAAGTCGGATTTGAAGTCAATTCGGTATAAGTTCTCTGTGCCTTCTGATGTACCACGAGCTGATCAGTGAGAAAGGGTACCCCTGGCATCTGTCTGGAGTAAAACCTGGCCAAAAACTTAACATTTTCCCTGACTTTTGGAAATGATAGAAGGATAAAGCTCGAGAGGGAAAGGAGGGAGAATGGGATATTGCAGGAAAACTTAAACGCTATCTGATAGGCACAGGAATACAACGTTGCACCAAACCCTGACACTGCCATCCAAGGCCTTCCCATCCAAACATCAACACATTTACGTTGGCATAAAGTTCTATGCACCTGAATGAGTCCAGAAATAATGGAAAAAAGGAAAGGAACACAACACAAAGCAAACTGACTGATTATATGTGACCAAAATGTTAATATTGAATTCTATTTTAACATCTGCATGTTCTTGAGACTAATTATATTGTATTGGTTTTACTGTATACTGCTTTGAATCTTCTTTCTGGAGAGAAAAAGTGGGATTAAACAACAACAACAACAACAACAGAATCTCCCAGCTCCTCCAAGTTATGCATGGTTTTTATAGTTGCACCTGCTGCTGTTGGTTTTTTTAAGTGCCTGAACAGGAAATGCACACGTATTCGTCACTTGAGTTGATGAGTGAACCTGAAATGCCTTTCGCTATCCCTCCGCCGCCCGCTCAGCTTCCTCCAGGCGAAGGGAATCTGGAATCTAATCTGGCCAGACTTTCTGAAGTGTGCAGCAGGCTTCCAAGGTGCAATTTATGATGACGGGTCTGGCAATTTTTTTTCTGCTGACAAAACATATTTTTAACTTCCACATATTGAACAGCTGCATAAAAAGTGAGGTGTGTGTGTATGTGTGTGTTTCTTTAAGAGAGAGAAAAATAGAGAAAGTATGCCCTCTTTTCTTTTATTACGGAAGACTTTTATATATTTATTTTATTTATTTCTGCAAAAAGAAGAATCACGACAGTTCCAAATGTGTGACCTATTTGTGAATGTTTTGTATTCAAAACCCCTAACTAATTTTGGGAAACACTCAGATCCCATCTACGCTATTTAATCCAGTTTGAAGCTAGTGTCAAGATGCAAGATCCAGACAACTAATTCCCACAAAAGTGCCAGAAAGAAAGCCTTCAATGTGCAGCAATACCCTGTCGTTTGTGTTATCACCATCAGATCCCCAAACAAGTTCCAAGATTTCCTATGTAATCATCTGCAAAGCAGAACCACTTCTCTCAGTGGTGGTTTGAGACTGTATTAAATGGTCAGTGTAGATGGGGCCACTGTTTATGCAGCGGATGTACTCATGTGTAAGTCTATCTCATGAATAATTCAAAGGCAGGTTCTGGGGTCAAAATTGTGAATTTTGATATGGCCTGTGGTGTGGATAAGTTGGGGGTCATTCCACAAAGACAAGGAAATGCCAACATTATCCCTTTCCAGCAGCAAGGCAGAGAGAGAAGGAGTCAGTCCTTCCTTTAGGTCAGTGGTTCTCAACCTGTTTTGGTCCCCAGATGTTTTGGCCTTCAATTCCCAGAAATCCTAACAGCTGGTAAACTGGCTGGGATTTCTGAGAGTTGTAGGCCAAATCACTTGGGAACCCACAGGTTGAGAACCATTGCTTTATGTTGTCTTGGGGTGGACTAAGCTCCTACCATTTGCCACCACACTATGATTGTTTTTTCTTGATAAGAGTTAAAATGGATACTATTTAAACTGACACACAGATAAGTTGATCCAGCTTTTGTAGACTGATAGTCGACTAATATGTCTAGACCAGGGGTCCTCAAACTAAGGCCCGAGGGCCAAATACAGCCCTCCAAGGTCCTTTACCCGGCCCTCGCTCAGGGTCAACCTAAGTCTGAAACTACTTGAAAGCATACAACAACAATCTATCTCATAAGCCAAAAACAGGCCCACACTTCCCACTGAAATGCTAATAAGTTTATATTTTTTAAAATTGTTCTTCATTTTATTGTTTTTAAGTGTTTTTTCTCTACAAATAAGATATGTGTAGTGTACATAAGAATTTATTCATGCTTTTTTCAAATTATAATCCGGCCCTCCAACAGTTTGCGGGACTGTGACCTGGTCCTCCGTTTAAAAAGTTTGAGGACCCCTGGTCTAGACGTATCCATTGGTACATACAGTAGTTTACATGCATATACCTAGAACAGGGGTGTCAAACTCTTTTTTTATTAAGGGTCACTCCAGCCTTATGGTTGCCCTCAAAGGTCCACTGTTGTAGTAGAGTCTGTTGGCAACGCTACAACTGATAGTAGGAGTGGTAGAGGAGGGAAACGAGGCACCCAGGTGTTAGATGAGGAGCAGCAAAGGAAGAGAATTCGGGAGATACTTATGTCACCCACTGACGTAGAATCCTTTGAAGGTTTCTCTGAGAGTGAAATGAGTGAGGAGGAGGAAGGAGATGGGAATAGAGGCATTAAGAGGATTACCTGAGAGCAAGAGTCAGACGAGGAGCACCAGAGAAAGAAGATCTGGGACATACTTACTGCTCCCACTGAAGAAGAGGATTTCATGGGCTTTACTGGAAGTGATGGGTCTGGGAGTAGTGGGGATGAAGAGGAACCACTGGATTGGACCAAGGTTCAGGAGATTAGGAATGTGTGTACGCAACCAATGTCCAGTGACACTTTTGAGGGGTTTTCTGGTGGTGGGGATTGGCAATCTAGTGATACCATGGAATTGTGGAGAGACCTAAGTCTTGACAAGAGGTGGAAGAGTTGGAGGGATGGGCGTTGGCGTTCAGCTGTAGAGGCTAAGCCAGCTGATAGTGATGAGGATGGGGTGGAGCGCAGCTCATCATTGGATGATGAGTTGTATGATAAATGAAGGCACTGGAGTAATAGAACTTTGCAGTAGGCAAAGTGTTGGTTTCGTGCCTTGGGTCTTGTCGTTGCCACTTCTCTTGTCCTGGATCTGCAGGTTGCTGCTTTCTTCGTGTACCAATCAGCTTGGCTTCTCCTAAGTGCAGATTTCCCCTCTTCTTGACTTCGGACTGTTTCTGAGGAAGACACTGCCTTCTGGACTTTGGGACTTTCAACTGGGATTTCTTCGACTTGGGACTGTTTCTGGATGGCAGCTTCTCTTCACGTCTCTTTGTTTGCTCATTATCTTTGAACTGAGTTATTTTGGTGTGTTTTGGGAAAACTCTTATTTAATCCGGATTTTTTGCCAGTTTAATCATTTTCCAAGTTTGCTTTTCAAGCTGCAAATTGTTGCAAACTTTAAGTTTTGACCAGAGTGTCTCTGAGTCCTGTTTTCTTTGCTTTAATAAACTATTGTTTTGGATATACTCCTGTGTCTGGCTCTTTAAGGCATCTGGGTTCCGACATCCACTGAATCCATGGATAGAGAATCCATAGATACAGAGGAGCAACTATATTTTTCTATGAAGTAGTCAGTACTCTTTCATTTTTATTCAGTTCGGTCATCCAGATGTAACTGAATGACAACTCACATCATTTTTTTATTTTTTGGCATGTCCACTGGGGATAATGGGACTCGCAGTCCAACAGACCTTGTATCTCTGAGGTTGGGGAAAGGTGAAAGGACATTTCATATCCACAATCGTTGTATGTAAATGCAAACCCTCCTCTCCTGACTAAACAGAACAAACTGAAGCCTTTCAGATGTGATTGTATCGTAACACCCAACAGCTCTAGTCATGATGTCTCCTGATGAGGAAGATGGGAGTTGTAATCCATCATCTGGAGGAGGGCTACATCAAAGGACATGGTGGGCCAGATTTTGCTCATGGGCCTTTAGTTTGACACATGTGACTTAAAGGATACATTGGGACCTTGAAAGTTCCCCTCCCGAAATACATTTATTAGCCACAGCCACCAAGATTAATTTGGGAAGAAGTTGGCCGATGGTCCCACTCACACCTTGCACAAGGCTTTGTGGCAAGAGAAGGCATTCTGACAGTGACGGCTTGTCAAGAAAAGAATCTTAAAACAGAGAAGGACAGTCTATCAGGCTATGAGTGATGCTGTAAAGAGAAATAAAAGCTGTGCTGCTGAGAATTAATGTCCCCTTATTGTGATAAGGATGAGACTCAGAGTAATCTGATGGAGAGGGCCCTTTCTTTCTCTCTGTTCTTGCTGCCTCTTCATCAGCTGTGCAAATCAATTTGCAAAATTAAATTCCACTTGCACACGGCCTCCCACCTGATTCCCAGGGCTTATCGATTCCATGTGCTCCACCTGTGCACACGCATGACATTTCTGGCAAGCAGAGATGGGGAAAATATCTGTCACTGTGATGCCTTGTGACAGTCTGTGGAAAAGCTGTCCAATTCAGGAATAAACAAAGCATCTTCCGAAAGCAAGGGGTGGAACAAAAACTCTCATTAAGTGCCTTTTTGAAAAATGAACATTTTGAATTGGTGGTCTGTGAAGTTATTAACAAAAGCATGCATGAGTGTTTGATTCAGAGGAAAATAGTAGGCTTGGGCGGTTTTGTTCGTTAATTTCGTAATTCGTTATTAACTCATATTTAAATTAGCTTACGATCCAATATTGAGCCATGCTGGAATAGTGTGAGGAGTAATTAAGATTCAAAACAATTTTTTCAATTTATTTCGTAATTATTTCGAAATTATTTCGTAATTAATTTGTAATTAATTCGTAATTATTTTGTAATTATTTTTGCATGTCTGGTGCAAGTTTTATAGTTGTTGTTTGTTTTATCACACCAACAGTCAACAACAGAGGGAGAGGGAAGCTTCAGAAGTTCCCCGTCCCATTTGGAGGTTTTTTTAGCATATTGCGCAATCTGGTCCGCTATTAACGAATTGATTCGTAATTTTACGAAATTTCGTAAATTTCAAAAAATTTTAAAGTAAAATTTCAGAATTATTAAAAAAACGAAACGCAAGGGCCCCCTAAAAACAAAACGAGTTTAGAACCAAATTTTTCCGTGGTTACCCAAGCCTAGAAAATAGGGATGCAAATCTCCACTTAGCAAAGAAATTTGTATTTTCACTCTTGTGAGTGAGTCACTCAGAGGATCTTTGTAAAGTGTTGAAACTGGGAAAGTGAATTTTTAAAACTGCAAATAATGATAGTGAATTTTGTATAAATTATGATCATCACTGAGGTTTAAGCATCTAACGGGTTGCTTGTGTCTTTAAAAAAAAACCATAATAATCCTGTCCTGTGCTTGCTATCATTATGGGAAACTGGGCGGAAAGTGACAAAAGGAAACAATAAAAGGGGGTAATTTTGCACAATGGCGCAAAATGTAGAGATTGATAGAGAAATAGAAGGAGTATTGAAGGGTTTGAAAGAAGAAAGGATTGAAAAGCACATTTCTTTATTGTTAGGAAACCTTGTTGCAAACAATCTCAGGCTGTTGCGAACCTCCACACTCCTGGACTTATTCTGCACAACACTCACAATTCTTACTTTTGGGCAAAAGCCAAAAGCAGAAGACAGCATTTCTATAGAGAAAACTATATTTCTGAGAAGAAAATATTCCATGCTCCATGTGTAGACATACATGCAGTTTTCTGTGCAGAAAGTATAGATTGTGTTTTTTGCTTCTCAAAATCTGCAAATTTTGTTGGAAGCCTCCTACACTAATAATTTGTTGTGTATATAATTCAGATTGCTTTTTGTATCATATATGTGTGTATTGGTATGCAGTTTTCCTTAACTCTATGTTGTGGGAGGGGCTGCAGACCATGTTATCAGATCTGGGACTGCTTCAGATCTCAGACTCCATTTTAGAAACAATTTGCTGTCAGACTCCACTAGAAACAGTATGCTTTTAGAAGTCTGTAGAAACAGTATGCTTCAAATACTCTATTAGACTCTCAGAACAGAAAGATGCTTTAGACTATGGACTGTTGATTATAAGAAAGATGCCCTGTGCTATCTACTCAGAGAAATGACTTCAAATCCTATCTTGTAACTGGATTGATATGCAATATACCTGTATGCTGAATACATGAAGTTTGTGAGTAAACCAACTATGTTATTTTAAGGAAGACTACTTAATTTTTGGTCTCTTGAGAGCATGATTTAAACCAAGATGTTTTAAGGGAGAGTCGATGTTTTTTGGGAAACTGAAAAGAACATTTCTGGAACTCTGCTATATATGTTTTTGGGCATTGGCATATCTTTGTTTCTAACAGTCCAAAGAGATAGCTAAGTATATCAGTTTTAAACACTGAGAAACTTAATTACCTTACATGAATGTAGTGGATATTTGCCACTTCTATTTTTAGTTATCGTAACCAAGGGTATAGTTGTGATGTATCTGAGAAAACACAGTTTAAAAACTTGGCATTATATTAAATGTCCTTTGACCAGAACCTGGACACTTGGAGTGCCTCTGGCATTGCTATAAGGAGGTCCTCCGTTGTGCATGTGGCAGGGCTCAGGCTGCATTGTAACATATCGTCTGTGATTTGTTCTCCTCCACACTCGCATATTGTGGACTCCATTTTGTAGCCCCATTTCTTAGGGTTGGCTTTGCATCTCGTGGTGCCAAAGTGCAGTCTGTTCAGTGCCTTCCAAGTTGCCCAGTCTTTTGTATGCCCAGGAGGGAGTCTCTCATTTGGTATCAGCCATGTTAGCCTGCCACTTTTGGACTCTAGCTTACTGAGGTGTTCCTGCGAGTATCTC
Source organism: Anolis sagrei ordinatus (assembly GCF_025583915.1). NCBI lineage: Eukaryota > Metazoa > Chordata > Lepidosauria > Squamata > Anolidae > Anolis > Anolis sagrei. Next base: position 21,277,083 of record NW_026844367.1, on the reverse strand, counting down.
TGTAGATTTTAGAAAACTATTTCTTGATTTAAGGTGTTGACATGCTGGCTGATATCCAAACAGGGTATGGGCCGGAGATGTCACTGCCTTGGTCCTTTCATTACTGGCTGCTACCTTCCAAATGATGTCAGGTGGTGCAATACCAGCTGAACAGTATAATTTCTCCATTGGTGTAGAGTGTAGACATCCTGTGATAATGCAACATGTCTCATTAAGAGCCACACCTACTGTTTTAGCATGATGAGATCTGTTCCACATTGGGTGTTCTGGTACTCCAATTTTATTTGCTTTTTATAAAATTTTTGCTTGCAGTCCAAGGTCCCTGGGATTCTGCAGATAGGTGGCTTCATTTGGCTGCAGTCATAGGGCAAGTCACCTGTCCATCATCATTAAGTTTGGTTCCGCCCTTTGCTCAGGGCAATTAGGAAGGGAAGGGAGCCATTTTTAGTTAGTCTCAGCAAGGAAAGCTAATGTACAGGATGTGTGCAAGCTTCCCCTGTACAAAAGCTTCAACCCTTAAGACCTTCTGGGGGAGAACAGTCATAAGAGTCTCCAAAGATTTCCAGGGAAACAGTTCTAAAGACCAAAGAACTCCAGCTGGAGAACATCTAAGCCTTTACTGGTAGGTCCACTCGGTGCTTTGAGATGCAGTTCGACCCGGTAGCAGAGCCCACATCAGTAAGGGTTAGATTACCGTCAGCCTGGGAGAAGTCAAAAAGGGGATTTTCCTTTAAAGTAAAGAAGAAGTTATTGAAAACAGTTGCCTGTCCTTCGTGGCAAGATTAGGAAGTCACCAGTTGCATAAAGCCTGGAAGCATTTGTTTAGCTTTATTGAAGACAAGAGAAGTTTCTGTTTGATTGTTCATTAATAAAAGACTTTGTTATACTTCACAAGCCATCTAAAGATCATTTGTGGTGGAAAACCTCTGAGAACTTTTCTTTGGGCCCCCTGGCTTCCTGCTGGGCAAAGGTTGCACGTCCTGTTCTAAAGGAAATTCTTTACAGGCCCAGCGCACAACAGAACAAACAGTATAATTTCCCAATTGGTGTAGAGTGTAAACATCCTGTGATAATGCAATATGTCTCATTAAGAGCCACATCCACTATTTTAGCATGGTGAGATCTGTTCCACACTGAGCATGCATACTTAGCAGCAAAGTAGCCAAGTGCAAGGGCAGATGTTTTCACTGTGTCTGGTTGTGACCCCCAGGTTGTGCCAATCAGATTTTGTATGATATTGTTTCTAGAGTCTACTTTTTGCTTGATATTCAAGCAGTGCCTCTTGTAAGTTAGAGCATGGTCCAGGGTAACTCTTGGGTATGTGGGTGTGGTGGGGCGACATGAGAGAAGCCTCCCTGCAGGTTTACAACACATCAGGCATCCCCTGGGCAACGTCTTTGTAGACAGCTGATTCTCTCACTCCAAAGCAACCAGAAGCGACTTGCAGGATATTTACCACTAAGGAGAAGTTTGACTCATGCATTGGATCATACTTTACAAAAGGTTACGATCTCTAACAAGGTCACATCTTTCCAAATGATTCCTGGTTTTCCCAAAAGGTTCTGAATTTCCATTTTCCAAAAGTTTATGGAAATTTCCAATTTCCAACAAACTTCATGTATAGCAAGTACTAAACTGAAAGCTGCACAAGTCTTTAATAGTACACTCCTCTAAAATAGTACACACCTCTAAAACCCTAAAATTACTTGTTGCTTCTTCTCAGATTGGATCTAGCTTTTTCATTCTTCTGCAGGTAAAAAAAAATCACATTGCTAGGCCAAACCACTTCCATGTTTTGCACTCTCCTTTATTCGGAACTTTTCCCTTCTTGCTCACATTCTGATGTTGCTTGGCTTCATTCTGCATTCTGTGTTGTATCTATGAAACTTCGAAGCGCTAGGAGTCCTTAGGATGCTACAATGCCACATAAAGTGGGAACAAAGCATTAGCGTGAAAGAGACCTGAAGATGGAGGTTGCTTCTCAAAGGAACTCTTTGCCTCCTGGTTTAAAATCCGGGCCATAGGGAAACGAAAATCAGAAGTGGCTCCCTGCCTCCTTCCGCAATCACTTTGATTGAAGAGACATAAGCGCTCCCGCTGTGCTGCATCTCTGCAAACTGGCAGGAACCGCCATTTGGAATACAAATGCAAAGCAGGCTGTTATCGACTGGAAATGATGTGCATTTTGGTTTATTACGATGAGCTTGGCTATTCTCCTCAGAATTACAGATAGCAGGGCTCCATATTCAACATTTTCACACGAATCCAAGATCATGGGTGTGTTTGTCCTGAAAGTAGCAACCTCTTACCTCCATCCCACATGAGAGGACCTTTTCAGAGGCCACTCAAAAGTTCTGGGACTCTTCCCATTGGCCTCTATGTCACATATTTATTCAAGGAGGCATTTGGCTTTTAATATATTGAGGCAGGTGGCATTCTTAATGGAGCTCTAAAGACAAGGACATGGATCTATGGATTCAAATACTACCTAAATATTATGAAGAACTTTTTGACAGTAAGAGCTATTTGGTAGGCTTGGGTGATCAAGTTCGTTAATTTCGTTATTCGTTATTAATTCGTATTTAAATTAGCTTACGATCCAATATTGAGCCATGCAGGAATAGTGTGAGGAGTAATTAAGAATCAAAATGATTTTTCCAATTTTTATAATTATTTCGTAATTATTTTCGTATGTCTGGTGCAAGTTTTACAATCTCGCATTTACCCCACTTCCGGTCCCTTTGTTCTGCTGCTTCCCTCCTCTTTCCTCATGCTTCTTCTTGCCTGACTCTGGGCTGCACTGGGCTTCCTTCCTTCCTTCCTTCCTTCCTTCCTTCCTTCCTTCCTTCCTTCCTTCCTTCTTTCCTTCCAGCTAGCAAATCCCACATTCCCCCCTCCCTCCTCTTTCTCCTGGCATCCTTCTTGCCCAAAATTTCTCATTACTTTATTTTTCATACCCTCACTCTATGCGACAGGAATGCATTGCCAGGTACAGCTATAATATAATATAATATAATATAATATAATATAATATAATATAATATAATAATATTATGATATAATATACAACAATATAATATAATAATATTATAATAATATAATATAATATAGTTGTTGTTTGTTTTATCACACCAACAGTCAACAACAGAGGGAGAGGGAAGCTTCAGAAGTTCCCCCTGTCCCATTTGGAGGTTTTTTTAGCATATTGCACAATCGCGCCCGCCATTAACGAATCGATTCGTAATTTTACGAAATTTCGTATATTTCGAAATTTTTAAAAGGAAAATTTCGGAATTCTTAATAAAAAACAAAATGCAAGGGCCCCCTAAAAACAAAACGAGTTTAGAACCAAATTTTTCCGTGGTTACCCAAGCCTACTATTTGGCAATAGAATATGCTGCTGTTTTGGAGTGTAGTTGAGTCTTCTTCTATGGATGCTTCAAACAGAGCCTGGATGACCATTTGCCAGTAATGCTTTGATTATGTATTCCTGAAAGGAATAAGGGGATTGAACCCCATGGCCTTTGTGGTCTCTTCCAACTCTGATGCTATGATTCTATGAGTCAATGAGATATTGTATTTTCTCATCTTCTATATATGGTTTAAAACTCCTTATAGCTTTCATTTTTATCTTGTATTTTTAGTGTAAATATGTTTAATTTCATTTTATATTGTGTCTTCTATTTTAATTTTTTTTATTGTGAATAAGGTATCTCCAGTGAACTGGAGAGAAGAAGAGTAAAATTAGACAAAGGAAATTTACAGCAATAGTGTGGGAACAATTTGTGGGGGGAAAGTAGGGAAAAAAGGGGGGGATAGGTGTAGAATAGAGGAACAGATAACTGAAAAAACAAACAAACAAACAAAACAAGAACAACAATGAATACCCATTTTGATTTACCACTTCCAGGTTCTTCTGGGCTGTGTTGTCAATTATTTCCGTTATTCTGGTGGTTCTTCTGCTGTCGGGTTTCTTATTGTCATTTGGCAATTGAGATTTTTATTGTATCTCTTGTATATGAACTTCTGTATTGTCTTTCGTAATAAATTCGATAAATTTTCCCCAATTTGTTCTTTGTCTTTGTATATTATTGTCTGTTAATCTTTGTGTTTGTGTTTTCTTACACGGTTGCATATTCCCTAGGATCCCATGCTGGGAGAAAGTGGGGTATTCAATCAATCAATTGAATGATTAATTGATCAATTAATCAATGTCCCAAAGCCAGATACAGAACAATGACTCATCTTGAGAATCCCAACAAAATTCAGTAGATCAGTCTGTGTCAAGCTTTGGCTATATGATCCCTCCCATCCCTCCTCATCAGCCACTGATATCCATGGTAAGAAAGGGGTGGCAACTGCAGTGGGATATTGAGTCCTAGGACTTTATCACACCAGCCTCTTCTCTCATCACAATCACACTGTTAATGCAAATGGGAACATGTGATTAGTCTTAGTCACCTCTAGACTGGATTACTGCAATGCATTCTACGTGGGGCTGCCCTTGAAAATGGCCCAGAAATTTCAGATGATCTAACGGGCAGCAGCCAGGTTGTTAACTGGGGCGCCTTACAGGGAGCAGTCAACCCTCCTGTTCAAGGAGCTCCACTGGCTGCCATTCATTTACCGGACCCAATTCAAGGTGCAAGTTCTTACCTACAAAGCCCTGAACGGTTTGGGACCCGCCTACCTGTGTGACCGCATTTCTGTATATGAACCCACATGATCCCCTCGATCATCCGGAGAGGCCCTGCTCTCGATCCCACCAGCATCGCAGGCGCAATTGTTGGGGACGAGAGAGAGGGCCTTTTTGGTGGTGGCCCCTTGACTCTGGAACTCACTCCCTAAAGACATCAGACAGGCCCCATCTTTGGCAGTCTTTAGGAGGAGCTTAAAGATGCGGTTGTTCCAGTGTGCCTTCCTGGAATAATTGATTCCATAGCACTTTGTCCTCCAAAGCACTTTACATTTTTTAGATCTGCTCGTATGCCCTTCCACAAATGCCACTATCACCCTTCTCATCCATGTCCCAGCATTACTTCCAATTTTAATTTTACATTTGGCCTTCCCACTGTTTAAAGTGTGTGTTGTCCTATTGATAATGTTGTATATTTTATTGTTTATGTTTTATTTTAATTTGCTTGTACTGTTGTTATTGCTTGTATTGTTGTATTCGTGCTTGGCCTCATGTAAGCCACACCAAGTCCCTTGGGGAGATGGTAGCGGGGTACAAATAAAGTGTTGTTGTTGTTATTATTATTATTATTATTATTATTATTATTATTATTATTATTATTATTATTATGCCATTATTGGAATGAGCTTTATCACACTTTCGTGCCATTGTGTGATGCTGGCACATTGTTGACGTGAGTTCCCATTACCGGTCATCTGCACAGCCTCACTTCCTATCCATGTTTCTCCTGCCCAGCAGATGTACTTTTTTGCCACCGTTTCCATATTTTTATGAGACCTTCCTCTGCTTCGCAATAGCAGAACTGCAGCGGAGGGAAATTATTGCACGGGGAAGAGCTGCAGCACAATAGTTTTTTCCCATCAATGTTAAGTTTATTTATTTATTTATTTATTTCAATTGTTTGTACCCTGCCCTTCGCAACCCCCACAGGGGGACTCAAGGTAGCTTACAGCCGGCAAGGATTCGATGCCCCCTCATACATCATAATAAATACAATAATTATATGTATATAAATTACCTACAAAGCCCATATATTATATGTAAATAAAAATATTCAATTAGTTAAAATTAAATCCATCTAAAATAATACTGGCTGGTTAGCCTTATTTAGTCCATTTTCCATAGCATTGTCATCATTGTTACTGTCATTATCATCCTGCTACCCAAAGACCTGGTCCCACAACCATGTTTTCAACTTCTTCCTGAAGGAGAGGAGGGATGTAGTTGACTTAATTTCACTGGGAAGCGAGTTCCACAGGTGGGGAGCCACCACCGAGAAGGTAAGAGTCTATCCAATCATGATTCAAGCAAAGTGTGATTACAGGACAGCCACGAAGCTGTGTGATAATCCCATCAATAGATTACCTGAAAGCACTGACATATTGATATAACTATACAATAAAGCAGTGGTTCTCAACCTTCCTAATGCCGTGACCCCTGAATACAGTTACTCATGTTGTGGTGTCCCCCAACCATAACATTTTTGTTGCTACTTCATAACTATAATTTTACTACTGTGATGAATCGTCATGTAAATATCTGATATGCAGGATGTATTTTCATTCAGTGGACCAAATTTAGCACAAATACCCAATATGCCCAAATTTGAATACTGGTGGGATTGCGGGGGGGGGGGGGGGGGGGGGGGGATTGATTTTGTCATTTGGGAGTTGTAGTTGCTGGTATGTATAGTTATCCTACAATCAAAGAGCATTCTGAACTCTACCAATGATAGAATTGAACCAAACTTGGCACACAGAACTCCCATGACCAACAGAAAACATGAGAAGGGTTTGGTTGGCATTGACCTTGCGTTTTGGTGTTATAGTTCACCTACATCCAGAGAGCATTGTGGACTCAAACAATTACGGATCTGGACCTAACTTGGCACAAATACTCAATATGCCCAGATGTGAACACTGGTGGAGTTTGGGGGAAATAGACGTTGACATTTTGGAGTTGTAGTTGCTGGGATTTATAGTTCACCTACAAATATCCGATATGTAGGATGTATTTTCATTCACTGGATCAAATTTGGAACAAATACCTCATACACCCAAATCTGAATAATGGTGGGGTTGAGAAACACTGCAACCCCCAGGTTGAGAAACACTGCAATAAAGCTTCAACTTAAAATCCAATATGTTGGAAATAACAGAGGAAGAAAAAGGGGGGGGGGGGAGAGATAATAATATGCATGGAAAACATACACAGGCCATCCCCGAGTTACAAACATCTGATTTACAAATGACTCCTAGTTAAGAACAGAACTGAGACAACAGGAAGTGAGAGGAATCTACTCCAAGGAAGGGAAATTATTATGGAGGAAAGGGATCTCCACTGAAGCTTTATCACCACTTTCTCATGCTCTCCAAAGCTTATATATATGGCTGGAGTTACATTTAATAATAATAATAATAATAATAATAATAATAATAATAATATACTTTATTTATATTTTTCCCTATTTCCCCAAAGGAACTCAGGGTGGATTACAGTACACATATCTTGCAAACATTCAATGCAGTTATACAATTAATAAAGACAGACAGTATGTAAACAGAGGTAAAGGCTTCCCATCTTTTTCCATCTCTGGCATCTGGAAGCAGAGCTCAACTCCAGCCATGGTGAGGTGCTGTTGTGCCATCTTCCATGCCAAGGAGCTTTGTTGTCTGTAGACATTCTCCTGAACAAATTGCTGGCATGTCCACATGGGCACAATATGAATGGGCTCCTGAGTTAGTAAATATAACAAAATATCGCACTTATATACAAAATGGAAAATAAAACAGTTCAGCCAATAATGTGACCGTTCAAACTTATTCAAAACAATATTATATGAGTTTGGTACAGTCTCTCTAAAATGGTATCCACACCAAGTGTTCTTGCATCGAGTTAAACAAGGATCCGCAGCCCACATAGCAGAGTATCTTATGCCACACAACATAAAAATCTGTATCTCTAAGGTGCAGTCATGCCGGCCACATGACCTTGGAGGTGTCTACGGACAACGCTGTCTCTTCGGCTTAGAAATGGAGATGAGCACCACACCCCAGAGTCAGACATGACTGGACTTAATGTCAGGGGACTACCTTTACCTTTTACTAAGGGGAACAAGTATCAAGTTTATAACTATTCTACCAGAGGAAGGCCTGGAGTAAGGCCGTGGGTTGCGGATCTATGTTTAACTCAACGCATGTCCAAATGGCCGCCTTTTATTACTCCCCCTCCCCAAAGCAGTACTTATTTATCTAATCGTATTGCTGTTTTTGAACTGCTAGGTGAGCAGAAGCTGGGCTGATGGCAGGAGCTCACCCCAACCCACACTTGAACTGCCAACCTTTCAATTGGCAACCTTTCAATCTCCAGCTGGCAGTTTCACCCACTGTGTTAAGCCTGGGTACCTGTTCCGAAAACAAATTCAACTTGTCAACCTATCTTGTTTGTAACTTGGGGACTGCCTGTATACCAAACTCAATTCTACCTCCCTAATCCTTGCTTTCTCCCTAGCACGATAAAACAAAAGAGTGGGGAGAACTCGTATTTTTATTCAGACTAGAAAAGGAGCTTTTCCCTTGCTCCTTTCATATGAATTAAAAAAAGTTTCAAAGAATCCCCAATTGGGACTTGCTAATCAATGAATAATTCATCTTGTCAGTGTTGATTTCCAGATGTACAGCAAGGTTAACTTTTTCATCCTTCTCCTTCAGACCTCCTGCAGCGATTTTGAAAGCGATTGAGTGCCAATATTCCATCTCATTGAATCCAGTTCGCTCGGAAATGGAGTCCAACTTCATATCTCAGTGGTAGTGCGACACCATCCAGATTGTATCTGAAGGATCTCTTGCTTATGATAAATAGTTCCTTCGGGTGAAAAAGTCTGAGCTTGAAAATCATTTGATTCTTATAACTTCACATTCCCTTGCTGTAATTATTTTGTTTCTTCTCCATACATTTTATTCTAAGTGTACCATACCTTTCAATATTTTATAGACTCCCCTAGGGGAAAGAGGGCAGAATACAAATATATTATTATTATTATTATTATTATTATTATTATTATTATTATTATTATTATTTAATACACAACAACACTAGTACACAGCAAACAAGATCACTCTGCTGGCTTTTGCATTCAATCCCACATCAGACACTTCCCAAATGATGTATCAGTGAATAATGTGTGCAGATATGAGCAGGGTGGCCCTTTGTAGCTGACAAGTGGTGATTTTGTCAGTGTTTTCCAGTGCTGGCCAAGGTCTTTAGGCACTGCACCCAGTGTACCAATCACTGCTGGGACCATCGTGACTGGCTTGTGCCAGAGTCTTTGCAGTTCGATCTTCAAATCATCATATTGTGTAAGCTTTTCTAGTTGCTTCTCTTCAATCCTGCTGTCACCTGGGATTGCAACATCAATGATCCATACTTTGTTTTTCCCCACAATCGTGAGGTCAGGAGTCTTGTGCTTCAAAACTCTGTCAGTCTGACTTTGGAAGTCCCAGAGTAGTTTGACATGTTCATTTTCAGGCTTGTGGTCCCACCAGTTCTTTGTCACAGGCAGATGGTATTTGTGGCACAAGTTCCAATGAATCATCAGAGGAATGGTGTTATGCATCTGCTTATAATCTGTGTGTGCAATCTTCTTGCAGCAGCTGAGGATGTGATCCATCGTTTTGCCTGCTTACTTGCAGAGTCTACACTTAGAATCTGTTGTTGACTTTTTAATTCTGGCTTTGATGGCATTGGTTCTAATGGTTTGTTCTTGGGCTGCCAGAATCAGGCCCTCCATCTCCTTTTTCCAAGTTCCATTTGTGAGCCACATCCGTATTTTTCCTTGTCTATTTTACTATTTTATTACCCCCAGGAACTGTCCATGGAGAGCCTTCTTTCGCCAGATTTCTCTTCTGCTCTGTACTCTATTTTGATGGAATTCCATCTTTGTGTTTTGCACTTTAAGAGGTTTTCTACTATTGACTTCCATCAATGTTGGTTCTTGACTGCCTTTCACCATAATAATCTGCCAGTACATTATTATTATTATTATTATTATTATTATTATTATTATTATTATTATAGATTAAAATTGGGGTGCATGTGACCAAGCAACATCAGAGAGGGTTCAAGATGGCAAAAGTTATTGCCATCTTGCTATAGTTTTTAACTTTGAATATGTTTGATGGATTTTAACTAAATTTTTAAAATATTGGTTGTATTTAATTCTGTTTTAATGTTGATATATTTGTATATTTTAAATTGGATGCCAATGCTTTTATGTCAAGCCACTTTGAGTCCCCTTTGTGGAGATAAAGTAGGGTATATAATAATAATAGTAATTATTATTATTACTAATGAGGTTAAACACACACCTTAGGAGAGGTGAAGCAATTTGCTTTTGCCAGCACCCAATAGGAAAGGTAGATTTCTATCCCACCTTCTTCTCTTTCTCCCCACATTTTGAACTCAGCCATTTACCATTGAAAACAGCTGAGGACAATGTGAGAAAGTGGAAAGAGGAGAGAATTGAACCCTAGTATCCCAGTTTCCTGCTCTAAGGCTGGATCTGCACTGCCATATAGTTCAGTTTCTGATTCCAGCATATCTGTTTTGAGCTGGATTATATGGTAGTGTAGACACATATAGTCCAGTTCAAAACAGATAATCTGAATTATATAGCAGTTTAGATCCACCAGGTGCCCCTGGTGGCACAGTGGGTTAAATCGCTGAGCTGCTGAACTTGCTGACCAAAAGGTCACAGGTTCGAATCTAGGGAGCATCATGAGCTCCTGCTGTTAGCCCCAGCTTCTACCAATGTAGCAGTTCGAAAACATGCAAATGTGAGTAGATCAATATGTACCGCAGGAAAGTAACAGTACTCCATGCAGTCATGCTGGCCACATGACCTTGGAGGTGTCTACAAACAACACCGGCTCTTTGACTTAGAAATGGAGATTGCCACCAACCCCGAGAGTCGGACATGACTGGACTTAATGTCAGAGGAAAACCTTTACTTTTTACTTTAGATCCAGCCTAACTCTCAATAATAATAATAATAATAATAATAATAATAATAATAATAATAATAACAACAACAACAACAACTTTATTTATATACCACTCCATCTCCCTGGGGGAACTCAGAGCGGTTCCCAGGTAACATCACAAAGCATACAAAGTAAAAAAAACAACAACAACCATGTCATTTGCATTGGCTCTGTAAGTAAACATGTGGGAAAATAAATGAATAAATATCGGAGGCTTCCAGAAGTGCTCATTCTCCTTTTCCAAACAAAACAAAAAGGAAGAAATGTGGCAGTTAAATGTGCTGATGACATCTGGGAGATATCTCAGAGTCACAACTATGTAAGAACTGCATGTAGCCCACAAACTGCATGTTTCCCACCTCAGCTTTATGGATTGGCTGGAAAACATTGATGTAATGCCCCTTATTCTCTCCTGGTTCTCTCTTGTTCTGAGATGTTAAAATCCATGTTTGTTTGTTTTTCTTTCAGAAGGAGAGTTTTTAGATGCACAACTTCACTAGCTACTGAAATATCCTTGAGAGTTTGGTCTGAACATATATATTTTTGAGTATCTTTGACATTTTCACAGCTCATCAGTGATGGTTTCAGCTCCACGCAAACACTAAAGTTTCTACATGAAAAATAGGAAGAAGGAAGTGTACCATCTTATTGACTATTTCATTCCCCATGAAATCTTTCAAATACTCTTCACGCCCTTTTTATACTTGTGCTGGGAATGACAACAACAGATGGTGTGAGATGGGTGAGAAACAAAGAGGAAGTATCTGCAAAGTCACAGTAACCCTAAAGTTTGCAAAAGTTGTATCCAGACGTCAGCAAGGAACATCCATCTAAACATCGATTGATGCAGTTGAAAGATGGCTATCATGCTCAGAATCTTGAGCATCTTGAGCATCAATGTGGGCAGGAGAAGGAAATTAAGGGTCAGGGAATGGCCTGGTGAAAGAGGAGACGTAGCTCACTGGAGGGCATAAACTTCTGTTAATAGTGCCAGTTGGTGTCTTCCACACAGAGGCGGCCCTAGGTAATTTTCAACAGTAAGCAAACAGTATTTTGGCACCCTCCCCTCAACCAATCATTGATATATATTTTCTGTTTGTTGTGGGAGTTCTGTGTGCCATATTTGGTTCAATTCCATCATTGGTGGAGTTCAGAATGCTCTTTGATTGTAGGTGAACTATACATCCCAGTAACTACACTAGCTGCACTTGCTCCCGTGCCTGAAGACCCCAGCTTGTGCACCAAAAGTCACCTCTTCTCCTGACTTTCTCCTCAGCCATTGGGACCAAGAGAGAGAGAGACAGAGGTGGAGATGCCCACCTTTCCTGAAGGTAGGCGCAAAAACAAAGGAGGGAGCGGAGGTGGGAGATACCTCCAGCCGGAGGAGCTCTCTCTCTCTCTCTTTCTCTCTTGGTCCCAATGGCTGAAGAAAAAGTCAGGAGAAGAGGCAACTTTTGATGCTCACGTGGGGTCTTCAGACACGCCTCTGGACCCGAAGCGAGCCAGGCCCGGCGGCTCCGCCCCTTGGCTCACCCGTGGATTGGGGAGAGGAGAGGAGGCGGGTGGAGCTGGTCATGGGAGCTGGTCATGGGGAAGGGATCGAAGGTGGAGAACAATTGAGCCGGGTGGAGCAGGAACGAGAGGGGCTAGGTGAGGCTCAAGGGTCCGGCCCCTTTGGGAAGAGGATCACCCGGCAGCAAGGCAAGAAAGCCAAGGCTCCCCACGGACTGCTAGGGCTGTTGTAAGCTGAGGGGGTGCTCCTCAAGTGGCAGTCGAGGGGCATTTACAGAGGCGCCTCTGCGCCCCTGGCAAAAAAAGTGTTCTGCGACCGCTTACTTCGCATAATGGATGAGCCGCCCCTGCTGCCACATCAATGGGATGGTGAGTCCTCTAGGTTTTAATCCAGCTTTACAGCAAGTGTCCCAGATGCTGGATCCTTGGAGAACTCCTTCAAAGTTCAGATTGAAACACAACACAGATTTATGACTCCACTTTCACTAAAACCTATTAGGAAAAGTTTGTGAAAGTGCCTTTGAACTCCCAATATCCCCAGCCAACATGGATATTGCCACACTGAAGCTTGCTAAATGCTGTACTCCAAAAAGGACACTTTGTCAAAGTCAACAGTGGCCATATTTGATGCCTGAAAGCCATAATCTTAAAGAGACATCCCCAAGGTCCTCTTTTAGAGAATGGAAACCCAGGTCCCGCTTGATATTTTACAAGTAGCTAGAATGAAGAGAGCAAATAAGGGACAGAAAGCAAATTCACGCTACCATTGAGATAATGTTCACCCTACTCTGGGGAAAAAGAAGAGATAGTTATCTGGAAGCACATTATTTTGCAATTAATTTTAAAAGCCTAAATGAAAAGAGAATGTATCGATTCCACTTAGCTCTGGGGTGTCATTAGTTGGTTGCGTTTACAAAGAAATACTTTTCAGAGAACAGTCAAGGGTGAAAAGAGATACCTTGTATAGCTTTGAGAAGCAGTCGCTGAATCCACATGAATACAGATGAACAATAATGTCATTAAGTTGCCGGATTTGTTACAAATGCAGATGTGTGTGTGTAGACCTGGATGGGCAATGTCTAGAAGTCTGGGACAGGGATGCACAGTCCTTTCATGGACAGCAGAGGATTCTGCCAAATCTTATGACCTGAACCCAACATCTTTCACATATTTTGCTTTGAAAAATCTCCCTGTGCCACCAAGCACAGAATACGTACCATATATACTCAAGTATAGGCCGACCCAAATATGAGCCAGGGCACCTAATTTCACCACAAAAAACTGGGAAAATGTATTGACTCGAGTATAAGCCGAGGGTGGGAAAATGCAGCAGCTACTGGTCAATTTCAAAATAAAAATTGATGCCAATAAAATTACATTGATTGTGGCATCCGTAGGTTAAATGTTCTTGAATCTATATAAATAAAGCTTGCCATAGATGCAGGCGAAACGTCAGGAGAAATGCCTCTAAAACATGGCCATATAGCCCGAAAAAACCCACAAGAACTGAGTGATTCCGGCCATGAAAGCCTTCGACAATACAATGTAATGTTTGTTTGTGGGATTAACATAACTCAAAAACCACTGGGTGAATTGACACCAAATTAGGACACAAGACACCTAACAACCCAATGTATGTCCTTCACTCAAAAAATTGATTTTGTCATTTGGGAGATGTAGTTGCTGGGATTTATAGTTCACCTACAATCAAAGAGCATTCTGAACTCCACCAACAATGGAATTGAATCAAACTTGGCACACAGTTCTCCCATGACCAACAGAAAATACTGGAAGGGTTTGGTGGGAAGTGTCCTTTGGTTTTGGAGTTGTAGTTCACCAACATCCAGAAATCACTGTGCACTCAAACAATGATGGATCTGGACCAAACTCTACATGAATACTCAATATGCCCAAAAGTGAACACTGGTGGAGTTTGGGGAAAATAGAATCTTCATATTTGGGAGTTGTAGTTGCTGGGATTTATAGTTCACCTACAATCACAGAGCATTCTGAACTCCACCAACGATGGAATTGGGGCAAACCTCCCACACAGAACCCCCATGTGGGCCACAGCAGCACGTGGGGGATGGCTAGTATTTACATAAAACTGTAATTTAAGATAAGACTGTCCAACTCTGAAAAGAGAGTAAAATAATAAATGTAATAATAATAATAATAATAATAATAATAATAATAATAATAGAGTAAAATAATGGAAATGTAACAATAACAGTAATAATAGAGTAACATAATAAATGTAATAATCACAATAATAAATTGATAATCAAAATAATAAATGTTTAAAATAATAATAAATATCATAAAATAACAAATTTAATAACATAATAAAAATAGAATAAAATAATGTAAATGTAATAATAATAATAATAATAATAATAATAACAGAGTAAAATAATAAATAACCTTGACGCGAGTATAAGCCAAGGGGGACTTTTTCAGCTTAAAAAAAGGGCTGCAAAAACTTGGCTTATACTCGAGTATATATGGTAATCCTAAAATAGATCCATGGGACTGAAAATACCTTACCTTTCAACTGTTCCAGTTTGTCATCCCCTCTTTTTAGCTGCTTTTAAAGTTCTCCTGCCTTTCCTTTCCTTCCTCACTTCATCCCAACTCTCCTTTATTTCTGCAAAACTGAATTCAAATTGCAAAAAGAGATTTTATCCACTTTGTATAATCTTAGTGTGCAGCGAAACATCAGGAGACAATGCTTCTGGAACATGGCCATACAGCCCAAAAAACTTACAGCAACCCATTCTGCTTTTGACTTTCTGTTCTGAGGTTGTCTTGAAAATGTTTATGATGAAGACAAACAGGCAGTTAGGAAACACATACACAGAGAGAGGTGCAATAGCCAGCATCATTTATCAAATAGACAACTCACCTTTGTCCCAGTGACAATTGGGTTAATCCAATTGCCAGTCTCTGGATCAGAGAAGTGACCTAATGCTCCAAAACATGGCCTTATTTTCAGAGGCAACTGCTTAGCGCATCGAAGAGGACAGTGGAGATGTGTGTGGAGCTTTGGATGGCATCCAGCTTTCTTTCATCTGGCACCCTTTGGTTTCATGTTGGACGATGGCTTCCAACATCCCCGGCCAGCATTTTGCATACAATTAAATAACACACAAACACACACACATACAACATACTTTGGTCGATAGGCCCAAATGAATCTGCAGTTAAAACCCCTAAAATATGCTTGTATTTCAAGGAGGAGAAAAATGAAGACTGGAAGTCTGCAAGTAATCCACCTTTTGACCAAGGTGGAATGTATGCATTCATAGAATCATAGAATCATAGAGTTGGAAGATACCCCATGGGCCATCCAGTCTAACCCCCTGCCAAGAAGCAGGAAAATGGCATTCATAGCACTCCCAACAAATGGCCATCTAGCCTCTGTTGAAAAGCTTCCAAAGAAGGAGCCTCCACAACACTTGGGGGCAGAGAGTTCCACTGCTGAACGGCTCTCACAGTCAGGAAGTTCTTCCTCATGTTCAGATGGAAACTCCTTTCTTGTAGTTTGAAGCCATTGTTCCATTGCGTCCTAGACTCCAGGGCAGTATAAAACAAGCTTGCTCCCTCCTCCCTATGACTTCCTCTCATGTATTTATACATGGCTATCATGTCTCCTCTCAGTCTTTTCTTCTTCAGGCTAAACATTCCCAGCTCTTTAAGCCACCCCTCATAGGGCTTGTTCTCCAGACCCTTGATTTAGTCACCCTCCTCTGGACACATTCCAGCTTCTCAGTATCTCTCTTCAATTGTGGTGTCCAAAATTGGCCACAATATTCCAGGTGTGGTCTAACCAAGGCAGAATAGAGGAGTAGCATGACTTCCCTTGATCTAGACACTAGATTCCTATTGATGCAGACCAAAATCCCATTGGCTTTTTTTGCCACCGCATCACATTGTTGGCTCATGTGTAACTTGTTGTCCATGAGGACCCCAAGATCTTTTTCACACGAACAGCTCTTGAGCCACGCGTCCCTCATTCTGTATCTTTGCATTTCATTTTTTCTGCCAAAGTGGAGTATCTTGCATTTGTCACTGTTGAACTTCATTTTGTTAGTTTTGGCCCATCTCTCTAATCTGTTAAGATCGTTTTGAATCCTGCTCCTGTCCTCTGGAGTATTGACTCTCCCTCCCAATTTGGTGTCGTCTGCAAACTTGATGATCCTGCCTTCTAACCCTTCATCTAAGTCATTAATAAAGGTGTTGAACAGGACCAGGCCCAGGACGGAACCCTGCGGCACTCTGCTCTTCACTTCTTTCCAGGATGAAGAGGAAGCTCAAAGTAACTGAAGTAGACATGCAGAGTCACAATGGACACGGAAGCAAGTAAACAGGCTAATGCAACTATTTGAACATACATAATGCACATGTGGATTGCAGGCATAGAACTATAGGATCTTAGAGTTTCAATGGACCACAAGTACTATCTAGTTCAAACTCATGTCACAACTAAAGCACCCCTGCTCTGCACATGGCAGGGGATGGGTCAACTCTGTGTTCCCACCACCATTTCCCACTAGTCACATATCTCTTTGTGGTCATTATAGTCACCGCTGCTGAGATCAGAATGGGGTGCACACTTGATCAGTTAGAATAACAAGGTCACCTTATTATGACCTCAGAAGATGTGACCCCAATGGCCAGTTGTTTGCAGTGAGCTCCATGGCTGGCAAGGAGCAACAATGGCAACACAGAAGTCCAGAAGACAGATCAGTGGTATTTAGGGGTCGAAGGGGTTTCAGCCCAGCTAGGCCAGTGAGGCATCAATATGGACCAGCTAGACACCAATGTGGATGATCCATTGAATCTGGCTGTCATCACAACCAATCTGGAGTCTATGTGGCTCGTAATGCTCTGGATTAAGCAGCATAGACAAAGCTTAGGTCAGCCCTGAGTCTCACCATTTTCCTTCTGAGTCACAAGCCTCAGAAAAAAACAGATAGAAGCAACTGTTGTCAAATGTTTTAATGCCCATCTGGGAATTCAACAGCACACAGTTTGATAACACGGCTGCCCTGTTATGATTGCTAAGAGAGAGAGAGAAAAAAACATCTCCGTCATAATAATCTTATTACTGGCTGGTGGCTACAGAAAAGATTGGAATTCACATCTGTCTGGCTTTGTGAGGAGCAATTTATTTTTATGGCTAGTGAAAGGAAATAAATTTCTTCCCAATTGCTCCTTGGTGTATTGGGAGTTGGGGCGGGGGGGGGGGGGCTCACAACTCATTCTACATTTATAGATAAGCAAAAGGTCAATTGAATGTTATGTCTTTCACAATGCCTGATGGTCTGCCGTGGCCTAAAGGAGAGGAATAACACAAGGCTTCCGTGCTCACCTTTGGGGTTTTCGGTGAAAGGACAATCTTGTGCTTATCAAGCCGAGAGAAGCAAGCCCCGGAGCCATCCATCACCCATCGCAAGGGCTTTTGCCATGAGATTTAATGGAGCATAAGAGCTCCAGTGTCATCAGTGTTATTGCTCAGTACAACACAAAAGGATGCACTGCAGCTACACAAAGCACCCCTTAGATGCATTTCGTCATGTTCTCTTAACATTTAATGGTACAACGGCATGGAAAATATCCAACATGAAGACATTTGTAGTTGTTGCGTGCCATCAAGACGTTTCTGATTTATGGTAACTTTAAATCTGTTATGGGTTTTCTTGGCAAAGGATGAGAAAGTCTCCCTTGCTCAAAGTCACCCAATGACTTGCCATGGCTGAGCGAGGGCTTGAACTCCAGACTCCACGGATTTGAATTCCACAGTCCAAATTAATTCCACAGTTCCATCTTGTCTCCTGGATATGCCATCAGCTGGAGACCCCTCTCCCCAGCACCAACTGTCGCTCTAGGCCAGAGTGAAGAGAGAGCGGGTCAGGGGACAGTTCCACCTTGTCTCCTGTGCTATTCTAATATTATAATAAATATAATATAATATAATATATTGTATATACATATTCATAATATTATAATGTAATGCAATATAATAATAATAACAAGATGATATTATAATTATATGTTTATATTACATGTAATATTACTAATTTTTTTTATTTCAAGTACTTCTACCCCGCCCTTCTCAACCCCCAAGGGGGGACTCAGGGCGGCTTACAAAAAAAGGCACAATTCGATGTCTACACAAAATACACATACGTACAAAGCAGCAGTTAAAACAATTATCACAGTTAAAATAGTCGGTATATAACACAATCAGTAAAAACTAATCTCATGCTCAGCGTTCGTCTTTCAGAGTTCCATAATTCCATTCCATTAGTCAATTCCTGTCCATCGTCAAAGTCCTTTCTTTATCTGCCAGATTGTCCGAATGCCTGGTCCCAAATCCATGTTTTCAATTTTTTCCTAAAGGCAAGGAAGGATGTCGCTGATCTAATTTCCCCGGGGAGTGAATTCCACAGGTGAGGGGCCACCACCAAGAAGGCCCTGCTCCTTGTCCCTGCCAATCTCACTTGTGATAGAGGCGGAGTCGAGAGCAGGGCCCCCCCAGAAGATCTTAGACTCCGAGGTGGGACGTAGAGGGAGATCGTAGTGGTATGGTGCAATATAGCAATGTTTAATGCTGATATTGTACTTATTTATTTATCGTGCCATCCACAACCAGAGCATTGTATTATATTTCTAACAGAACAAAACAAACAAACAGATAAAAAAAACCACACAAATTTTGCAAACTTGGTAGCTGATTAAATGTCCTTTGACCAGTATCTGGCCACTTGGAGTGCCTCTGGTGTTGCCGCAAGAAGGTCCTCCATCATGCATGTGGCAGGGCTCAGGGTGCATTGCAGCAGGTGGTCAGTGGTTTGCTCTTCTCCACACTCGCATGTCATGGATTCGACTTTGTAGCCCCATTTCTTAAGATTGGCTCTGCATCTCGTGGTGCCAGAGCGCAGTCTGTTCAGCACCTTCCAAGTTGCCCAGTCTTCTGTATCTCTTCTGGTATCACCCACGGATTGAGGTGCTGGGTTTGAGCCTGCCACTTTTGGACTCTTGCTTGCTGAGGTGTTCCAGCGAGTGTCTCTGTAGATCTAAGAAAACTATTTCTTGATTTGAGTCGTTGATATTGTACTATGCTAATGATATAATATATTGTATGTAATATATACCTTGTAATCCACTCTGAGTCCCCTTCGAGGTGAGAAGGGCGGCATATAAATGTTGTAAATAAATAAATAAATAACTCTTCTGCTTGGGCAAAGTTGCCCAGCCACTTCCATAGAGAAATGCATGCTTGTATACGATACCATGAGGATTCCAATACATATTATGTTATTCAACATATACATGAAGCCGTTGGGGGAGATCATCTGGAGTTTCGGGGAATGGTGTCATCTATACGCAGATTATGTCCAACTCTGTCACTCCTTCCCACCTGCTACTAAGGAGACTGTTCAAGTCCTGAACTGGCTGTTCAAGTAATGGACTGGATGAGGGCGAACAAATTGAAACTAAATCCAGACAAGACAGAGGTACTCCTGGTCAGTCGTAAGGCCAAACAGGGCATAGGGTTACAGCGTGTGCTTGACAGGGTTACACTCCCGCTGAAGGCGCAGGTTCTCAGCTTGGGAGAGCTGGGAGACCTTTTGCACAATTAAAGCTTGTGCGCCAGCTGCGCCTGTACCTTGGGAAGTCTGACTTGGCCACGGTGGTCCACGCTCTGGTTACATCCCGTATTGACTACTGCAACGCTCTCTACGTGGGGTTGCCTCTGAAGACTGCCCGGAAGCTGCAATTAGTCCAATGTTCAGCAGCCAGATTACTAACGGGAGCAGGTTGCAGGGAGCACACAACTCCTTTGTTGCACCAGCTCCACTGGCTGCCAATTAGCTTCCAAGCACAATTCAAAGTGCTGGTTTTAACCTACAAAGTTCCGGCCCGGTTTACGTGTCCGAATGTATTCTCCCCTATGAACCACCAAGACAATTAAGATCTTCTGGTGGGGCCCTGCTCTCGGTCCCACCACTTTCACATTCACGTCTGACGGGAATAAGAGACAGGGCCTTTTCTATGGTGGCCCCTTGGCTATGGAACTCTCTCCCGATTGTGATCAGATCTGCCCCCTCCCTCCTGTCCTTTAGGAGGCTGGTGAAATCCTGGCTATGGAAGGAAGCATTCCCAGAGTAATGGTTGAAACCGGCTACAGAACAAAGTTATGGACCACACATAAGGACTGAGTTGGACATGATTTTATCTTAGCGATTTGGCTTATTTGTAATTTTAATCGATATGTATTTTAACTCGTTATTATATGATGTTTTTAGATTGTACCATTAGCATCGAATCCTTGCTGTAAGCCGGTCTGAGTCCCTCTACAGAGGTTGAGAAGATCGGGATATAAAGGTTTTAAATAATAAATAATAATAATAATAATAAGACTGAAGCCTCAGTTACTCTGAGTGGGATTCTCTGGTAGAGAATTTTCTGTATCCCAAACAAGTTGCAGTTTCCAAAATTATTTTGGAGGCTTGTACTTGCGTGTCTTGTAGTTATTTCCAACCAATGTTTGGAACCTATTTATACCTGAGGCAACCTATTGTCATTGCACGACTTGTTCAGAGAGGGCTCACCTTTTCTTTTCTCTGAATTCAGAGAATGTGACTTGACACAGGTCATTCAATGGGATTCCATGGCTGAGCAGAGATTCAAATTCTGGTCCCTTAAGTCATAGTCCAGGGTTCACGGTGCATAATGCCACTTCCACAACATCAAAGTGAATTCTGTTTTGGACAAATCCAATCACTTCCACAAGTGGATTTAACACATGTTGGTTTTGGTAAGACACCAGGAAGACTCTGGCAAAAGTAGGGTGAAACAAGAGTTTGGAAAACAAAGCACTGGAGAACTACATTGCTGGTTGTTGACTTCCACAAGCATCCAACCAACAGGGACACTTGCAATGTTGCTGATGTCTTTGGGGGTTGTATTTCCCAAAAGTGAACTTTCCAAACTCAATCTGAGCTGCAAAAATATCAAAAGCAACACAGCCCTTTTCAAAAGAAGGAATGCAAACACCTTTACGCTTTTCAACTACTCCTCCAACCATCATCCCAGAAAATAAGGTTTCATCTCATTGCATGTAACCCAGAGCCTTTCATGGTCCCCTCCTCATGTACACACACATTTATCTCATAGAGCTTTACATTTGATCCAAAGAAGTCCCTTTGATACATTATGGATGATAAGGAGCTAGCCGTGCAGCGTGTAAATGAGCACGTGCCCATCAAAAGGCATTACAACGATCTGTTTGTGAAAGCATGGCTTTAATCAACCCATTCCTGCTGTGAAGGATTATTGGTCTGATCGCAATCCCTTTCTCCAGCTCACTTGAAATAAAAAACCCTTCATCTCCTCCCCCTCCTTTCCTACACTTCATTGCACTGAGTTTTGCCTGGTTACACTGTGAAGCAAATGAAAGAGAAGCTCCCAGATTATATTACTTGCTAATGCAAGAGAATAGGTTTGCTGTTGCTCTGTAGTAATCAGCATGAAGTTGGTCGAGCGGAAATCCATACCTGAAAAGGAAAAGATAGGAGCCCCTACTGGTTTCCATCAAGGCAGCAGTTAGCTTTGTTTACAAGTCCCAAGAAGTCCCCTTGGCCTTGCATTGTTTATGTCATTGTTCATGATCTTTCTATCCAAACAGGTGCAGAGATGCAGCATAGTTCCACTTTGAGCATAAGTGTTTGGGCCTAAACATACCAAAAGTACCAGATCTTAGAAGCTCGGCAGGGTCAGCTGTAATGAACATTGCAATGGGAGGCCACCATGGAATCCCCAGCTATATTCCAGATGAAGAAAACAGCAAACCATCTCTCAGTTTTCAACTGACAACTCCTATAACATACAACTTGTATTGCATCCTAATTATTATTCAACCTAAATTCTTATAATATGTTACTACTCAGATTTTGTAAGTCAAACTGAATTGATTCTGTTCCTGTTAAATTGCTCTGTTTTCATGATATTTCCTATGCTATCATGGATTTTCATCCACCTTATTGAACCAATTATTCTTTAATCAACCTGTATATTGGTCTTCCCACCCCTTTTAAAATTAGTTTTTGTTGCTTGGACAACAAGTTAAACATGAGCCAACAATGTGATGTGGCGGCAAAAAAAGCCAATGGGATTTTGGCCTGCATCAATAGGAGCATAGTGTCTAGATCTAAGGAAAAATGCTACCCCTCTATTCTGCTTTGGTTAGACCACACCTGGAATATTGTGTCCAATTCTGGGCACCACAATTCAAGAGAGATATTGACAAGCTGGAATGTGTCCAGAGGAGGGTGACTAAAATGATCAAGGGTCTGGAGAACAAGCCCTATGAGGAGCGGCTTAAGGAGGTGGGCATGTTTAGCCTGAAGAAGAGAAGGCTGAGAGGAGATATGATAGCCATGTATAAATATGTGAGAGGAAGCCACAGGGAGGAGGGAGCAAGCTTGTTTTCTGCTTCCCTGGAGACTAGGACGCAGAACAATGGCTTCAAATACAAGAAAGGAGATTCCATCTGAACATGAGGAAGAACTTCCTGACTGTGAGAGCCGTTCAGCAGTGGAACTCTCTGCCCGGAGTGTGGTGGAGGCTCCTTCTTTGGAAGCTTTTAAACAGAGGCTGGATGGCCATCTGTCAGGGGTGCTTTGAATGCAATATTCCTGCTTCTTGGCAGGGGGTTGGACTGGGTGGCCCATGAGGTCTCTTCCAACTCTTTGATTCTATGATTCTATGACACTTGCTTGTTATTGTTATGTTGCTTTTTAAATTGTATTTTGTTATTGCTTTGCTTTTAATTGTATGTTGCCTGGGCTTGGCCCCATGTAAGCCGACCCGAGTCCCTTCGGGGAGATGGAGACAGGGTAGAAAAAGAAAGTTCTTCTTCTTCTTCCTCTTCCTCTTCTTTAGTATTCCTTGCCTAAGAAAACCCTATGAAATTCTTACAGTCACCATAAATTGATAGGTGACATGAAGGCTCGTGTACACAAATAAGCTGGTGACTTTGCCATTGTCCATTACTATTCAAATGGGATCTTGCTGTGTGTTGATCCATAGTTCAACATCATGTTAAAATGTTCATTATTTGACTATTGCCATGGCTTTGACCTGTCTTGGTTGCAGCTATGTATTGAGCTGTCCTCGTAACTCGTTATCTTGTAACCCAGATACAAGCAAGTGAAGGTAATGGTCAATGCCTCCTTGGAACAAGGCAAAACTCCAACTTGCCTAAAGGAAACAGTTGTGAGATCTATAGTATATTTAAAATGCCATCCTTGAACTCCTCTATAACGGGCAACGATCGGCCAGTGTCCAACCTTCCATTTCTGAGCAAGGTTTTGCGATGTGTGGTGGTCTCCCAACTCAAGAGATTTCTGGATGAAACATATTATCTAGATCAATTTCAATCTGGTTTCAGGCCTGAATATAGAACAGAGACAGCTTTGGTCACCTTGGTAGATGACCTCCACAGAGAGCTAGACAGAGGGTGTATGTCCCTGTTAGTTCTCTCAGCGGCCTTTGATCCCATTGATCATGGTATTCCCCTGGGTTGTCTTGCTGAGATGGGACTAGAAGACCCTGTCTTACAGTGGCTCCATTCCTTTCTAGAGAGCTGAAACCAGAAGGTGAGGCTGGGGACTCCTGTTTGAACCCCTGGCCATTTCCATTACGATTCCTAACAGTAGCAATATTACAGTTATGAAGTAGCAATGAAAATAATTTTATGGTTGAAGGTCACCACAACATTAGGTAGGTTGAGAAACACTGTTCTATTGCCATGGGAAATGACTAATACAAATAGTAGATATATTTATCCATTTATCTGTGTATCTAATGATCACAGATTTTATCATCCAGTGCACTAGGCAGCCCTGCAGCTGAGTTTAAATCTATACACATAATAAAAATGAAAAACTTTGTGTATGTGGCATAGTTGTCTGTTCACACAGACAACCTTTGGCCTCCACAAATAGGCTATTGTTCCCAGTGCTGAGAAGACAGCAAGTCACTCTGTCGAAGGACATTGCAGGTTATAGCGAGCACAACCCAGTGTTCCTTTCTCTCTTCATTTGCATGACCCCACCCACTGCTTCTCCCTTATTCCTTTCCAACCCTTTCCTATGGCACACAGCAAACAGAGGAATTGATCTGCAACTGATCATACTGGAGACGTTTGAAGAGAAATCACCATGATTTATAGTTGTAGGGACTGGGGTGCATAGTTCACCTACAATATAAGAGCACTCTGAACTGCACCAACAATAGACCTGGAACTCACTTAGCACACAGACCCACCATGGGCAATTGTCCATACTTGCAGAGTTTAGGGGTGATTACCCTGGGAGTTGTAGTTCACCCTTATCCAAAGAACAGTGAACCCATGCAACAATGGATCTGGGCCAAACTTGCCACACAGACCCAACATGGCCAATTGTGCATACTGTCTGGGCTTGGGGGTGATTGCCCTGGGGATCTGGGAGTTGTAGTTCACCCTTATCTAGATTTCACTGAACCCAGCTGCTGTCAGATCTGGACTAAACTTGACACACAGACCCAACATGGCTAACTTTAAGTAATGGCAGGGTTTGGGAAGGACTGACCCACGATTCTGGAAATTGTAGTTCACCCACAACCTTATGCATTTTCTAATGGGACCATTCATTTTTTAAAAAACCCCAAAAAGTAAGACTGTTTTTCCCTAAGAAATAGCATTACACATTACCAAACTGATATTACCAAACTTCACAAAACAAACAATGCCTTTTCAAATAACCCGGGCACTGCCGGGTCCCCAAGCTAGTAGTTAATAAAGTTGCCCTTAGTTTCTCCATACTTTGTGTGTATACTTCTTTCTTCTGATATGGTGGGTAAATGAACATTTCCCCATTGGGATCCATGACAGCATTCACCAAACATTTGTTATCTGGGAAGAGTTATGCATAAGTTATATCCACCACTGATTCAATCAGTTCTCTGAGATAGTTTCCAAAACTTAAACTACCCAGTGGGGCATGTAAAAAAGCTGCTGTCACTGTTGCAATAAATATACAAGTGGGTGTAATCATCGAAAATTGGATTAATGATGAGAGCAGCCGTCTAAAAAAGGAAACATAAAGACATGGTTAATATTCATAACATTTGGCATTTGCTGAGAAATTTTGCGCTAAGATAAGAGGATACAATCAGAGCTAACCCCGGGGCGTTGTGTTTTCTCTAACCAAGAGAATGAGTTGATTGCTGTAAAAAGCCTTATCAGTTCCTCTACTGCCTTTGTACGCCGGACACAATCTCCATTGAACACAGCAGGCTTTCTCCTTCAAATGAACCATCTTGAAATCTCAAGACGCAGGGTCAGTTCTGATCTGAGCATGAAGATGGTTGTCAAAGGCTTTGGGGGAGCGTTCCTCTTGTTATTCTCCTCATGCCTGTAGACCGGTCTCTTAAGGAAATGATATTTCCATCACTTGAGACAAGAGTTCCCTTTGTAATGAGGAGACATAAAAATATTCCTAGGGAGGTGGGAGGGGGAACTCATCTAGGAAATAATGGCCATATTAGTAATACTATAGATTGAGCATGTCTTAGCCTGAATTCTCAAATGTGAAATACTCCACATGCATGGCTTTCTGGTGGTTCAATGTACTTTGCTCCATGCACAAAATTTTTAAAATACTGTGTATACAATTGCCTTCAAACTATGTGTATAAGAAACATAAACTAAATTCTATGTTTAGACTTGGGTCTTGTGATAGAGGCAGAGTGTTGAATTGGATCACACGTTGGACACTTCCCAAGTGTCTAGGACGGTGTGATGCATCGGCGAATAATGTGTGCAGATCCCAGTGAGGTGGTCTTTTGCAGCTGGCAGATGGTAATTTTGTCAGTGCTGATTGTGTTTAAATGGAGAGCAAGGTCTTTAGGCACTGCACCCAGTGTGCCGATCACCACTGGGACCACCTTTACTGGTTTGTGCCAGAGTCTTTGCAGTTTGATTTTTAAATCCTCATATCATGTCAGCTTTATTATTATTATTATTATTATTATTATTATTATTATTATTATTTCTAACTTATTTCAGACTTTCAATTTTTAATTGAAGATGGTTGACCTCAGATCCCTCACTTTTATTGAAGACTGTTCTTGTGTAACCTAATGGTTATTGTTCTTTTAATACTTCATGGTCCATCACGCTCTTGTTACACCCCGATTAGATTACTGCAACGCACTCTACGTGGGGTTGCCTTTGAAGACTGTTCGGAAACTCCAACTAGTCCAGCGGGAGGCAGCCAGACTGCTCACCAGAGCGTCACACAGGGAGCATACTACCCCCCTGTTGTGTCAGCTCCACTGGCTGCCGATCCAATTCTGAGCACAATTCAAAGTGCTGGTTTTGACCTACAAAACCCTATATGGTTCCAGCCCAGTGTATCTGTCCAAACGGATCTCTCTCTACGTCCCACCCCGGAGCCTAAGATCCTCTGGGGAGGCCCTGCTCTCGACCCCGCCTCTATCACAAGTGAGGTTGGCGGGGACGAGGAGCAGGACCTTCTCGGTGGTGCCCCCCACCTATGGAATTCACTCCCCGAGGAAATTAAATCAGCGACATCACTCCTTTCCTTTAAGAAAAAATTGAAAACATGGATTTGGGACCAGGCATTTGGACAATCTGGCAGATAAAGAAAGGACTTTGACAATGGACAGGAATTGACTAATGGAATGGAATTATGGAACTCTGAAAGACAAACGCTGAGCATGAGAATAGTTTTATTGATGTGTTATATACTGATCGTTTTGATTGTTTTAACTGTGATGATTGTCTTAACTATGGTTTTGTACATTATGTGTATTTTGTGTCGGCATCGAATTGTGCCTTTTTGTAAGCCGCCCTGAGTCCTCCCTCGGGGGTTGAGAAAGGCAGGGTAAAAGTACCCGAAATAAATAAATAAATAAATAAATAAATAAATAAATAATAAATCACTTAGTATGTGGAGCATGTCCCCTTTTTGCTTCCCACTGATATGGAAGTCAGAGGATGGACGGAAGGAAGGAAGGAAGGAAGGAAGGAAGGAAGGAAGGAAGGAAGGAAGGAAGGAAGGAAGGCTGAACCTTGAAGGTCCAGAAGGTTTTGGAAAAAATACTTAGCGCCTTGGTTTTCAGACCTATTCTTTTCCTTCAGTAGAACTCACAGGCAGAAAACATCAGCCAAAGGATCATACCTCTTTCCAATGGTATCATGTTGACGTACAGACTTTCCAGGGAGAATGAAATCAAAGCACGTGTTTGTCCCCAAAGGAGGTAGCAAGTATCATGGAAAGGCATACAGCCAGGGCAATAAAAAGGGAGATAAGGTATCACCAGGTATTGAATTTCTCCCCCAAGTGGCCTTGGCTATAGGATGATCTGACAGGCAGAACGGCACTGGAAACTCTCAAAAGTGATACAGTCAATGTCATCTTCAACCAAACCATGGGAAAATGTTTTCTTTTTACTTTAAATTATTTTGGTTTCTTTATATATTGTTTTCAGTGTGGGCACTCAGAGTAACTATTATTATAACTAGTTCTTCCCAATATCCCTAACTGGCTGGAATATTAAGATATAATCCAGTATGGACCAGAATGCTCCTAGTATATTGCACAAGCATCATTTTTTTTCCTGTGGAAGTAAATGGACAACTTTATCTAAACAGAATACTTGTGTCCAATTCAGACTGTGGTGCAACAATTCATATGTGGCACAATTGTATGTACGCACACTGCAAACAATTGCATCCTGGTTTGCATGTATATCATTCTATTTCACACTTGCAGTGCACATGTGCATTTAGTTGCATGTTTCATTGCACAATGTACTAGCTTGCTAACAAATATACAGACTGCATAGTTATATCAATTCAACACCACGTTAAGTATATAGGATTCATGCTGTAGAATCCTGGGATTCATCATTTCAGGTATGAATATCCTGAAGGCATCAGATCCTGTGTAAGCTAAGTAGGGCCAGTTCTGATGAGTGCTTAGATGGGAGACCATCAAGGTACACTTGACAAAATCTGGTATATTCAGAGGAGGTCAATGGCAAATCACCTCTGAGTATTCCTTGCCTAAGAAAACTTTGTGCAATTCTTAGAATCGTCATACTTTGGCAGACTACTAGAACACAGGCATCCATAAATACAGATAAACATGGTGCTTCCCAGATCCTATACTTAGCTAATTCTATACTTAAAAATTTCTGGTGCTGTAGTTCTAGTCAATTACACTAAATCTATGTAACAAACTACTAAAAGTAGTTTATGTCAAAGGTCCCATGGTATAGACCATCAAGGATAAGAATTGGTACACAGGGGGCTGATGGCATGCATACAGCAACCTTTGTGATATTCCTTTGGTAAGCCAACATAGCTTCATTTCAGTATTGCTCGGAACCAGTGCAAGAAAAGAATCCAGTAGCATGCATTTAAAGCTCTACAGAATCCAAGATGCTTTCGATTAGCAGTAAAATTCTCACTTTGTTCTAACGAAAAAAGAAAAGCACTTTATGTCTTTGGAAGTGGCCCAGTGTTTACTGTTTGGGTGCATTTCTGGAAGCCAGAACTGTCTGTCAGGAAAGATGTCTATTTCAGCTTCTGCTTGAAGTCCATCCACTTGTTTCCTCCTTTTTTTGATCCACTGTCTTCTGAGCCAAGACATGCTTAAGTTTTGATCGACATGTGGCTGCCATATGCAAAGGCAGGCTATCACTTTGCCAAGTCAAAGAGCCAGAGTCCTGCTTTGAAAGTTCTTTTGGAGGAAACCTTGAGTGCATTTGTCATCTTTGCAACACAGCTATCTCCATGTCATCTTATTCTGTCTTAGAATCCGAGAGAAATTACACCCCTATTTCCTGGGACTGAAGATCTTCCCCTAGTTGATTTCAGTGACCTCTAGCTAAAGTTGCAATCATGTGACCTATATTTTTGTGTAATATTGCTCCCACTATTCCTTAGCATTGACTCTACTGCTGGAGGCTTCTGGGATTTGTAGTCTAAGAACATCTGGAGGGTTGATTAATGGAGGGTACATTCACCCCCTCCAGATGTTGCTAAGTTGCAATAGTCCAGGGCTGAATGCTGGGAGCTGCAGTCCAAAAACCCCTGGATGTCCCTTTGGTGTAGAGCTTCAGGCAATTACAATTAGGGATGCTTCTAGAAGAGGTAAGAGCCCTTGCCACACAGGCAAGCGTCTTTCAGGAAAACTTCTTCATATCACAGCTAGTACGGTGCCTTTTCTGCTATCAATGTTAATAAAAAGGAACATACGCCAGCCCGCAGACACAAGAGGCTCCGGTTCTCATGAATAATTCACTCCGTGGAGCGTGAGCCATTAGATGCTGACCCAACGCCCACCTCCTCCCATCAATCTCCATCCCTGAAAGAAATCTAGGCCAGAGCAGAATTTGTTGGGCAGGCCGGCACAAGGCAGTTTTGATTTGCAAGCTAAAGTGGCCCTCCAGTCAGGAAAATCAATTCCAGTGCGAGAGCAACACGAGGGTTTTATTAAGTCAGTGCTGTCGGGGTTGTATTATTGAATAAGTGAATCTGCTTTGACCTCGGCAAAGAGTTAAAGCCACGAATAGGTGGGAAAAGGAGGAGAGAGAGCAGGCAACATGTAGTTTATGACTCCCAGGTGTGATTTTGGAGTTTGGTGGGGCAAATTCAAGGTGTCCTCAGAGTTTCTACAATACCACTGGGTTCATGTCTCTACCAGCTTTCAGCTAACATCTAAGAGTCCAACCCTGAAGAGATTCTTAGAGTCGTGTTTCCCAAATGCTAGTCTACCAGGCATTTTGGTCTTCTACTCCCAGAAGCTACAGCTGCTTTGGTCAGTGATCCAGGATTCTGGGAGATGAAGTCCAAAATACCTGGAAGACCCGTGTTCCATCTTCCAGGAGCATAGTTTGGATTACCTTTCAGTTGCATGGGACAGTGTTCTTTTGCATTTCCCCAGGGCTGCTACAGACTAAGCCAGTGGTTCTCAACCTTCCTAATACCGTGACCCCTTAATGCAGTTCCCTATGTTGTGGCGACCCCCAACCATAATATTGTTTTCGTTGCTACTTGATACCTGTCCTTTTAGTGAGGTCATAAATCGTAATGTAAATATCCGATATGCAGGATAAATTTTCATTCACTGGACTAAATTGAGCACAAATACCCAATATGCCCAAATGTGAATGCTAGTGGGGTTGGGGGGAGGACTGATTTTGTAATTTGGGAGTTGTAGTTGCTGGGTTTTGTAGTTCACCTATAATCAAAAAGCATTCTGAACTCCACCAGCGATGGATTTAAACCGAACTTGGCACAAAGAACTCCCATGACCAACAGAAAACATTGGGTTTTGTGGGCATTGACCTTGAGTTTGGGAGTTGTAGTTCACCTACGTCCAGAGAACACTGTGGACTCAAGCAATGATGGATCTGGATCAAACCTTGCACAAATACTCAATATGCCCAAATGTGAACACTGGTAGAGTTTGGAGAAAATAGGCCTTGCCATTTGGGAGTTGTAATTGTTGGGATTTATAGTTCACCCACAATAAAATAGCATTCTGAACCCCACTGATAGAAATGGACCAAACTTTCCACACAGAACCCCCATGACCAACAGAAAATACTATGTTTTCTGATGGTCTTTGGCGACCCCTCTGACACCCCCTCGCGACCCCCATGGGGGTCCTGACCCCCAAGTCGAAAAACACTGGACTAAGCAGCACCCTGGAAGTTAAATAGTATCAGAGTCTGCAAAGCCAGACTGCAGGCCCTCTGCAGTTATTGGTTTAGAAAGGTATCTCTTGGGTCTAGGGACCGCCTTTTACCTGGGCTTGAGATCTCCATTTTGGAATTTCCCCTGCCTCCTTCAGTAGAGAAAGAAAGCTTCAGATGTGCTGTTGGTTAGATAGGTAGCTCTGAGAAAACCATTATAAGAATGATTGAGTTAATTAGATTGAGATAGAATAGTGATTAAGACATAAAGAAGCTAATTGAGATAGATAGATTGAGTATAGATTGAATGATTGAGGAATAGATAGAAAGATAGATATTGAGTCATTACTTTGTCTCCAAGCTAACCTTGAGCTATAGATAGGGAAAAAACCTGTTTTTTCTAAACCATAGCAGCGTTATCAGGGTTAGGGTGAAAAGATCTCAGGATCTTCTTCTGCCATTTTGAGGAAAAATTCCCTCAGTAACTCAAGGAACGGAAAGAAAGATCATCTCTATTGTTTCACCAGTTGACCGTTTTGTTTTAACTTTGGCAATCTGTGCCAAGCCTGCAAGGACTTTGAGAAATAAATATTCTGTTTTAAAGTTCAAAGCCTATAGTAGCCTCAGTTGCTGAATATCTCAAGCTTCAAAAGAAAGACCCCTGTGGTCTGCCCAGACAAAGAGAGAAGCACCACATAGTTTATTTTTATAGGCTCTGGGTGTGGCGGCACAACCAGAGTTTTGTAATCACTGCTTTGGAGAAAGGAGGAGGAAAGTGTAGCCTGAGAATGATATGTAGCCTTCACTCCAGGGTACCTTTCAATAAAATTCTGGATGTAGCCCAGAGTGTCCAGATTTGGTCAAAAGAGCCAATGGATATCACACATCCACAACTTTTTATGAGCTACTCTGGGTCCTCCTCCTGGAGAAAGTTGGTATAGATCTAGGGAAGTCCTGCTCCCCCTCTATTCCACCTTGGTTAGGCCACACCTGGAATATTGTGTCCAATTCTGGGCACCACAATTCAAGAGAGATATTGACAAGTTGGAATGTGTCCAGAGGAGGGCAACTAAAATGATCAAGGGTCTGGAAACAAGCCCTATGAGGAGCAGCTTAAAGAGCTGGGCATGTTTAGCCTGAAGAAGAGAAGGCTGAGAGGAGATATGATAGCCATGTATAAATATGTGAGAGGAAGTCACAAGGAGGAGGGAGCAAGCTTGTTTTTTGCTTCCCTGGAGACTAGGACGTGGAACAATGGCTTCAAACTACAAGAAAGGAGATTCCATCTGAACATGAGGAAGAACTTCCTGACTGTGAGCGCCGTTCAGCAGTGAAACTCTCTGCCCCGGAGCTCTTTGGAAGCTTTTAAACAGAGGCTGGGTGGCCATCTGTCAGGGGTGCTTTGCAATATTTCTACTTCTTGGCAGGGGGTTGGACTGGATGGCCCATGAGGTCTCTTCCAACTCTATGATTCTATGATATCAGTAAAATAAAATGAATCAATTGCAAACTGAAATCGTATTTTCAAAAGTGACCTATAAAGGGAATAAATTGAGGTGAGGATTGAAGATAAGATAAGATACGAAATAATTACAAAATAAATTGATTTTTTTTTTCGAATCTTAATTACTCCTCACACTATTCCTGCATGGCTCAATATTGGATCGTAAGCTAATTTAAATACGAATTAATAACAAATTACGAAATTAATGAACGAAACCGCCCAAGCCTAGTCCCTCCATTGCAACAGCTAGCCAGACATAAATGAATGGTTGAATCTGCAACAAGGATGACTGACTGATACTTCTAGTAAGTAAATATCTGTGCTGGGCTGGGAAGAAATCCCTACATGGAAGTTCTATTCTTTTTATATGAGAGACATTTTACTTGTGTGTGTGTGTTTTTTTAAAACCTGTTTTTGTCATTTAAAAAAAATCCCTAAAATCAGTAGATGTATGAATATTTGTCATGGTTGGGGGGAATGATCTCCTGTTATCTTGTGTCATATAAAATTCAAGGAGATCACTCTTGTAGTTTTTTTAAAATGTTATTTCCATAACTTTTGGAGATTCCCCAAAGGTCTATGGATGAGTGGAACATTCTGAAACTTGATGGACTAACAGTGCTAAATTTATTCTACAATTGTAGCAAGTTGCACCACAATAGCTGTAGAAATGTGGGAGTCCTCGTGGACAACAAGTTAAACATGAGCCAAGAATGTGATGCAGCAGCAAAAAACCAATGGGATTTTGACCTGCATCAACAGGAGTCTAGTGTCTAGATCCAGGGAAGTCATGCTAGCCCTCTATTCCGCCTTGGCTAGACCACATCTGGAATATTGTGTCCAATTCTGGGCACCACAATTCAAGAGAGATATTGACAAGCTTGAATGTGTCCAGGGGAGGGCGACTAAAATGATCAAGGGTCTGGAGAGCAAGCCCTATGAGGGAACTGGGCATGTTTAGCCTGAAGAAGAGAAGGCTGAGAGGAGACATGATTGATAGCGATGTATAAATGTGTGAGAGGAAGTCATAGGGAGGAGGTTGCGAACTTGTTTTCTGCTTCCCTGGATGCGGAGCAATGGCTTCAAACTACAAGAAAGGAGATTCCATCTGAACATTAGGAAGAACTTCTGACTGTGAGAGCCGTTCAGCTGTGGAACTCTCTGCCCTGAAGTGTCCTGGAGGCTCCTTCTTTGGAAGCTTTTAAACAGAGGCTGTATGACCATCTGTTGCCAAGAGGAAGGTACAACAAGCCAACCCTGACCGAGACCGCCTTCCACCTGGAAACCAATGCCCTCACTGCAGGAGAAGATGCAGATCAAGAATAGGGCTCCACAGTCACCTACGGACCCACCAGTACACTATCCTACTCGGACAATGAGGGATCGCCTAAGTACCATAAGACAACAGGTGTCATGAAGGCATATGCACATACTTCCTTGTGAATAAATGATACTGCTTCTCAAAGACTTTGACATGCAGAGATTTAACAACAAACATTGAGATACTGAAATGCAATTTGTCATTTCCATGGACGAGATCGACCCAGTGATTCTGTATCCCTTTTTTTGCAGTTCTGGGAGAAAAAGCCTATTATTTTGCTGGAACGGAAATGCCTCAACCATGTCAAGCCCAAATCTCATACCTTGTCTCCTTTCAGAGCTTTACTGCCATCAGCAAGTCCATCTCACATCAACAAATCATCCGGTCATGAACCAGAAGGCTTGCTGACATGGATCTCCTTATCAGTTCTTCTATTTATTTTAACCGTTGCCTATCAAAGCATGTTCCTATGATTGCCCTCAACAAGACCTTGGAAGCTGCTCTCAAAGGGAGCTGCAGATGGGGTTTTTTAAGACGTAATACAGTAAGCTCTCGATGGAAGATGGTAATGGGTTTTATGATTGGGAGTGTTAGGTTGAGATAAAAACGGGCAGGCAGCCTGTTGGAAAGAGCAAATGTCAGCCCTGGCCCTCCCTCCGCATTAATTTCGCACATCTACGAACTGCTGACATGTGCGGCGAGAGATTACTCAAGTTCCTTGTCAGGGCGTTTATCCAAACTTTTCCCCAAAATGCTACTTTCTAATTAGTTTGTTCAGTTGTGCATGTTTGCTCGGAGAGTGTGTAGCGCTTGCATTTATTTCTTCCTTTAGCAGGAAACATGGAGTTACATCAGGATGGGGAAACAGGTCTGCAAAATTATTTCTAGAGAGATAAGTAAAAACTAAACAGCAATGCCCAAACAAAGTTACTGGTCATATTTCTGGAGAAGCCTATTAGACATAAAGGCCATCCACTGCCTCTTTGCATGATCACCCAGCTGTTAAACTAACCTGAAATTGACAACTGTAGATTGACTAACTATTAGGGAGATTGAAAATTCGCCAGATTTATCCATTTCCCCTTCCACAATGAGATTTTCTCAAAAAAATATTTGGGTCAGCAATCAGGCTTGCTGGCTTTTACCTTCAAATGACCAGTCCCCAAAGGAAGCACAATAAATTCAAGATATATAGGTAAGGAAAAGCACATGCTTTAACAAACAGACGTTTGATTTATTTAGTTCAAGGTGGGGAATCATAAGCATATAGTTCAGTCTGCATCTACACGACAGTCTAGAACAGTGATGGACAACCTTTTGAGCTTGGTGTGTCAAAATTTGCCAAAAAAAACGAACATAACTCAGGTGGGGTGTCACTTTGAGAAAAACCACCCAATAATTTCACGATATTTATAGATCAAATAACCAAAATGTATAATTGTAATCTATAACTGTATTTAATAAACCAAAAACTAATTATTTAACTTACCTGCTTAGTGATTTCTTTGTTCATCCGTCAGTTTCTTTTGTTGGTCTTGCTATTATTTAATGTGTGTGGGGTGCTGTGAACTAAGATAAGCGAGGGGGAGAGGGAATTCTTTAACTAACTTGCCTATTAGTGGTGGGTTACGGCACCATAGCACAGGCCCCCGCCTCTCCCAACCTCCCCCTTCACTTATCTCAGTAATTATGGTCAATTAGAAATCCATGACACCCCAGAACAGTAGATTGGATGATGGTTGCTGTGGTTATGTGGTTGCTGGTAGTGGTGATCATAGGGCCCCCAGAGATGTGTCCCCTGTAGCATTCCACTGCTCCCTGCTCCGCTGGCCAGAAGCAAGGTCAAAGATCCCCTAACAGCCTAACTGGAAGTCCCAGAATTTGACGCTCTGTGCCAGAGTTCTGTTGTTTTTGGCCTACAGACCTCTGGCACAGAGTGTCTACACTACACTACAGCAAATGTTTCATCCTTGGCTCCTGCATCTGTCCGTGCAGGAGCTGAGGATAAAACGTCCTAAAAAGTATGACCCCATACTTCTCTGTATGCGGCCGCATGCAGCCATGTGTCATCAAAAATGGCTATGTGTGTCACTGCTGACACGCGTGTCATAGGTTCACCATCAAGGGTCTAGAACAGTGTTTCTCAACCTGGGGGTCGGGACCCCTGAGGGGGTCACAAAGGGGTGTCAGAGGGGTCGCCAAAAACCATCAGAAAACACAGTATTTTCTGATGGTCATGGGGATTCCATGTGGGAAGTTTGAGCCAATTCTATCATTGGTGGAGTTCAGAATGTTCTTTGATTGTAATGAACTATAAATCCCAGCAACTACAACTCCCAAAAGTCAAGGTCTATTTCCCCCAGGCTCCACCAGTGTTCACATTTGCACATATTGAGTATTTGTGCCAAGTTTGGTCCAGATCCACCATTGCGTGAGTCCACAGTGCTCTCTGGATATAGGTGAACTACAACTCTCAAACTCAAGGTCAATACCCACCAAACCCTTCCAGTGTTTTCCATTGGTCATGGGAGTTCTGTGTGGCAAATTAGGTTCAAATCCTTCGCTGGTGGAGTTCAGAATGCTCTTTGATTACAGGTGAACTATAAATCCCAGCAACTACAACTCCCAAATTACAAAATCAGTCCTCCCCAACCCCACTAGCATTTACATGTGGTTGCATTGGGTATTTGTGCCCAGTTTGGTCCAGTGAATGAAAATACATCTTGCATATCTGATATTTACATTATGATTTATAACAGTAGTAAAATGACTGTTATGAAGTAGCAACAAAAACAATGTTATGGTTGGGGGTCACCACAACATGAGGGACTGTATTCAGGGGTCACGGCATTAGGAAGGTTGAGAACCGCTGGTCTAGAAACTGGATAGTAGGCATGTGCTTAAAATTCATTCCTACCGTTTGGACCATTTTTTTGTGTCTTCCATTACTTTGAAAGTATGAAACGGGAAGCCCCTCCACACATAAAAATCTGCTTGACATGAAAGCCTACTTTCATGTGCATCCAAACCTTCCTCCTGGCCTTGGAAAGAGAGTGTGTGTGTGGCAGGGTGTACAGGCAGGCAGACCCATAGCTTGGCTGCAGGCACATGCACTCTCCGAGAGTGTGTGTGGGATGGGCAGGCAGGCAGGCAGGTCCGGAGTGCACCTGCAGCTGAGTGCATCTTACTCTAGAGCAGTGGTTCTCAACCTGGGGTCCCCAGATGTTTTTGGCCTACAACTCCCAGAAATCCCAATTTACCAGCTGTTAGGATTTCTGGTAGTTGAAGGCCAAAAACATCTGGGGACCCCAGGTTGAGAACCCTCTGCTCTAGAGTAAGAGGCACTTGGCTGCAAGCACTGGTAAGCATGCGTGCTTTCAGGAGAGTGTGTATGTGGTGGCGTGTGCAGGCAGGCCTGGGAAGCATGCACATGCTAGTACCAACAGCTGAGCTGTTTCTACTCTAAGAGTAGAAACAGCAGTGCCAGCTAAGAATAATGCACACCGGGAAAGGGAGCCAGTGAGTGGGAAGAATCGGGAAAAAAGAACCAAAAACAACCCTCCCAATTTTGGGAGGCTTACAAAAAATGGATTGGGGCCCCCAACAAAAGCCAGGACATGAAGCGGGACAAGGTTTCCCCCCGAATGCACATGCCTGTTGAGTAGGTCCTCCACTGCAACTATTTGGTAAACTGGGACTGGAAGTCAGGTGGCATTTAGTATTAGCCACAGTTTCACAGCCAGGAATGTGTTCTCCATGGACACAGGGAATGTACTGCACTAAAGTACCATATCAAAACTCCCAAATACATCATAAAAGCATAACAACAACAATACAACAACAAA
Organism: Anolis sagrei ordinatus; assembly: GCF_025583915.1. Taxonomy (NCBI): domain Eukaryota; kingdom Metazoa; phylum Chordata; class Lepidosauria; order Squamata; family Anolidae; genus Anolis; species Anolis sagrei. Next base: position 21,239,378 of record NW_026844367.1, on the reverse strand, counting down.
TAACTCATAACAAAGCAAAAAACAGTACAATAATGACACAACGAATTTAAAAACCTGTGGCAAGTCCAAGTGCAAAGGTTAAAATTAAAAATGCTGGGCAAGTCCAAGGGAAATAGGATGGATATTTTAGGATAGGTGGGCGTGCAGACCATTCTAAGTCTCTCATAAAGTGCATTTGGGATATATTGCTTAGGATTCCTTATTCTGGGTAGGCACACTGGAACATCCATGTTTTCAAGCTCCTTCTAAAGACTGCCAATGTTGGGGCTTGCCTGATGTCCTCGGGGAAGGAATTCCAGAGTCGTGGGGCCACCACCGAAAAGGCCCTGTCCCTCATCCCCACCAATCGCGCTTGTGATGCAGGTGGGATCGTGATATGAATAAACATAACGGTTTAAATAACATAACAGTAAAGCCATCCTGCGGGAGATGGTAGCGGGGTATAGATAAAGGTATTATTATTATTATTATTATTATTATTATTATTATTATTATGATACTTTGCTAGGGTAGACCCTCTTTCACTCAGCCCCCCCCCCCCCAAATCAAAATCCTGGCTACGGGCCTGCTCTGGGTGCATTTATACGGCAGTATTTATTCCCATTTGACATCATTTTAACTGCTGTGCTAAAGAATCACTGGAGTTGTAGTTTAACAAGGTCTTTCTCTTCCTCTCCCCAAGAGTTCTGGTGCCTCATCATCAAACTGTAACTCCCGGGGTTCCATAGCATTGAACCATGCAGTTAAAGTGAGGTCAAACTGCATTAATGCCTCAGTGTAGATACACCCCCAATTCCACTGACTTGACTGTTGCTTGTCACTAGACATTTGTGATGATTTACCTGCCTTGTGTGAGATGCTGGATTAACAGGAGCCGCGTTGAGAACCAGGGGACAGATTTCTTTGCATGATAAAGATGTGCTCCATTGCCACGAGGGAGATGGGATTGTGCAGTCAGAGCTGCTCAGTGTATTAAAAATGTCACATCGGCTGGGAAAGATGACAGTCTAGACACAGAAAATGACTCCGCTAGATTAATTCTACCCTCCTCTGCTGCGGTACATGACAAGTCTAAAATGGCTCTGATTTGAAAAGGGCTGCTGTGTCTCTCGGAGATCGAAATGCTCCCTGGGCTGGTAACAGCACCAAAAACAAAAGAAATGATACCTTTACAAGCATAGGACTCTCCATGGCTTTGCTCCATGTTAAGGTATGCTTTGGGCAAAGGCTAGGGATGAGGAGAAAGATTCTTGGATGGGAGCATCTTGAGAAAAGTCTGCTTTTTGCACCTTCCAAGACATCTTGTATGGGTTCATTGAGTCATAGAGTTGGAAGAGACCACATAGGCCACTGTTTCTCAACCTGGGGGTCGGGACCCCTGAGGGGGTCGCGAGGGGGTGTCAAAGGGGTCGCCAAAGACCATAAGAAAACACAATATTTTCTGATGGTCATGGGGATTCCATGTGGGAAGTTTGAGCCAATTCTATCATTGGTGGCATTCATAATGCTCTTTAGTTGTATGTGAACTATAAATCCTAGCAACTACAACTCCCAAATGTCAAGATCTATTTTCCCCAGACTCCACCAGTGTTCACATTTGGGCATATTGAGTATTCATGCCATGTTTGGTCCAGATCCATCATTGTTTGCTTCCACAGTGCTCTCTGGATATAGGTGAACTACAACTCCCAAACTCAAGGTCAATGCCCATCAAACCCTTCCAGTGTTTTCCATTGGTCATGGGAGCCAAGTTTGGTTCAAATCCATTGCTAGTGGAGTACAGAATGCTCTGATTATAAGTGAACTATAAATCCCAGCAACTACAACTCCCAAATTACAAAATCAATCCTCCCCCAACCTCACTAGCATGTACATGTGGGTGCATTGGGTATTTGTGCCCAGTTCGGTCCAGTGAATGAAAATACATCTTGCATATCTGATATTTACATTATGATTTATAACAGTAGTAAAATGACTGTTATGAAGTAGCAACAAATACAATATTATGGTTGGGGGTCACCACCACATGAGGGACTGTACTAAGGGGTCACGGCATTAGGAAGGTTGAGAACCACTGACATAGGCCATCTAGTCCAACCCTCTGGCATGAAGGAAAAGCACCATCAAAGCAACCCCAACAGATGGCCACCCAGCCTCTGTTATAAGCCTCCAAGAAAGGAGCTTCCATCACACACTGTGGCAGAGAGTTCCACCAGTTCTTACAGTCAGAAAGGTCCTCTTAATGTTCAGGTACAATCTCTTTTCCTGTCATTTGAACTCATTGCTCCTAGTCCTAGTTTCCAGGGAAGCAGAAAGAAGCTAACTCCCTCTTCCTTATGACATCTTTCACATGTAATATAATATATTGTATATACATATAATATTGATAATATTATAATACAATATAATACTAATAATATGATATTATAATTATATATTTTATATTAAATGTCATATTACTAATAATATTACAGTATAATTGTTCTGGAACAGCTGTACCAGGAGTTCCAATTTTCTTTGCTTTGCATTGAATGTTTGTTTGTAGTCCTAAGTTTCAGGGACTCTGCAGATAGGTAGCTTCTTTGTCTGCAGTCATAGGGTTGGACTGCATCGTTAGGGTTGGACTGTCCGTCATCGTTAAGCTTTGGTCCTGCCCCTTGCTCAGGGCAATTGGGAAGGGAAGTGGGCCATTTTGTTAGTTAGTCTCAGTCAGGT